>VXBB01020882.1:275098-389161 GCA_013399915.1 Illadopsis cleaveri
AAAAAAGGAACCATGAAGCATGTATTTAGTTCATACTGGGTTTTTTTGTATAGCTTATGTATGGCAAAAATTAGGAGAAAATAATGCTTAATACAAGGTTTTGAGCAAATTTTGCTTAATACTTCCAACAATGGTTTGTTGGTATTATACCTTACAGGACAGGAGAGGTCCTTAGACCATTTGAGGTAGCGTCCCATATGTCACAGGTGGTTGAGGATACCCTATATTGCAGTGTTAATTGTTTCTTTATGAAAATATGTTTTGTTTTCCACTGAAAGTCTTGTTTGAGAAAATGTGTAGACTTAATCTGGAAACCCAAATGATGAAGAGTAAACTTCTTCATTTGGTAATTTGATTCAATGTTTAACCATCTGCTTTTTAAAACATGGTTCTATGATTTTGCCTACCTTGCTGCCTTCCGTCCCTTGTTCCTCTCTTCATCTCTCCTGTTTTTTCCTCCTCTTCCCTCTTCTGTTTCCCTTCCTTCCTTTTCTGTGTTTCACCACTGATTCTTGATAGGTTTTTGACTGCTAGAATTAAAAACTCAGTAGTTTCTTCCTTTGAAATACTTACCTCTCCACTCTTTGGTCATCATTTTGGTCAGCTAAAAGAGACCAGGTTTCTTATCTTTGCTACTCCAGCTCTCAAATAATTTAGTTGCTTTATCTTTTTCTGTTTGTCAACATCATTTTCTAAAATAGAATCCAAACTCCACAGAGTATTTCAGTCTTCATTCACCAGTACCTATAACACTTAATCAGTTTATTAATCCTGTTCAAACTTCCCCTAGCTGGGTTTCGTTGTTACAGTTTTGGTCTATTGTACCATCAGTCTTTTCTTGTATCCTTTCCCTTATTCAGTGGGTCCACCCTTCCCTTCATCTTTCTAAAAAGGAAGAATATCCTTTGGCTATACCAGTTTTTGAATGGGTTACTCAGGTTACCAGGCAGTCAGAAGGTTTTGTCTGCTCTGTCCTTTATTACTGTTTGCTGCATTTTCAGTCTTTGTCCCTGGAATTGCAATTTCTTCCTTCATCACTTTTGAAAACAAAATCTGAGTAGTGAAACTTTTTTACTGATACTCCTGTATTGGCAACGATATTTCCCAGAATTTGCTTTCTACCTTATTGCATTTATGTTATATAGCACCAATTTTTAGATTAGTGTAATGTTATATTAATTTAACAGATCTATAGAAGTCAAAGATATTTGTGGAGCTACAACACACTTAATCAAAGTTGTAACATAATTTTAGAAGTAATTCAGGTATTTGACAAGAGCTATTTCTCTAAAACCATGTTGACAGGAGTTTCCTACATTCCTGTCCTTTAAATCTTTTTAAGGCTGCATGATGAAAAATGATATTTACTGATTTCAGAAGGAAGGTAAGAGAGAGAAGTTCACAGAAGGAGGTAAGTGGATGCTCTTGGTACAGGAATGTGTGCAAATGGCACTGATGGTTTAGAATAGAGATTTGTGGCAATGCTTCTTTAGCAAACTGTATTCTAGTTCTTTTTGCTAACTGCAAGAAAGATTTATAGAAGGTAAGGGCACAGTGATGAGTGCTTTTTATTTCAAGACTCCAAAATGGAATAAAAAAATCAGTCAAGCCATTTTCCAAAACTGTTCATACAAGTAAAGAAAGTGTTAAAGAAAAAAATATGAGATTAGCAACCCCCAAGATTCTCATTACTATCCCCCAAAGGCTGTGTTTGATAAATTATACAAATATGCAATTGGGAATTAATGAACAAAATGTTATGTGCTGCATGCTGGGTCTAATAATGAAAGCATGGGCAGCTGTGCCTATACACATTTGTGGGGCTGTAAATATCAATGACAGGAAAGCAGATGGACTGAAAGGAGCAAGCTTTACTGTGGTGATGGCCACATTCCCACCTTTAGGGCTGGGGAACCCACACTGACAACCCTGAGTCCTCAGAAGCCCAGAGGTGTCACCCGCTCAGGCAGCCAGAATCTGCCTTGATCACATCCACTGTGTCATTTCTGAATATCCTTTTTTTCAACTTCCTTGTCTTCTTTTTTCTCTTTTCTTATCTGTTTGTTTATGTCTTTAATGGAAGTCTGGTTCAGCTGACTAAGCTTGAATCCTTTCCAATGTTATTCTAACTCTTTGGCCAAAAAGGCAAGTAAAAGAAGAACTTTAAACAACCTGATGCTTGTGTACGTCTTTGTCCGATAAGGCTATGCATGCATCTGTCTTCTTCAGGAGAGAGTTGCACCAGAAACAGAGGTAACATTTGTTGTCTCTTGCTTTTATGTGTCTCTCTCTAGTTTGTGTTCAGGAAAGCCAGAGCAGACTTCCAACAGAATAAAAAAACAAAATGCCTCCCAGCTCACCTCTAAGTTTTTCTCCCCTTTCCACTTCCCCTTGCCTCCATACACAGACAGGTACATTCAGTACATTTATACTCTGGACCAGTTAATACTCAGGAAATGAATATGGATTATTTTTATTGAGAGCTCTCTGGTATGTTACCTGGGAAGTTGAAATACTTTTTCATAAATTAGACTCATGGAATGGTTTCGGTTGCAAGGGACCTTTGAAGATTGTCCAGTTCAACCTCTTCTGTTGTGGGCAGTGATATCTTTTCCTAGATCAGGTTACTTCAGGCACAACCCAACCTGGCCTTAAACACTCATGATGGGGCATCCACAGCCTTTCCAGGTAGCCTGTTTCAGTGTACACACTGTTCCATTTACTGTAAAAAATCAGTTTCACTTAGAAGTCTGTCAAGTTCTATTTTCCTTCACAAAATACCTGTGTCATGTAGGACTTTTTGGTCTCTAAAATACTCCAGTTACCCTTTCAGCTAAGTACTGTAATGTAATGCAGCTCTCTCAGATCCAGATCATATTTTCTGTCACCTGTGCACTAAGCTGGAGAATTTGGCAGGAGAAGTAGACATCTGTACAAAACAAAGTAAAAAACCATGGAAATGTGAGGAAGTTCCTTTCTGAGTGGGATTTTTCTGATGGGCCTCTGGTTTTGTAACATGACAGTCAAGGAAAAGATACCTGTCTAAAGGCTTCACATTCCTCCTCTGATAAATCAGCAAGGCTTAAAATGATCTGCTAGGAAGGGCTTTCCTTCTCCACTCCAGTTTGGTTGCATCCCTCTCTAAAAAGGAACAGCAGACACCACCACTGTGGGAACCACATATTGGAACCAATAAGGATTATCACACAGCTCACTCACGGGTATCATTATGGTTCATTGCTGTCATTACTTGAAAATACAGAAAAAAATCTCATTCTCAGTCCTCTTGTACTGCCAGGCAATTTTCTTTCTCTTCAACTCTTCTCTAATGCAAAGCATTCAAACCACAATTGCCTGCCAGCCTTGAAGGTACCTGAGTCTGGAAGCAAACAATGAAAGTGCTTCTGGACATATCCATCTTGTGTAGTTGCACATATATCTTAGGCTACACTTTATTTCACAGTCTATCACCACAACAAGCCCAGCAGTGCCAAGAAGGAGGACAGTGTATCAGGCATGGGGCAGTTTCAAACTAATGTCCCCTATTAATTTGCCTCTGTAGAGATATCTGGCCATACTTGAATGAGTAACCTGCCTTCAGATCCTAGATCACACAGGTACTCATCCTAGAGGTCCTTTGTAACAATTCAGAATAATAGACAATTGAAGAACTGTTTTACCAGACCCTAGAGAAATATGTCAAAAAGAGTTTCAGTATAACTTAAAACAATATCAGTTTGTTGAAGAAGACCCCGCATATATTACATGTCTTCAAATTTCTGCTAGAGAGATTTAGAAGCTCTTTAAACAACATCAGAAATCCACTAGGGCCAAATAACCTTGCATCTGCTCTGTGCAGGGCATGAAAATAGGCAGTATATGAAAGCTATCTCCCAAGTTCAGGTTCTTGGTAAAGCTCATCCTTTAAATTTAATTGGTGCCCTAGGGGAACATGAAGGCCAGAGTCAACTTTGAGGACTGAAGTAACCAGCTTTTGGAGTTGACCTCCCTAACAATGTGTGAAACCACTACTGTGATTTCAAAATCTCATTAAGTATTAAATATAGGGCAAGCCAGAAGTGATTTTGCAGTAAATAAAAATGTTCATCTATTTAAATAATCAGACTGTAGTCTCATTACAGCTGTATTGCATGAAGCATTATTTATAGACAAGACTTCTTAATCATCCACTTCAGTCAAATTTATAGAGAAACCAGCTTTAGTGAGTTAATTTCAAAGAATAACATGTTTGGTTTTGGATTATTCTTTCACAGCTGAAAAGAAAATCAAAGTGTTTTGAAAATTACTCTGAAAGAACAGAAAATTATAATCAACATAGAGTGAATGACTAGTGACTGCCCATTTGCAAAACAGAGGAGAAAAAGATTTGCAAAACATAGCTTGCCTCCAAATAAGAAACTGATGTACAGATATAGCCCTCTGCCCCTCCTGTCCCATAGGAATCAGACACCAAAAACTTTAGGGAAAAAACCTCAGATTTTCAGACCTTCCAGATGGAGCATTTTACCCAAAGAGCCTTTTACGCAAGAGACAGTGTTGACATTGCTAATGAAAGATGGCAAGTATCCTTTTAACTCTCTCTGTGATCTTCTGTGCTGTTGTAAACAATATACCTAATAATAGAGAAAATTAAGTCTTTGATGCTCTTACTGAATGGGGGGAGGGGTTTGGGTGACTGATGTAGCCTATTAGATATTTTGACATTAATATGTATAGATCTGTAGTCTTAAAAAGAGATCTTTTTATTTTCTAAACAGTGCAGGCCAGGGAGTGCCATGCAAACAAAATGGTATTGTTCTTCTTGCCACAGGCTCATCTGGGAGTTCATGAAATGGGTGTTGGCCTATGCCTAATGCCTGTTGTCTTTCTGTCGTGCCACAGCATGAAGAGCCTGGCTCTGTGCTTCAAATGACTTCTTGTTAGGTAGTGGGGACAGTCTGAAGGCTGGGCATGTCCCTCAGACTCCCCTGTCAGAGTAAGTGCTCCAGCACACAGCTGGCACCATGGCCCTACTCTGAACATGTTCTGGTTGACAGATATTTTTCTTGTACTCATTGGGACAAACAGACCAGGCACAGTACTTGAGGTGAAGTCCAACAGCTTCTAAGCAGAGGTAGTACCTTCCTGAAGTCCTTTCCAATATGAATCTTTACACGATCTAATGAAATGATTGGCTAAGTAGGTCCTAAAGGTATAAGCTAATAAGGCTGCAGGAGGTAGACTTCATGTGAGTGTAGGTGGGCTGTGTAGGGTGATTGGGTAGGTGGAGATGAAAAGATGAGGGGTGTTAAAGGAGACAAGCTGTTGTTGAGGCAACAAGGGAGAAGTCAAAATAAAAAATGGGAGAACAACTCACCTCCAGAAGTCCAGTTAAAGGGTCCAAGGTGTTACTAGAAATCATGAAAATCTACAAATGGAGCTGATGAAGTGATTAACTTTGGAAGAAAATTCCTGAAACAGAACCTGGTGGTTTTAGGGTATAAGACAAGTAAGAACTTGTGATCTCTTTTCTGTCATTATTGCTTAATTACTCCTTAAAACATTGAGAAGAAGAAATGAATGCAAGAATGCCTGTATGTTTCTTTGTTTCTGGGCATTCTATAGTGGAGCAGTACATGGCAAAAGCTTTTCTTCTTCTCTTGGCTGAGAAGAGAGCATGAGATTGCAAAGGGGAGAGCAACAAATGAAACCATTCTGCTCCTCTGAGCTGGAGATCAAGCTTGTCACATCAGACTGCATCCTAAGACTCAGGATATTGTGTGTTTTCCTAAAGCTCCAGTTTCTATAACCGAGAAGTGAGCCCTTACAATTTTAGTGAGCACCTAGAAAAAATAGGGGACTTTTCGATGTTTAGGGCCTAGCAAATAATACCAAACCCTGTGTTTCATAGTTTTATCTTTTTTATTCCTTGCTCCTGGAGTAGTTGGTCAAACTGGCCACCATAACTGCGTTTCTGCCTCCTGGGACACTGATAATGGAACACACAGTTCAGACAAACCTGTGGTGAACATGGGAACATGTTGTTTCCCAGTTTTAAGCTCTCTTTTTACCTGGTGACAGTGAGGAGCTGTGGACACACATTTGTGCATTACTCTTACAGGAACTTATGCCTGAGGAGAGAAGATGAGGAGCGTGACATGTCCCAGGTCTGAAGGGTCGTTAGTGCAGCAACCTCCGTGTACTGATTTCAATGATGAATGTGTTTGACTTGAGTCATACAAAATCTGTTTTAAAAATTCATATTTCCTTTTTCCTCCTGCTCCTGGTGGCTCAGTTTACTCTTTGAAAAATGACTCACTTCTCTCCAAGACCACTTGATATTCAAACACCTAAACTACTACTTTCAACCAGTAGTTTATTGAAAGATTTCCCCCCAGCTTTGCTAGCTCTTTTGGGCAAACACCTTTTCTGCCTTGCCTTGCAGATGCATTTATGCATCCCATCAAACAGCCCAAGCAAAATGTTTTGAGAAAATTCTTGTCAAGCAGCAGAGGTGAACTTTAGCTGTCTCTTCAATGCTGTGTGTGCAGCAAAACCACACAGCTGAAGGAAAGGCATGCTTATACAGTACAGCAGATGGCACTGGAGGGGATGGGTATTTTGGCTCCTTTGGATTATATTGTTGTTTTAAATAGATGCTTAGGCAATTTTTATATTCTAAACAATGACAGCTGGAGACAAAAAGTGCTAGTGAGAAAAAGCTGTGATCACACAAAGAGAATTTTATACCTTGTTACTCCCAGAACAGTTAGGAGTGGACAAGGTTTATATTGATCACAAATATTCATGGATTTTGCTGTCTTTTCTGCAATACCACTATCTTCATTTGCTTCTGGAAAATATTCTAGATGTATGGCAGGGAGGTTAAATTTTAACTAAGCTCTTTCTTTCATGATATAGCTGTTCTCTTTCTCATTTATATCTTGAGTAAGTGTTGATAAATATTCACATTTGCAGTAAAATTCAGAGGCAAAGACAGTTTCATTTTGGTTTTGCAGTGACTATATCTGAGCAGAGACTATTAATATTGATCATCACAATCTAATTCAAAGCAGAGAGCAAAATGCAGGGATGTTAAAGCCTTGGGCAATTGTCATAATTTACTGTTAAGGAGAAAACTTTATGGTTAGCTGCCTGGAATAAAAATCTCTAAGAGTTTTCCACAGGAAAGTTTCATTAAAGGCATGTGGTGTAGTTAAATGTAGTTATACAGCACTCCCTCATCACATATATAGTTACATGTATATTTATGTATCTGTAAAATCAAATTTCCTTGCTCATTAATGTTAAATAACATTTTACATAATTTGAAAAAGTCTTTAAAATAACATATAATTCTTTGTATCATTTATGTTGTATTTTTCTAATATCTTCTGTTTCCTTCAGCTCAACCAAATGCTTTCTCCTCCCGAAAAAATCCCTCAAACCAAATCCAGAGGGATCACTCATTCCTGTCATCATGTCTGCATGGAAACATTTATCCAATCATAATCAGTTTTGCACCATGGCAATATTTAACTCAGCTTGAGAAAACCAGTTTGATGTTCTCAAACACCAGTTTGGTGCTGTGAGCTGGGGTGAGGCTTGCCTTGCTGCCTGGGTTTCTCTATTTGGTGCACTCAGCTGGCCTGTGACACAGTGACTGTCCTGGGAGAGGATGCACAGGTTTCCCTGCTACCACATGCTGGAGCATGGCAGTGCTCAGCCTGGAGTGTGGTGTGTGGTGATGAGTTTTGTCAGGGCAATGCAAGCTGGAGCTGACACCAGCCCAGTGAGGCTAAACCCTGTAAATGGTCTCGGAGATGGGGTTCTTTGCTCTCTTCCTGAGGTGGCACCATGTGTCCTGCAGGGCTTTGCTCATAGCTGGGGCATGCACAGTACCCCTGTTTGTGAGGATCAAGGATCTGTTTATGCACCATTGTGTGCTTGGTGAGGTAGAATGAGAAGTGTGACTTCTGCAGTATAGGCAGGGGTGCCCAGGTTAAACATCAGCTCAGTGAGGAGCACAGGCAGAGCCCTGGGGGCTGCAGTGGGGCTGTGGATGTAGCCAGAGAAGAGCTGCATTTTTCCCTAGGCAGCAGCAAGATCTGTGCCACAGGTGGTCATGCCCAGCTGGCCATGCCCAGCTGGCTGTCCTCTGGGAATAAACACTTCACCTACAGGTGCATGTCCACAACATTTTAGGCAAGTGTAGATGGTGGTAGTTATGCTCTTTAATTTGTTATAGGCTGATAGGGTTACACTGTACCCACATTTATGGGATGGGTCAGCCTACATGCTGAGAAACACTAAAAACCAGGCCTCACGTGTCCTTTTCAGAGATGCTAGGTTTCCATAGTTTGCAGACTGCAACCTGGGCAAACTTCTTTTCAACAAAGAGCTGTATATATTTAAACACAGACAGGAGTTTTTCTTTGAATGATAGATTTTGAACACATAGCACCCTTGCCAGGCTGGTTTTTCCTATCTCCACTTTGTGTCTGAATTTTTTTTACCTACAAAGCCATGGAAAATTGTAGCATGGAGCAATTTAGCTGGATAAATTTTAATTTTTCTGTACATAGCACTGCCAGCAGGTTAGATTTGGGATCCAAGGATCTGGAATCTCAAGTTTTATTCCCAGCCATGGAATTGACACATACTCTAACTTAAGTCAAGTTGGTTTTGCCTTAATTTTTAAATTTTTTTGGATTTTTTGTTGCATCAACAGGAACAGGATACAACCTCACAGAGCATAATTAGCGTTTGTAAAACATGTCAAGGTTTTTGGATGAAGAGAGGAGTCATTCCATATGATAATCCTGATGTCTAATAGCCAGGCTCAGGGACTGCCAACCTTCCGTGTGCAGAGCAGGCACTTGGACAATGGTATCAACCTGATAAATGGTCTGCTTGGTTCCCTTCTCTCCCTATCTCAGCCACTTGCATCAACCTCCAGTTGCCTCTCTTGTGCTGATCATGTTAAAGCACTAGCTGCATTGATTTTAGAGCAAATATAATTGATTTTAGAGTAAATGTCCTAGAGATTGCAGGAGAGATTCAGAGTCCATTTAAATGACTAGGGACCCCTGATATGCTTCATTAGATCCAGGGCAAGCAGGAGCAACATCTGCAGCATAGTAATAACCAGATCAAAGCTCCTGCTATGTTAACACATAAGGCCATGTTGAAAAGAGAATGCAGATGGATCCTACCCATTCACCAGCTTCTTTATTGCTTAGTAATTTGGGCATATTTATTTTCTCATTACAGGCATGAGTGGTATGGCTGATAGCTGTGTTGTGTGACATGATAGCTTGACATGATAGCTGTGTTTGTGTCACATTCTTGAGTCTTAGATCTGAGCAAAATACCCAGTAGTTCTAATGAGAACAGAATTCAACTCCATTTGGAGAAATAAAATACTCTGGATTGCAAGGCTAGAATGTTCTCAGTAAAGGAATTTCCTGTAGTAAAAACAAAACAAAAGAAAACTCAGGCAAAAACAATAACGGAGAAGGGACACAAAAAAATTAAAGCATCTGGGTTTGTTATCAAGGAATGCAGATGTCTGGGTTTCGGGTTTTTTTCATGCAGATAGCCTATAACAAAGCCCAGCTACAGATTACTGGAATAACAGCATCTACGCCAGCCTCTGTGGAGAAACTTGTAAACAGAGGAGAGTCACTTGAAAGTTTGGAAAAAACGACAGCTCTTCATTCAGCCCTTGTGGAGCATAGTGTGACTATGAATATGATACACCTCTGTGGTGCAGCCATTCATCAGTAAAGCTAAAAAGGTCTCAAAGCTTTAGGAAAAAAAGAGAAAGGGGGGCAGGAAATGTATTTCCTTAAAATTTTGACGTGTTCCTGTTCAGCATTTCTGCAGGAGCACCACAATGGTAAGAGCTTTAAAAGTGCAGTCACTTCACAGATGATCTACTTATGCACCACAGACTTTCCAATATGGCTATTGACATACAAGCTAGTGTTTCCAGAGCTGTTGGTAACTGCCAGGAGTGAGTGTGAACTGGGTGGTTAAAATCTAACAGAATTTTTAGATTAGCTTCTCTTTATACCTTTGGAGTTCAGAGCTGATTCTGACCTTTGAGGTTTCTTTATTCCTGTTAGCATTGTTCTGCATTGTTTTGACTTTCTGTACTCCAAATTAGTATTTCAACAAGCTATGTTTCATCTGGTGCTCCTAACAACTGGCCCTGTAAGCCACTCATGTCTCTAGGTTCCTACCTGGGAGCTGAGAGCACTGTGAGAGGTGTCTGGGCATGGCAGTGGCTCTTGGTGCCAGCTATACTGCTCAGCACTAGACATAGAGAGCAGGACTATGCTTGACCAAGGCCTCCCTATTGTGCCACGAGCCATGACCAGCCATACAGATGCAGTTTGGCTGTGTCAGTGCTGCAGCAAACTCAGTGGAACAATGCTGCCTGCACCAGGCCATGGTACAGTTCATATCAACCTCAGATCCTTGGCAATCAAAAAAAGATGAAGATCTTGGAGGCATCTAATGGTTGTCCCATCCGAGTCAGTCTGCCTTATGGCTTCCTTGCATGGCAGCAAGGCAGAAAATGGTGCATTCAGAGTGATCCCAACTGAGGAGAATGTCCTACTGTTAATCTAGCAGCAGCAAGTGTTCAGAGCAGCTCCTGGTCGTGAGGGCTACATGCCTGTCAAGGCAACTCAAAGTTTGGCAAGGTTCAGAGATTAGATCCACTCCCTGGCCTTATGACTCAGTCTTCACAGTGAACTTACTTGTCTTTGGGTTGCTGGCAGAAGTCTAAAATTAACATCCCTTCCCATCAGATAGTTAACAGAAATTTTTTGGCTTCAGACATGCCAATTGGGTCATCACTAGTCGAGCAAATCTTCTGATGAGACTCTTAAATCACTTGTCAGAGAGCAGTTTGACTAAAACAGGACCTGACTAAAGCCTGTAATTCATTAGACTCAATCAGTTCCTAGGAAACCACAGGAGCCATTAGCACAAACAGCCCCCAGCCCTTAGCTAGCCCAGCAGGTGGGGAATGGCCTTGGCTGGCAGACCAGCACAAGGACACTGTGTGCAGGGCAGAGTCTCCAGCCCAGCTGGCAATCCCCAGCTTACCCCAGGCAGCACATGGGTGCAGGCCCACAAAGAGGAATTGGTTAAAAGGTTAAAATGAATAATTCAGCGCTCCTTTGATTTGTTTTAACTACTGCAGAATGTGTGTCCTGCCACATTACTTCAACCTTGGAATGAAGTACAAATAGATGTGATTCAGACTCTAAATGTTTAAAGCCAGAATCTAATCTTAGATACATTGTGTGTGCTGTCATCTCAAAAATCTGCTAAAGAGAGACAATGATGGACAGCACGGATTGAAATTAAAGTCAAGCTCTGTATTAAAAAAGTTGCCCTGCTAGTTCACATGAATGATTAACCACAAAAAACCCTATGTCTGTCAGTGACAGCACTGCTCAAGTTTTCTTTGTCGTCACTGTCGTCGTTAACTTTAGAAAAGAATAGTCCAAAACCACCTCACCTCTCCTATATAAAGGACGTCACCTCCCCTTTCTCCTTATTTTCTTAAAGAGATGCAGCTAAACTATTAACTTTTTCCAGTTAAATGACAAACAAAACATTTCTACTCTTCCTTTCACTGAAAAGAAAGATAAAAATCACAACCGTAACTTAAATCAAAAGCTCTAATAGTACTTGGGCAGTTACAGGCTCTTACACAGGTCAAAGCAATCAGCATATGAATCTTCACACACAGCCAGCAAAGCCATAACTTGACACAGCTCTCTATCGAATATTATTGTAAGAGGAGTAAGCACACCAGGGCATGACCCTATTAAATACCAAACCTGTAGCTCCAAAATAGCACAAAACCTAGATGGATGATCTCATCTCCAGCAGTAATGTGTCAGAATACAAATAGAGGATTGTCACTGCTTCAAGTGCACAAGGAAACAAAATAAGGCCATGTTGAAATAAAGGGTGGAATACACATTGACAGCTGAGCAGAAGAACCTGCTGGTGCTGAAAATGGTGGCGGTGTTTCTGTTCCTTTTGCTGGACATTAAGGCCTCATTATGGGACTTTTGGATGTCATAACCATATAGCATCCTCACAAGACAAACTTCAGTCCATTAAAAGAAGCAATGAGGCTAAACACCTACACCAAGCAAGTGAGCTGTGGGAATTTAGCCTAGTCTAAAGGCAAAATGATGTTAATATCTATGTCACTTTCTGGTTTAGGGCTAGCATAGTGCAGCCACCAGTCCAGGGTAGAGTGCTGCAGACTTTAGGTGTTCAGGCCACCTGAGAAGGGCCATTCATACTTCAGATGTGAATGGTAATGTATGTGTGGGGTACATTATTAACAAAACAAATAGGTTTTATCTTAGACAGATGGAAATATTCTATGTTTCAGTCAGGTTGTCTGCTCTAGCACAAAAAAATCCACTTTTATAATTTTCCAGTGAGCTGAGCCTAGGAGGGCCTGAGTGCCCATGGGGCGCTTTGGGTATGAAAAGTGCATGATTAATTCAGGCAGTGATTGTTTCCTTACTTGGGCTTTCAGAGGAGTGTAGAATTGTGATTCAGAAAGTGCCACTGAAACACAAGGTGAAAACCCACACGAAGAAGGATCACATGAAGGAAGATGAGGAAAGCAGCCAGACCCACGATAATAGTATTCCAAATACCATCCTGGAGGCAGTTGTACAATTGTGAGCATTGCCATGGACCTAGTTCTAGCTGCAGGAGACATGGATTTGGGTTTGTTTTAAATCCCATGGATTGGCATCCAGGCTCTGCAACTAGCAAGTATGATCTCTTATTGAATAGCAGCATAGCCACAGGAGAGGAAAGATTAAGAGTATCAAAGGAATACATTTTTTCATTTCACTCCTTTCTTATTACAGTAGATTAAAAGAAAAAAGTGAGTTTTGTTCAATGTTCAGTTTTGAGGACAATTAAATAAGCCAAAAACATTGTTCAGGATTAGAGCACTGAATAAAGAATTTCAAAAACACAGTGTGGGGTTCATGGTGGGATTTTTATTTCCTTTTAAGATGAGCCATATACAGCTGTATGAGATCTATTGTCCTCTGTCCCACTGAAGAAATAGTTTCTTTCTGAAGCGTCCAATCTATTAAGACACATAGGTTCTTTAAAAGCTTAAAAAAAAAAAAGGAGAGCACTCAAACTCTCTTCTGGTTCAAATGGCAATTATCTGAGAAGCAGCAAAGAAACAGGAATACATGGGTAAATGAAACAGCTTTTGATGGTCCGGCTATGAATGACAGTAGGATTTGTCCTCTTTGGTAATGACATGCAGCAGCAAGCAGTATGCACTGGCAAGACAGAAGTCAGCCCTGACTGCCTGGTACAACAGCAGTGTTCTTTCATGATGGTTATTACAAGCCTGCACAGGGGAAACCACTTTATTCGCTAATGGATAGAGAAATGTTCCTTGATTCTGAGGCAAAAGGGGACACCATTTAAAAAAAACAAAACCTTTGAAAACTTCCTTGTAACTGTGGGTCTGGAAAGTCTCTTTTCCTTCTGTTCTGCAGGAACTGTCAAACACCAAAAATTCCACCATAATTTTTGGGCCCCATCAAGACAAAGGCTAACAAAAGAGGAAGGCTAAAAGACCAACTCTAGTTTACAATTCCACCTTTCAAGCTCATCATTCATCAAATGAAGGAAGGCTTCTCAAAATAAAAAAACACAGACTAGGTATGTAGAGTCTGAGAAAAAAAAATCACTGATCGTTATAGCTGTGTGCTGCTGTCATTCTCCAGGGAATCCTGTGCTCCAGGCAGATCTGGCAAAACAGACAACTAAGAGAGGAGCTTTGTGTGATGGAGAACCTGGAATGCTTGAGGCGCAGAGTTTGACTGTGTGGATGTCAAACTTTGCTTGGAATGGGGGATGAAAGCAAGTCACAAGGGCAACAGTGCTTACATTTCCAGTGCATCAACTCTAGTGACTCGAAGTGCCAAATTTCAGCTCCTCTGAGTGTAAGGCAGAATAACACAGGACTCAAGTCAATGGCTGGTAGAAAAATGGCAGGTAGACATCCTCCTTTAAACATCTGAAGTTGACTGTCTCACTGCTCTGAATGGTATCTCTAGACAGAGATTAAAAGGAAAAAACAACTCCAAACAATTTCTCCTGTAAGTTTTTTTCTAAGAGAAGACAACAGACTTAGGAAAAATCTTAAGCAACCTTTGCTCAAGATCAAATCCTTTAGAAACTAACTCCTCAGAGAACTCTTACACCACATGCTTAGGTGCATATGGGAACCCTGACTAAAACCATTATCAGGATAAATAGAGGTGTTGGAACCCTAGGAAGCATGTAAAGAGGGGTTTCCCTATCAGATTTAGAGACTAGGTTTTTTTAGGCCATGTAGGTACATCACCAAGGGCATATACTATGGCTGAAAATGGTTGTGTTACTAATAGGCCATGTAGGTACATGTCATCAAGGGCATACTATGGCTGAAAGTGGTTGTGTTACTAATAAGGCTGGAGAACTGGGAATGGTCAAGTACTGGCCACAAAAACCCATCAGTGCTGGTAAGTCCAGGACAGCTGCATTTCAAGCTCAGAGCCATTTTAAGTCTTTATGCAGCTGGCTAAAAATTCTCCCATGTTACGACAGTTTGTGAATTTGTGAATTCCAGTTTGAGTTTCTGAATTCCCTGTATGGTTTTGTTTATAGTGATGGCTCTGTTTATTTTCAAAAGGTTACCAGAAAGGCCAGCTTTAGAGAGTGCATGTAAATACAGCTCGGACTCAGCAGGCTGAGAAATGTGTCCAACACAGCAGGGTGCAGAAGGGGGAGGATCAAGTAGGGTGTAACAGACTGGTCAGATAAGTCATCTTCAGGAGACATTATGAATGACTCACATATGTGAGCTAGCCGAGGTCCTCTCCATAACCGCTTGCTTATAAATCTATAGCATATAGAGAGCAGCAAAAAGATCAAGTAAGGTGTCAGGGGGAAACGCAGCACTAAGTGAATTCCTGGCTAGAGACAAAAAAACCTCCATTCCTGTTCATTTGGGTGAGTTACTTACTATATATCAAACAAGCAGGTGCAGGGACCTTGTCACATCATAAGGGATCGCTATTTGCATGTTTGCTGGTGAGGAGGCAAGCAAACATGCAAATAGCTTGGGGAGACTGCTGTCAGCAATGGGATTCAGACCTGCTGAATCCCAATGCCTGTACCGGCCTCCGGTCTAGGTCTGGGAGATGTCCAAGCAAAGGAACTTTGCAGCTCACAGCTACTACTATGGAGTAAAGTTATTCCTTTTTGGTAGCGAGAAGGTTCTTGTGCTTTAAGAAGTGCCTCTTAGAGGAGCTGCAGAAGAGGTGAAAAGGAGGGAGACTCCCAGTGAGCTTTTCCCTTTTATCTTGTAGATGAACCAGATGTCAGGAGCAGCAGAAACCAAATGAGGAGCATGAAGGTTTTAAGAATCAGATTGCTAAAATGTAATGAAAACTCAAGCAAAAATATAGGCCTGGACAAAACAGAGCACCAGAGTGGAAAAACAAGCACTGGAGGAACTTAGCCAAAAGGGGAAACAATAAAATGAACGAGTTCAGTTCTTCAATTCAAATTCCAACTTTTGCTTTCAGGATAGGGCACTTGAAGGAATTGAAGAACTGGCATTAAGTTTCTTTGTAGCTGCAGCTGCTCACAGTTATCTGCCTCTGTGTTCCCTGGCGGGCAGCACTGCAGCAGCAATAGCCTGCAAATTTCCCAGGATGTGGGAAAAGAGCACCAAGAACGATTAATGGATCCATCATGAACAGCCGACACATGCCAGCCGACACACACGCCAGTTGCCTCACAGGTAGGATCCAGCTAGAGCACCACTGCATCCCACAGCTACAGCCTGCAACTGCTCTCTGGTGATGGGGGACATATAATGTTCCCTCTGAAAGACCTACTTGCTCAAGCAGGGCTTTCCTGTCTCTCTGAAAAGATGCTGAGCCTGTATTTTAATTGGCTTTCAAGTCCCAAAAGATACATCAGGCAAGAAGACCTCACTCTGGTATGTTGCACTACATCCTTGCCTCTCCAGGGTACTGTCATTCTTCAGAGCAAATGTCAATAAAAAGGGCATGATGTCAGGCATTCCATCTGCAGGATGTGCTGCACTCCTCCATTCCCAACCACAGACTGATGGACGCTCCTGCTCCATCACTCCCAGAGGTAGCATTACAAATCCTTTCAACACCCATCCCCCCAGTTTCAGTAAAGATCCACTGACACTTGGTGGAAAAAAACAACATTGTATTTGATTTACAATTAACAGGATTTACAAATAATGAAAAAGAAACAGATTAGCCATGAAATTAGTATATCTTTGTTGATGAAAGAATAACTGGCAAAGCACCTTCCTGTAGAAGTCATATAGCTCAGTCCTAAACAGCATAAAATAACTTACAGCCCAGGCAGGTTCAGGAATGATTATAGACGAATGCAAGAAGTCGAGTACAAAACAAACAAAAAAACTGCTCACAGCCTACTGGGCAGGAAACCAGTTCTGGTGAGGCTTTTGATTTTCAGAAACTGAAGGAAAGGCCCACTGACAAATACTAGGAAATTTTCAAAACGGGAGAAAAAAAAAATATCAACAGACAGTAAAAGTCAGTGTGTGACAACCTACCAGGCAGGGAGAGCGGGCGGCAGACACTGCATTAGCTTGCTGAGAGTCAGCAGAGTCTGGGTGCTTGGCAGGACAATGAATGAAGGAGTACAGATGGCAGCACTTCATTAAAATGCTACTTTACTGCCAGAAACTTGCAAGACAAAGAGAAGTAAAGTTCTCTGATGTGCAATACAGCAATTTAAGAAGACGTACCTAACTTTTTGATTTGTACGGAGCTTACCTATATTGTAAACACACACTTTCTGACAAGTTATTTCAATTTTCTTTGCTATGGATTATAGTGTGTATTCAATCAAATGCAGCATTCCAAGGCTCAAAACTGACCGAGTGGTTTTCAATAGACGGGTATATGATTTTTCCAATATCATACTAGTATTTTACATCACAGATACAATAAAAACAAGTGATGGTATTTCTAGGACAGTTCCAAGATTCAAATAAAAAATCATCAGAACCATTCTAAAATAGGATATTATACATAATCAAATCATGTTAAACAGCACACTCTCGGCAAGCAGCTAATTACAAGCATTCTGCTGGTCATGTTTTTCACACAAAAGTCATTCAATAGCACATAAATACTTATTTTTCTGATCTGCTTCTTTTTACAAAACCATTCATCAGATTCACAGAATTAGTACAAGTAAGGCACATTAGCATATATCATAAAACTCACAATAATAACAAAGAGTTTTAAAGTTTTAAGGACTAATTCCTTCTTTGCAGTGATTTCTGAACCAAACAACACTTCATTGGTAGAACTCTTCTACACTCACATTACTCTTATTTCTCTCGCAGCCAACTGTGGTGGGTGCAATACTGTGCATCATCATTGAGATAAAGAATTAAATTTAGAACCATGTGTGGTAGCAAATCCCATTTTTAGACCTTGCAGAGAAATTGGACACTATGTTCAATATGAGCACAGATCAAGTTTTAGAGCTCTATGGAAGTCAATTTCCAGTTATCAAAATAAAAGGGGATATTGCATGTGTGTCTGAGAATGTTATTGTTTTCCTAGTACAAATATTGCTTAAGGTAGAAAGGATGCTATAGTATTGAATTTACTTGCATAATGAATCCTAAATGCTGATGTCTCAGATTCTACTAAATCAAATGAACTATGGGTTTTTCTTCTTCCACCCCCCACCCTGCCCCCAACCAAAGGACTCTCTTTCCCACAGAAGATTCATTTACACACAACACAGCTTTTAATTAGAAGCATAATTTACAGTAAAAATTCTTTACATTACACCTCTGCTATCAAAAAACCATGAAATCTTTCATTTAAAGTTGTAATTATACATTAAAAAATAGAACACTATTTCCTTAACAGGAAGAATGAATTTGAACATCTTCAGATCAGATTTCTTTATTGCGGCTTTTGAGTCAAAGGTCAGTCACTTTATTCTCTAGCGCAGCTGCTATTTGCTGTAAACGGAAGGCAAGCTGCATTTTTTGTGCAGCTGGATCCTCTTCAAGTGCATTTATAATCTGGAAGATATAAACACAGAAAGTTTAGAATAGTTTAGCTTAAAATGTATGACATAGTTCCGAGACCAAGTGTTTGATACTACTTTGGTTGTAAAGAGTGCTTTGCATTCACTCTGCACCAAAGTCCATCTATTAGGCCCAATGTTCTATTTTTTCACAAAGACAATAAAAATTATTGTCTCTGTTACTTTATCTAAGTTTCTGTAATGTTTCCCATTATGTTTAGATACAAGCAAATTAATAGGTAGTACTTTATCTTGTAAAATGTTACATTCCAAGATGGAGCAGGCAGGGGGAAAATTTCCTTAGAGCTATTTAAGAAACAGTGCTTTTACTTACAATGCACCCTACAAAGCTTAAGGGTCATTTACCATCAGTAATTATATCCCATGCCCATGAGCTTTAGTTATGAGAAGCTCCTGGGTGGTCCATGCACAGGCATATGGTAGGACAGCACAAGGTCTCCTGTGTCTGTAGGCAGTATGAGGAATAAAGCCGGCAGCTCCCTTTTGGCTCTCGCTAAGAAGTGCCATGACTCTGGCCCAGCACAACATAGTTCAGGAAAGCAAAGAGCTCCTTGGAGGAGCCCCCAGCATCCTACAACCTCTGCTGTACAGAATATATATAAGAGGATATGATTCTTAAGACACAAGGGATTTGAAAACAAGAGCCAGTAAAGGTCAGTTGTTATGAGAAGGCTTTTCTTCAAATAGAGTTTTTTAGGGCTTCCCAGATCAAATTCAAAAGGTTTTCAAAGGTTTTAATTTCTACCATCCTTTAGGAAAACTTTCCCACCAGCTATTAGATTTCTCCATTGGAAAAATATGTTACATGACAAAACCATTTCTTTTCTAGAACTGGCTTTATTAATATAAGTCTGACAGTGTAATCAAGCAGAAACCTTTAGCCCTGTTTAAATACCATATAAACTTGCAAGTACAAGGACTGGAAAAATGGAGTTTGCCTGTCACTACCTGTGGTTCTTATTACTTTTTGAACATCACTGGCAATGGAGATTAATGCAGTCAAAATCAATCTAGCCAATAATTTCACTTTGAAGGGCTGGTATAGTGTTTGCATTTCCAACACTGGAGCAAATTTGTTTAGAAATAATTATTTTAATGAATTTGTTTTTAAAGCGTGAAAATACTTTTACAAGACAGACTTAATAAACACTTATTGCAGTATTTAAACTGGGCTTAATTTAATTTGATATTGTTTCCTTAATTTACACAATTATATCTAGCTGTAACTCCTCAAATCTAGACTAAATAATTCATGACTATCTCTACTGGTGAATATATCCTTCATATAAATGTGGACAATTAGAATGTACCCACTTAGTCATTGTCAAGCCCTGCAGAGATGCAGAAGGTACAGCACATGCTGGGAACCACTGTGTCAGTAATAAAGACAAGGGCAGCTGCAAAATGTTCCAATTTATGCAAATCAAAACATTTTCATGGAAAATAAATAAGCTTGATTAATTTTACTGAATGGTTCTTGACAGATTATCTCCACAATTCTGAATTAGCAGCCTTTTCATCAGACACACCTCATTGTTACACACTGATGTACATGGAAGGAGGAGCTGCAGCTACGTACTGGGGTGTGCTGGCCTGTCACTGATGAAGTCCCACAGGCTGATGACTCTGCCTGAGGCGTGGATGAATCAGGGATTTACAGTTCATCTGTCTTTCAGGGTCCTCAAGTGTTTTTGTAAGAGGTCAAACTACAGACACATTTGGGAAGGTGCTGAAAGCCAGCTTAGCACTGGGGATGAGGGAATGCCATGGGGTTGGCCCACATTCCTCTGTCTGCTTCTCTCACTGACCATCATTGCAAGACTTCTCAGGGTGATTTGATTTTCCCTGCTTCCATCTGTTTAAAAGCTGTGACAGGCTGGCTGCTCCTATATAAAGCAGCTGCAGTGAAGGATGCGGCTCACTGTCTTTAGTGCTAAAAATAAGTGAAAACATGAACTGTGCTAAGGTGCAAGACTAACCGAATAGAGCTCACATGTGCTGTGCTCATTTTTGATTCAGCATCTGTTCTTACTTGCTTTAATTCTGAGAGTTTTCTGGAGGCATTCATTTCCATGGAAACGTTTGAATAAAAGTTTCCTTTTCTCTTTTTGTTTTCAGATTAAGTTTGGAGAGCCATAGCCACAGCCCAGCTACTCTGGGATATTCTTTGTCCCCTTTTCCACAGGGTGTGAAAAATCTAAGAAACTTTTTAAACTGAAGCTGTGAGCCTGCTTTTGAATCAGGCTACATTCAACAGTTACTCTACTTAGGTTTACCTTAGGCAGGCACTTCACTTGGCATGGTAAAAGAGGGATAGTACCATGCACGGAAGTTTAAAGAGCATTTTAACTAATATAAAGGACATGGCTCCAATTCCTACAAGCAAAACAAATTTAATGGATTGTTCTTAGTAAAAAAGCAGACTGTCTTGAAACCTGATATAACTCTGGTTACTTTTTGCTCGGTGACATTCTTGTGTACTTATTAGGATGGTAAAACTGAAGAGAAATTATTTTTAAATCTATTTCTCTTTCAGATCTGGTTAAACTATCTGTTAAACAATCCCTATCTAAACCTGATAACCATAATGAAATTGTTCATTTATAAGGACATTCTCTTGACCAGTGTAATTGCCAAGGAGGGTATATAACTGGAAGGGTTTTGTTCAGCATTGCTTTTACCTGATTATTCAGTGAAATCCAGAAGTCACTCCTTTAGACTAGTGTTAACCTTCATAACCTTTTACCATTGATATTAAAGCATGAAAACAAAAGCCATAACTTACCTCATCATAGTATTTGTTAGTGTACTGGTAGAGTTGGTGTAGAGCCACAAGCGTGTTTAAGGAATCGGTATGTGCCTGTTAACACAAGCAGGCAGCAAACATGTCAAAATAGGGTCCCACACAGCTGAAAGTTATATGCACATGCACAACTACTGGGTAGAATTGACATGATTTCAAAATGCAAGCTCTGTGTTTAACTTTTTTTAAATGACACTTAGGGCAGAGAAAAGGAGTGAGAAAACTTTTGTTTAGGGATTTTTAGATCAAGACTTTTCCTCTGGTATTTTTCCAGCCTGCTCACAGCTCTTAACATTGGAGGTGGAAGATATTTTGAACTCTGAACATCAAACCACAGGCTACAGCTCAAACATCTGTTAGCAGCATGGGTGTGAAAAGCTAAAGTATTTACTCCATGCAATCTACATATTGTAGAGATATTAAGCATTAGCTCTGACACAGTCATCATGGGTATTTGAAATCCTTTCTCCAGCTCTTTTTACATCCTGGAAATTATTCACACCCCACTACAGCAAAGGTGTAACTCATCAATATCATGACCACATGTACATTTGGGAAAAGCCACCCAAATCGTGAACATGGAAAGGTGTGGGGGGGTGTGGTGAGAAAAGAGAGAGAAAGGACTTCAAATGAAGTAGGAAATAACCCTTCCAGTACCTCATCTTCCCCCTGTCCCCACACATATGACTTATTTAGTGAATGTGCTCTACCTGTCTGAACAGATGTTCTTCATTCAAATGTGTAGCTACACCTTTAGTCTTTTAAGTTAGTTAAGAAAATGAAGAATTGCAAAATATTGCTACTGGCATAAATGATTACCCGAGGGATAAAGCAGCAGAGAAACGTCCGGAAGAACTTGTTCTATAAAAGTCACTTTTAGAGCTGGTCAAAATTTGCAGTGTTCAATCACTCCTTCCATATTAATTTTTATCATAATTTATAATGGAAAGAAAAAGGAAGAACATATCCTGCTGATGTTAAAACATTATATTGAATCTACTTTTAATCACCAAATGTTCTAATTTTATATACATCTCAATTTATGTAATAAATAAAGTGAACTGTAAAATGAAATGTCACTGCAGATGAGTTTTGTAGTGAATGACTGAAAATAGAAATGCTCTCAGGAGGATGTTGATCTGCAAAATGTTAGGTCCTAAGGGCACTGAAATAAACAAACCGCAAAAAATTCCCCAAACATCCTCCTTACGCTAGAACTCTTCAACTAAATTAAGCAAATGAGCAAACCAGCTGGTAAGTACAGTGCCTTCTAACTCAGGCTAAACAACATCTTTAGGACTGGTGAGGGGCTCTCCTGGTTCTCAAAGTTAAATAGAGTGCTTCAAAGCCAAGAGCCTGCTCGAGCTGAGCTGAGCTGCAGAGCAGACAGGCTCTTTCAAGACTGAAGCAGGTTTTGTAATGACTTTGTTTCACCCATCTCCAACCAAAGTCCCAGACAGCAACCACCCCACTCTGTTCTTCTCCACGTGGGGTAACACAAATAATGTATAATGCAAAAACTGCCACTGAGCAGGCACATGATGAACTTCTCACATGTAGCATAAAACAGAAGTATTGCCCATGTATAGGCAGTTCTAAAATATGCCATACTTAGTCCATGCCTCTTCTTTAATTTCTGGAATCTAATTTTTGCTGTGGAAGCACTGTGAATTCAGTTATCAGTATGATCAATGCTAAAAATCCTCTATATGCTGTGGAGAGAAAGCACAGTTCACGAGTGCTATAATTTTTTCGCATTGGATGTGAAAAATCCAAACACTGTGCTCTAGCCCCTGCATAATTCAGATAGATTAGTGACAATAAGGATTCTTGATTCCAGTCAATAATCAATTTCAAAGGTCTAACAGGCATGACTACAATGAACAGAAGTTATTTCAGTATTTCAGGAGTATAACTCATCTGATATTTGCACATACAAAAGCCCCCATTTGTCGAGATAGAAAGAGAAGACAACAAAAACCAGTGCTACACTTAGCTCCAATTTCACAACACGAAAATGGATTATATTCTTACCCTAGAAATCTCTGCTAGATGGGTATTCATGTCTTGGTCACTCACTGGCACCATCTGACGAATACCTTTGTAGTAACTGCAAGAGATTAAAAAAGATTTTCAGTTAAGTAAAATAAACTCTGTCTTTCTGGTAATTCTGCCATTATTTCAAATATGCTTCCTTACTAACACAGGAGATACTCTACCACACCCAACCAACGATTCCTTCAGTAATCCTGCCTTCCAACATTAGTACTTTTGCAGTAGAGGCAAATCATACCTGATTTTACAGGAATGCACCACAGGGAAAAAATCTATAATTGTAGATAATGATTCTTTTAGGTCTTAAAGCTGACAAGAGTTTTGTTCTGTGGCAGATCTTCCATGATATTAACAGAATTTCCAATTAGTAAATGAATAAAGTCAGATACAGAATAGAAAAAAAAAATGTTTCTGGAAATGTTTTCAGGATTTGGTCTCTACTGAGTCATGGAAGTGCAGCATTTGTTAGATAGATCGTGTGGGTAGCAACTATGACTGCAAAAAACAGGATCATATTTTCTCCTGAATAAATCTATTCATCTGTCTATACAGACAAGAATACACACTGGGTCATAACAGAGCTCCATTTCAACTCTGCCAATGCCACCACCAAGTGGATCTTTAAAGATTTAGGTGTAGAATTTTTAATATTTGACAGCTGACTTTGGCTGTATCAGCATTCCCTTTCCCTCTTACACAGGTTTAAAATCCTAACAACTGAATAACCATGAAAAGAGTTGATACTTACTCTTCCACCATTTTCTTATAGTTAGAGATTTCTTTCGCATAAAGTAATTTATTACTTGGAGAATCCTGAAAAATTAGAATACAGAAAAACATATTTATTTGCTGAACATTTCTAGGTTGCAAAACAAAGTCAAGAATGTAGGATCAAGCCTTTATATTCACATATGCTTGAACTTTACAGATATTAACATTTGCATACTTATTAACACTGGTGGGATTATTTCATAAAAAGATGATGTTTACACATGGCATTACTGCTGATTTTACAAATGTATCAATGCAAGGTGATAATAAATTATTGGTGGGCCTGAAAGAATCAGTTCTTAAACATGCTTTTTATAAAAGCAGTTGCTATTTTCTCCTTTTTAAATAGTATTAATTGGCAGACTACACAGAAATACTGACAGTTCACCAACCTGTTAAGTGGTGAAATGTTAACTTCATTATAAAACTAAAAAGAAACGATCAAGGCTGTATTTCCTCAGAGAATGGGTATTGTCTGTGATGATGCCCTTTGTCTTGTCAGGCATGAGCATAGTCAGGATGTAGAATGCAAATCACTTACTCTGCTTAATTTGTGCTCTGTTCTTGTGCAAGCATCCATGAAAGTCTGTGCAATGACTGACAAGGAAGCATCCACTACTTCATGAACGTGAACATCAAAGATGAAATGGGGATTTTTCAATATGTTTACCCAGAATCTAAGAGGCAGGCTGCAAAGCAATGAAAAAATAAATAATCCTTTTTACACAATAAATATTCTACAACAAGAAAATCACATGAAATTAAGTATGGGCTTTACATTTTGATCTCCTCACAACAGTGATGTATAATTTTATATTTCAACATTTATACAAGCTTATCTGGTTTCCATGCCTAAAAACCAACTCTTTACATCTCTCAGAAAAACTCATATGAGAAGGATCTTGCGTGCCCCAAAAGAGCAAGGAAGGATGTATGTGTGGTCAGAGAAATATCAAGTAGTATGTATTAGATTTTGTGATTTGACAGGTAAATCTAGTCCCATCTGCCACTTGCTTTCTTCTTCGCTGAGGAAAGACAAAAAGTAAAACATGGTAAATCTGCCAGTGACAATCCCATAGGTAAACTGGTTTCATTTTTTGCCACCTCTAGACTTAGAAAGAATCTTTTTCATCACACAAATATATTACCTCAATTAAAATGACTCTGAGGATTACAAATGAAATTTACTTTGATTTGTGGTAAGAGTGCTAGTATATACCTGGGACTTATGCTCTTATTTCTCTGCAATACAAGTATGACTCTGTCCATACTGTACCTGTTGGTTTTCCAGATGTGAATGGTATCTTCATCCTTGATGTCATGTTTTTCTGCTTGCTCATCAAGAAAGTCAAAGAAGTACTTCACAGCTGGTGGCACCACATGGTTCGAGTTGAGCACACTATGAAAGAAGTCATCTACAAACTGCTGAAGTGTCCCCTAAAAGCAAATTTTAAAAAAAATCATTTACATTCATGTTACAAGCTGAACTCAGCATCTTTCATTCCTTTGGACACAATCCAGTTGCCATCACTGATGGCCTTTATCCTGAGTGATGAGTGACAAAAAGCAAACAATTTCTAAGAGTTTGTAAACTGCCAACACAGTAAAGACCTTCTAGAGCACGATTTTATGTTATAGACTCAAAGGTTGTGACTTCACCAGAGATTCTATAGTTTGCACAGAAAGGTGTGCCTTCTGCTTGACAGAAGAAGCAGAAGTTGGTTGCTACATTTACCCTTCAGGGTCATTGTGCACATAAAATATTTTTTAGCTACTTTTTAATGGCTTTGCAGCTTCCCACATCCAGTTTCTCTGACACCAGAGCACTGCAATTTTTAGAAAGAGTCTGAGAGAAAGAAGTACCAGTGAGAATTTGCCCTCTTTGTTTAAGGGCAAGCACATGGGCCTTATCAGACACCCAGTCTGACTCAGCTTCATGAGATCCATGGAGCCCAAGGAGTGAAGTGTCCAGAAGGGTTGTGTTCTTGGATTCTGGCATGTGCCTGGATCTTCGTAGTGGCAACCTGAGAGACAGTTCCCTTGCTTTAGAGAGGACCCTGTTGAGGTCACATAGAGTTCATCCCCAGTCAGCTGATTGGCCCTACAACACCTTTGAAGGGCTGTGTCCTCTTTCCAACCATGACTCCAGCTGACAGCCTCCAAACAGTGAAGGGACCCAGATGGCAAGGAGCTTCAAGATATTCTACTGTCAGCCAGAACACACAAGTCCCAGGGTTGAAGAGGTAGCTGTGATCTCAGCTGTAACATCTCACCAACATTTTATGAGTGAGTAAAGCTCCAGACTAGTAATAATCTATAAAATGGCTATTGGGAATATAAAGCAATGGCTTAATTAACATAAAAAAATGGTCACAAGCATTTTTTTGGCTCTTCATCCTGAGTCTATGTCATCTATCTGAAGACTTTCCTTTATATCCACTTCCAGACTTTGACAAGTGGCTTTAGCTGGAGCCAGACTGACTTCATTTTCACAAAAGGAGCCTGGCTTTGTGGTTATTAAATACTTTATTCTAAATTCTTTTTCCAATGAGAAATGTTTAAAAAAAAAAATTGCTCATTATCAATTCTGCAGTATAGGTGCTAAAAATACTCTGAAAGGATTATTATCACTTGGAAACTTTTTTAGGGGGGGTTTCACTGCAACATTGGTCACATACAAGAACAGGGAAATATAAGGCTCTGTAGGAGTTTATAAAGCGTTCAGTTCTAAAGAAAGGCCAACAAAGTATTATCTAAACAGGTGGGACAGAGCAGAATATCCATCTTTGTCTTGCAAGGAAAATCCTTATTTAACAATCACATAATCATGGTTCTCAGCTTTGATCAGGAGCTGTACTTTATCTCTTTCCCAGTAATGTTCCTCAGGGCATATTAATCACTTGAAGCCTTGAACACCAGCTTGTATGTACATGACACATATTCCAAATCACAGCTGAACACATGACTAATATTTGCATCTTTTTCCTCAGTTGTATCTCAAAATCTGTAGAAGTAAGGTGTAACTACAGCACATCTGAGCCCTACCTTCACAGAAAGAAGTCTGGTCAGGTAGATTTCTGTAATAGCTTTGGTCCTCTCTTTTTCTTTCACACTGCCTCGCTTTGATTTACCTTCATCCATTTCATCCACTGGCCGGACTAGATGCCAGACTTTATTTTCATCTTCCAGGAGTGCATGCCCTAGAAACAGTAATTGCAATTAATTATAAAAAACACCCAACCCCAAAACAGCAACACAAAAGTAAGCATCTACATATATACATAATCCCTATCCTTAACTTACCTGTCCTCTTGCCAAGAGGATCTAGATTACTCTGTTCCTGTCCAACATATACAACTCAAGTACTAAATGACCAGTGGCACAGAGCTGAAAAAGCTTACTTTTGTCAAGACCAAAGGGAGAGGAAAGAATCACACAACAGGAAGACTCCTATTTGGTCACTGTCCTGGTTCAAGCCAGGACAGGGATAATTTTTGCAGTAGCCAGGAGGGGTCATGGCTGGGACACAAAAATTGTTCTATATCACCTCATGCCATTGTCACAGGTGGGGAGAGGGAGTCTCCTCTGGGGAGAAGGAGTTCCTTCCAGTGGAGTAAGTGTGGAGGGAACAGTGGGGTAATTGCCAGTTTCAAGCTGGAGGGAGCAGTGGGAGTAGCATGACAGAGGGAGCAGTCAGGTACTGTCTGTTGTTGGGGGTTTCCCTGGTGAGCAATAATGTTTCTTTTCTTGTATCCACTGTCATTAATTTTCTTTCCTCATTCCATTGCTGTTTCCAGTAAATTGTTGTTATCTCAACCCATGATTTCTACCTTTTGTGTCTCCCATTGTTCTCTTCATCCCACTGTAGGGGAGGGGGAGGTGGAGGGGGAAGTGAGCAAGCAGTGCATGTCTTGGTGTAGTAGAAGACTAAATTGGAGAACACCATTCCTAAATCAGGACAGTCATGTAAACACAATATGTGTATGTTTTGAGGTTCACACAATCAAGTTCTTTACCTCTTTGTGAATTCTCAAAGACATGATCAAGTTATAGAATCCTAGCTAGGTCTGACCCCATAGCCACTAAAGAAATACTAATGACAGTCTACTCTTGGTACAAACCTTTTTCTAGATAACACCATTACAATTCACATCTTTACCCCATTTGCTGAGGTCAAAGTACCTGAGTGCCTCAGTTCAAACCTTCCTTTTATCAACATTTGGTAAGCACTACTTGACTTTTCAGCTGAGTGGAGGACAAATGCATCCCTTCACTGTGATGACATGAACTCCAGCAGCCAGAGGTAATTACTGAAGCAAATTCATATCCATTATAATAAGATTTTTTAAAAATTTGTTTGTCAGTATTCATAGTCTAAAGCAGAGGGAGAGACACATCAAGTCTGTTACAATAAAGCAGAAACAGGAGTAAGCACATGGATGATAATGACAGCTCATCTGGTTACAGTGCCTCACTCACTGTGCTACCTGGGGCTTGACCGTGCACCTGGTCCCGGGCTTGGACCAATGGTCACACAGTGGATAAAAGCAGTTTTGCATTTCAGCATCAACATTATTGTTCAGACAAACTCCATGCCTAAGCATGTTCTTCTGTTGCAGACAGTTTAAAAGAGATTATACGATTGTTTTAACTTGCCATTAGTATTACTTGAAAAGGGTTTCTGTGTCACTTTCAAATCTCCTGGTTTTGTTTGTTCTTCCTTTAATTCCTGAACTTTTGCATCTACTTGGTATAGTCCCTAAAATCAATGGCACTTTTCCAGTGAAAATTACTGAATCAGTACATTCAAAATCATTGACATCTTAAAAATATGGAAGTTATTTTTCCCATAAAAATTGTGATTCAGCCCCACTGTACAAATTATTTTGCATTCTGCTAAGTTTTATGCCTTAATATACACCTCTAACATGACTGAATCCCAGTTACAGCACAAAATATCAGGTTTTAATTGCATTAACTTTGAGCATAATAGTTTATTAACTAAGTTCCTCAACAGCTATATTGAATTTCCCAGCTTGCATGTGTATTCAATATTTTACATCACAGGGGAAAATAACATTTAAGAGTAAACTGGCTAAGCCAACACTTTTGCTTGAATTTACTTTATATATTCTCATGAAAAGCATTAGTTATGCAGTCTTCTGGGACATTTACTTCTTTTTAACAAGGTAGGAAAGAAATATAAATCCCACATTAAATCATATTGTCCTTCGAGAGTTCTTAATTCAACTTGGAAGTTCATGTGAATGAAGCCAGAAAAAACAAAAGCTATCACTTTATTTTGAAGCAGTTGTGATTTCACAGTAAATGCCATTCATGGCAATCATCTGCCAGTACAGCAAGAACTACTGCTGGGCATGAAGCATGGAATTACTTTTACAATCCCTGTTTATTTACTTTTGGAAATTAACAGATCAAATCATGCAGTTAGACCAGAAATTATATTCCAACCTCATGTCAGTTGTTTGGTACTCTGCTTCATCCTTTGAATCAAAGGAATTTATTCCCTCTTTGACCTCCTGATGGTATTTGGTCCAGTTTAACTTTGGACAGAAGAGGAAACTGCTAAAGAGGTTTCCACTGAGATTACTGGCTCTTACATACAGCTGAGTTTGTTCTGTGTTTGTTTAGCAACAGCAGAATTGGCTACTAGTGGAACAGTAGTTATTTCATAGCAAAGTGAGGATTAAGAGACTACAGCTCAACAGATGAACTTCTGCAACCCGAAGATCTCACTTCATTGCTATAAATAGCAGGAAGAAAGAGGAAGAGAAATTCAGAACATGGACCAACAAAACATGTTAGCAATATGGTTGCTAAGAGAAAATAACAGTTCTATGAGGTAACATTTTCCTCAATGTGAAAGTAGGAAATGAAGAAAATAAAAGAGGGGGAAATACTTCCTTTTTATCTCCTTAGTCATACTAAGCATCAAGCTGTAAGCAGGAAGAAGATTGTGTCCAGGGGGTCAAATGCTTCCCCCTGAGCTCTTTGTCTTGGCTCTTGGGCGTTCTTTGGTCAATATAAAATAATTATTGGGGTGTTGGGGAGATGTAAATGGCAAAAATAGACTGTGCTTACTAATTATAGTGGCAGGAGCCATGATGTAAACATCAGGCAATGCTGCCCCTTTCCCCTTGTGTGACCTGCAGCAAATTATTTTCCTTCCAGTCTCCCCTACCATGAATACTGCTCCATGGAGACGAAAGAAGGGCTGTCCTAACAGATCTGCTAATTAGTATTTCTGATGTGCAACCTTGTTTCTATTTTTATTCAGAATTAAAAAGGACCCCCTCCCAAAAAAAACCCAAACCAACAAAAAACCACCCCAAAATAAAACAAAACAAAAAACCACCAAACAAAAAAACCACCAAAACTAACTATCAGGAAAAAAACCCCAAATAACAGCAGGTTTTGTTTTGATTTATAATTCAGTACAGAAATACTAGTATGAAATCACTGGAACCATCCTCCTCCTTGATACAAATTAGTAACTGCATTTATTGTCTCCAGAAGCAAAAGATGCTGCATTTAATTTGTCACAATCTCCAGTTTCCAGTGTCTCCCTGTTAGAAGCTCTGAATAAAAGCAGCATAGAAGCAATGCCAGGTTTTAGAGCAACATCTCTGAACATGGTTTTACATTTTCGGTCGGTGCAAAGCCTCCTACTTTGGCTGACAGTCAATGGCTTCAGCTGACACTTCTCAATGCAAAAGGTGCAAGTTAATGAGACTGTATAAAAGGAAATTCACTTTGTCACACGCCTCATTCATAGTCAGGATAGGATTTCTGTTTATTCAGACCCTGTAAATCCTTGTGCCATATAAATGTGTATGTGTGGGAGGGGAAGCCTCTGATCCTCTCCTTTCCCTTTTATACACAGTGTCTCACAAATCATGGTCACAGCAGGCTCTCACTTTGTAGCAGCTTTATAACATTTTATAGCTTTCCAATGGAACAAGTTGGCACCAGATAGCTCTGTGGGCCTTACAGTGCTAAAGAAAGCAGGGTATCTTGGTATGAAACACTGTCATCCCAAATTTGTACGCTACCATGGTGCAAGACAGGTGTGGAGAAGAAACACGGTGGAAGCTGTTTGCACTTAATACCTTGGGATCTGAATTCTCTGCAAACTTTTCTCTCACATACAAGAGCCCTTGTGTGACAGCACCATCCCCAGAAGTCTGCTTTTCATTTACAATTTAGTATGTCACACAGATAAATAAGGAATTTGCCTTGGAGTACAGATTATGCTTGTTCAAAGAGCTTCATTGCACTGAATCATATTGAATGATATAATTGCAGAGCAGGAGGAAAGGAAAAAACCTAACCCAAGAGAAAAAGAAAAACATGTGATCTGGTCCTCTACTGCCTGCCACAAGGGTAGAGAGGTGAAGAGGATGAAGGTTGGTGGTCCAGAACAGAAGGCTGAGCACTATTCTATATTAAGAAAGCAAAGCAAGTTAAGGGTACCACCAGGCTCCATTCACAGTCCACTCCACTTCTTTAGAGGTGAGGTGACTATAGCCCCAGCCATCAGTGCAACCAAACTGAGCAGGGACTAGGAATCAGCACCTCACCTGGCTGCATACCACTGCCTTCTGTATTAAACTGGATGGCTTTTTAAGTCAACATGCTGGGTTGGCACCTGCAGTGACCGAACAGTCACTGCTTGGCCAGCTATGCCAGGCACTTGGAGTAAAAGGTTGAGGATAGCAGCAGCAGTGTAGACATGACCATTAGAAGACTTTTCTTTCTGGTGGAAAATGTCTCAAAAGAAAGAATCCAGGAGAACACAGTAAAAAGTAAACAGTAAGTAATTCTGCCCACCTTAATTTCCTGTCCAACATTCAAAGGAAAGTCTTTCTGCTAAATAGCCATATATGTCAGAGCTATCAGCTGAGACCCATCTTTTTGAAAAATGTACATTTCTGACATATTATTTCCAACCTGTTAAACTGCCCAGCCCTCGAAACGTATTAAATCTAAGATCAGTAAATCTGTTTAAAGGAATGAAACTATTAGGTGAAGTAATGGCCTTTGCAATCAGTGCTAGACAGAAAAGCATATCAAATGAGTTCATGGGAGGAAGAATGATCTCAACAATTATTGTTCCATAAATCTAACTTCTACCTCATGTAAAATAACTGAATATAAGGATAAAAAAACCCAGAGAAACTGAACATCTGAAGTCAGTAAAGGAAATACAAGTGACAAGGAACATATATTCACAAGTAAATATTGCCATAAAAATCTGAGTGCATTCAAGGCTGTAATGGATATTGTGTCTCAGGATATTTTGAAATATAGAAAATTTGCCTAGACAGAACACTAACATGTAAAAGTAAAAGCTTTTAAGATGGGTTGCAAGCTAACAGGTTTTCTTCTGTGTTGCAAAGTCCAGCACACTGAAGCAGACTGCAATACAAGAATTATGCAGCAGATGCATTAGTGATGTGAAAAAGAAGAAACATTACAAGGAAATTCCTGACACTCACAGAGGATTGAAAACCTCAAAAAGAGCAAAGGAATTGTGAAAAACAAAGTGCATCTAAAGAGACAAAATGCATGGAACATCAAAACCAACTAAAAAGCCCTGGGAAAAAACAAGTTAGTGTAGCTGGTGAAACATTACTCAAAAGGGAGGGAGACACAAAATCTGAAGTTACAGAGATGAGTTTGCAAGGCAACACAGTTGTAAGAAATGCTACAAAAAATTACATCAGATTCATTAGGTCACAGAGAGGGGAGCTAGTCTCCACTATGGTTCATCTGGAACATTTAATTCTCAGTGTAATAGTAAGTGAAAGAAATTTGAAGAGGAACATGAGTAAAAGCTGAAGCAAGGAGAAAAAGAGATAAAGCTCTGGGAACATGAAATGTATCGTTTGACTATAGATGTAGTGTGATTAAAAAAATATGGAAGAAAATGTTTAATAAGAGTGCTTTCTATTAAGTTGGGGTATGGACTCACAGCAATTATGGTTAAAGTCCTAGGGTTTTAGACTTTGATAATGAGAGCAAAGAAAACCATTGCAAGTGTACAGTGGGTAACACACAACAAATAAACCCTATATGGTGGGGATTATCCAGCTCCATGGAAGTGCTTGATAGTCAAAATCCAAACGGCAGCATCACTCTGTGGGTTTTGACTTCTAGTCATTTTGGGAGGTAGGGAAGCCACAAGATACTTACTTTCCCCTGGGACATCTTGCTGATTATCCTCTGGCTGCTGGGAAATTCCCATTTTTGATAAGATGAGTGTGGCACCATCTCGGACCTTTGAAAATACAAACACAGAGGTGTTCTTCAAAGGAACCACGCACTACTGAACCTCTTTCTTAAACCGTAAACTGAGGTTTCTGTAATTGGTTGCAGGGAATCTATGACAAATGCTAACTTCCCAAGGCTTTCTGGGCAACTGGCTCTGCAATTCAGAACGGAGTCCTTCCTGAGAGGGACTCTGAGAGATCCCATCAACACGTCCTCTGAGATTACTGAAATACTAGGAACATCTTCGAGGCTTAAGTGGTCCCTCAACCTGCTGAGGGTGCCCTTTGGACAAAAATGGGGTTTATCACGAAGAATCAGACCTGTCTGTTTTCTTAGGGAGAACTAACCAACTTTTCTCTTTTCCAATCAGGATTAACTATTGTTAGAAAGCAACAAATAGCATGAAAAGGAAAGATAAGTGGATTGCACCTCTCAAGTGCATGGTAGAGTGCACAGTATGAAATCTAAAACAGACAGTGCAACAACGTCAACATCTACTCTCCTGATTCAGCTTTTGAACAAACCAGATCAAGTCAAAACCTATTTAGCAGCACGGCAAGGACAAAGGCAATTCTCAGGGGTAGGAAGTGGTGGAGAAAAGGAAAGATGAATATGAGACATAGCAAAGAGTTCAATGTTCAAAATGGAATTTAGATTTGGAAATTTCAATATTGAGGAAACCAAGGTGCTGGCATTTAGGTTTTGTGTTTTTATGTAAAATGCTTAGGTAGAATGTCTAGACCCAGCCTTTCACAGTCCAAACCTTTTACTGACTAGACCCAAACCTGTGTTTTTCTTTTGATTCTTTTTCATAGAATCACATTATGGTTTGGGTTGGAAGGGACCTTCAAGATTTCCAACTCCCCTGCCATGGGCAGGGACACCTTCCACTAGACCAGGTTTCTCAGAGCCCCTTCTAGCCTGGCCTTGAACACTGCCAGGGATGGGGTATCCAAAACTTTTCTGGGCAACCTGTATGTAGCACTGAAATTTCTCTATAAACAAATAAAGATTTTACTTATTACAAGAAAACAGATAACAGGTGCAAACAACATTTTTGAAACACCTTACATTATAATGCATCAGTGTGTTGATACGTTTCCATCTGCCATCTCTTTGGGATGTTAAATCCAAGTCTGAGAGGATCTGTGCAGTAGAACCTGGACGCCATTCTAATGGGTAATTAAAGTGAGAAAAAACAGTTTTTAATCATGTGCAAAAATAACTACTCCAAGAATGTTTTACAGACCCACTGACACATTGTGGAACATCAAAAGAAGTAATGTACCCCATGCCCCAATGTGTGTTTTTTATTGCTTAATCGTTTGGTCTTTATTACAGAAGTTTGCATGAACTATTCATAACCATGCATATGACTTCTGATTATCTTCCACAAAAACTTAAATTCCTTCTCATAGAATTCAATAAATATATATAATAAGATCTGCTATCGATCCAAAAAGGAGTAGGATTTCATGGAATAGAAAAGACATTTTTAGGGGATTTACTAGGATTTTCTGAAATGCAAGAATTCCATCTTCTACTTACTGGTTAATGCAGTAATGAAAATATTGAAAAAAGTATTAATTGAAGCTTTTATTCTGAGTTTTTTAGGAACACTATTTCTTTTTTTTTTGTCAAGAAGAGAACAGCTATTTTGAAAGCCTTCAAGGAGGATGATTTTCAGAGACTAAGTGGTACATCATCTCCTAAAAGTGCAGTTTCTGTAAGTTATAATTCTTTTGAATAACCATCATAAAGGCAACTAAAAATCAGTACCAGTTTCTGAAATTGCATCATTACTTCTCCATCAGTTAATTATCCATGCTGTCATTATCACATTGATTAGTACCTGAGATACTGACTCTGTCAGACATGAATTCATTTGTGCCAACAGTCATTAATGGCTCTTGCAATGCTGATGACAGTATAACAAAACTTTTAAGAGTCAAGAAAAACTAACTCTGTAAGAAAACATTAATTTTTAAGGCATATTCAGATTGCTGCAAAATGCTGTATTTTTGCATTCAGCTGAACATGAATTCAGCTTTTTTAAAAAAAAACCCCAAACAAACAAAACCATAACCAAGCAATAAAATCCTCTTATAGACATTTTTTCAGAAAATACCAAGTCACACAACAGGCAGCCTGTTCAATATAGTATCACGAATAACTACGTACCAAGAACGACACTGTCAGCTTTTGGCCACTGAGAACACGGCAGATTTCGATAGACTTGGTCTATTATCTTTTCCTTTACTTGTGATATAGTATCACAGTTCAGCACTTTCACGGGTATGGAATCGTTTCCTCCTTCTTGCACATATACATTAACTGTCTGTGAAGAAAAGAATGTACAGGGTTATTAAGGCAAATCAGTGCTGAATTACCTCTGAATCTGTTTTTCTGGGTAATTTAAATGCAAACAGTATCTGAAATTCACCATGCAATGATTATTGCACAGCAACACATCTTTGCAATGGGAATATGGATTCTTTGAGGGATTATTTGAAGGATCTTTTGCTGTTACGCAGCCAAGTAGTTATCATAAATTCCAGTTAATTTCTCTCAATATGACAAGACAGAAAAGATACAGAATAGATTTAGTCATGTCTAATATGCTAATATTATTAAGTCTTGGGAGTTTGTTAAAGAAACACACAAGAACAAAGCAGTTGGACCACTGACTCGTTACATGCTTGCCATTTAACCTGATAATCCTAAACATAGAAAAGGCCAAGTATTGCAGTGGCCAAATTTCATGAGTTCCCAACAATCATTTGAACTGTTGAACTCATTGAATATTGTGTGCTTTTGCCTTCATTTATGCCTTCTTCATCGTTGTAGTTTTAAAGATGAACAGACTACTTCTGTACATATGGTAATTTAACATGGCTCAACTGATGAGCAGTGAGTTATTCAGCTCTCCAAACTTTACCTCCTGTTACCAGCTGTTCATTTGATACACAAGCACATACACATATGTATGTACATATAAAAGTAATTTCTATCATCTTATGTGTTTGAAAACCTCATTTTCTGCCCACTGTTGTCATAATAACTCTAATAGCTCCAGGGAATAGACCTAAGTCGCTTAGGCTAGTTCTAAAATATTACTGTTTTCTGATAGTATTGACGTGGTTTTTTTAATATTAAAGAGAATTTCTTGAAAGCCTGTAATTTGCTAAATATAGAATGATTTTTTTGGAAGTAGCTTTGCCAGGTAGGTGTCTGTGTCAATACAGACAAAAGAAAATAGGAAAACCATGGCCAGAATACCTCCCCAGAAGGAAAAAAAAAATCAAAATGCAGTGGTGCAAAATTGGACATCAGCATATCAAAAAACCCAAAGAGATACTATGAAAAGTCTCTTTCTTTGACTAGCTGAATCAGTACTACAGCTCAGAACTCTTGTGGATCTTTTGCCAGTCAGGTAATTTAGGAGGCCGAGCACATGTGAAGCACTGCTGCTCTCAGATACATATGGTCCTGCCAACCATAATGCCTGAATTTATCACATCAGACCTCAGAAATAAACTTGCATAACTGGTATTTTGAAACAGTGAAGAAAAGCTATGCCATACGGCAGTCAAATTAAACATGATTGCACTGTCCCTTGACAGAACGCTCAAACTAATCATGAGATTTCACCTTCCTTTTCCTATTAGCTTTATGGTAATTAGACATGATTTTGCTCCTGGTTCAGTATGCAGCATGTCAGTGTAACCAGTGATGCAAAACAGATTCATCTTTTAAATAAGAACAATCAGAAAGCAGACAACTGCTCTATGCTGTACTTACCCACCTTGTCTCACTTTCAGGCAGAAGTGAAGGAATTAACTCATGTTTTAACCTACACTGGTGCACAAATGCCCCCTAACTGTTCAGAGTTAGTACATCATCATCATCATGTCAAAGATCCCAAAAACTAATGACAATAGTACCCCCTCCATAATCTTTTATCATACATATATACACATATACATACATCTCATCAACTTCCACGCATGCACATACATAAAATATTTGTTTGATGGGAAATCTGTAAGTGTGGACCAAATACTGCTACTGTACAATGTTAAAATGTTTATTATCTAGCTAATATGCATATTGTGCCCACATCTGATTACATACATGAATTTTCTGCCTTCACACTGATTCATTTAGTTTAACTGCAGGCTTTTTCTTTTTAATGAAAAGAAACAGCCCGAATAAAGAATTATTGCCATTAAGACTTTCATGAGGTACAGTGCATTTCACAACAGAAATTATTTTCTGTTTTCCATACACAACAGAAATTATAGCCAGCATTGCTAATCAGTGTGTTTTCTGTGGGGGGCACTTATAAAGACAGTAACTCAACTAATCCCCAAAATATCAGCTGAACTTAAAATTTCTTCTTGCCCAACATTCTTCATCCAGGCACTCACAGTCTGGTGACTTCACGAGTGCAAGTCCTGCAGCAATCTTCTCCCATTAGCATCCTTTCAGAATACATAAAATGGCGATTTACCCTCCCACCCCCAACCCAGGACTTAATATAGCTTTTTATTTAATTTCTTTTCCATGCTGCATATATGTCACTGCATCTTTCTCAGCTGAAGACAACTAAAAATGACTCCTAACATGTCAATAAAAAGGAAATTATAAAGGGAAAAAAATAATGAATTGGTTTCTGAAGGACAGTCTGTGCATCTTTAATATTCATTACACTGTATGTACACTGAAGAAAACCAGCAAGACTGTCAGAAAGAGTAAAACTAGATTTTACAGTCCCTGAAGAGCTAAAGTGTGGGCTGCTTGAGTTTTTCCAAAAGGACAGTGAATCTGTGTTCTGGAGTATGTTTGAAAAGTGGTGGAAATTTCTGACAGTGAACACAATTAATTTAAAGCAGAATTCATAACAGAAAAGAACTGGACCATGGCACTGCTGATCAGATACAGGGGGAGGCTGAGTTCCGAGGGGGAGTTCCCTTGCCAGGAATGTCCATTTCATCCCACTTGAAGTAACTAACACAGGTCTCCAAAACTGGCTGTAGAGGCACTGTAGGGAATTATTTCCCTAAGAGGAAATAGATCACTTTCAGTGCCAGCTGGGCTTCCCACGTTCAGGAGATCTTGACTCACACAGAAAAAAATGTAGAAAAAGGTTCATAAAGTGTTCTGGAGATTGCAGAGCCATCTCACAGGACTGCAGAGGAGCACAATCCAGTATACTAATAAAATGATCTCCAAAGTGATGTTCAATATGCTGATTAGCAGCAATCGCAAGGGAGAAAACCTGAAATTCAGGCATAACGGCAGTGCAAGAATTCTACAAAAATCAATTCCCAATGAATTTAGATGGGAAAAGGGGAGCAGCCAAACATCCTGACCACTTTGCAGACTGACTGAAAATTATGAAAGGGATTTATTGAAATGGATTCTGCACTGGCAGGATTTGAATTTTATTTTAGAAAATTCTTTATAATTCTGTTCCTGCTGAGAGACTTGTTTTGGTCAAACTACTGACAATCCTGCCCATGACCAGAATTTCTATGCAGTTCACAGTAGTCTAGAAAACTGTGTACAGACACAACACTATAGGAACTAACTGTAAAATAAAAAAATGATTTTATGATCTATTAATCATGCTTTGCTTACCAACTGTGTGTACTCTACATCATCTCCCAGTAAGCCTGTGTCATTCAGTGTGTACTTTGCTTTCTTCAGTACGGCATCCACTGGGCCTTTTTCTACCTGGTGTTTGATAGCCTTGAACAATTTATAAAGAGGCTCCCCAGCATTATCCTATGAAAAGGAAAGGAAATGAAATAAAGCAAAATCAAAAGACTTACTCAGTGCAGCATTTTTAAGTATAACTGATTAAAAAAAAAAACCCCACAGGCAACAGACTTCAACTCTTACCTTGAGGTACTGATATAAACAAATAGACATCCAGTTAGACAACATTCTCTCAACAACAGTTTCAGATCTGAAAAAAAACCAACCCCGAATATAGTAAGGGTACTTAATGACAAGGTTTAAAAAAAAAACCAACAAAACCTACTGCTTGCTTGAAATATAATATTTTTACATGCTTAACTGCATTCCGTCTCCTAATGCAATGATTTCCCTATAGAGTCTTGAAAGCATATACTTGCTTTAGGATAAGTGCTTTGTATTGCTCATCATTCCTGAGTTCACTGCTGGAAAGCACACATCCTTTATTCAAAATCTTAAATTAGGTCTATGCTGTGAGAGCTAAAAAATTAACCCAGTTGTGCAGTAACTGGGAAACAACATACAGATTAGAAAGCTACAACATACACAGAGTAAGATCTATTGAAATTTATTGGGAATAACAGCTGGGTTAAAACACTAGAACAAGCCCTCACTGAATGCACAATGCAGCTGATTATGTGTGCTCATTATGGAGGTGATGTGTGGTATAAATGCTAGATCGTTTGGAATAAAGTTAGATTAAAAAGTAAATGAAATGTTCAGTGTGGTATTTTGCAGTAAGATAGGTGTTCCTACACTGCAGTATTTGAATAAGCAGTCCTGTCCAGCATCCTATCAGTGCCTTCCACAGCTGCTTCTGGTGGGCTTGTCTTGCTAATATGCTTGGGCCAAGCTATTTCTGACTTTTACAGATAGCTGGCATTTCACCACAGTCACACTTCAAAAGAAACCTGTTTACAGAAAGCCAGAGACATACAGAAAGTATGACAATCATTCAAACCTTCTTAGCATCAGCTTTGGGTTTTTGGCCACAACATACTGCTCCATCAGTTCTAAGAACAGCGTCCTCATGATGTCAGTGTAGTATTCTAGTTTTCCATGTAAAGCGACAGTCAGTAAAGATGCAAAATACACTTTAGCTCGAGCAGAGAACTCCCTCTGGATTTCCAGCGTGTGAATAAACTGAAAAAGAAAACAAATGTAAAATCAAGTCAGATGGCAGGTTTCTGAAGAATCTCAACACTTGTCTGCACTAAGAAGACAAGCAATATTATTTTAATATTAAATCTCCCAAGCACTGAATCAAAAAGTTTTCAGAAGTTTGAAAGAACTTCTTAAAAGAATACGTTGCCTAAATTTTGGTTTTAGATACACAATATTCTGGTCTGAACTAAGGAATGCTTATATACTTAACTAAAATCTTATCTAAAAAGGATGTTTTAATTAAATGTAAAATAGTGTTCTGTGCAATTTTAAAAGAGAAAATCAACTCCCCTCTCCCCCAAATTCCCAGTCCCTTCACATCAAATTACAAAGACACTAATGTAAGTACACCTGTAAATGTGCTCTCATCTGCCATAAACTCTAATTCTACCATTAACTAGCTCAGCACTGGATTCTCATTTAAAAAAAGAGAAAAAGCTAGAAGCCTAAACCTATATTTAGGTGTCTGACAATGAGCTTCAGTTTTTGAGAGTGAGCAATTATAAGTCTCTTCAGAGCAGCTGTGAGCACTCATCAGTCTTGATGAATAGGCCACTTGAGGAGCCTCTACCTTCACTGGGGCAGAGATTCGGGTAGATGGCTGTCTGCAGGTGACTCCCGTGAGGAGGCAGCATGGAATCAGCACTCTCTGATCACATTTCTGAAAAGGCTAAACAAACCTGTAACACCAGTTTTTATGCCAGATTGGGAAATACCTGCTTTTTACAGCCACTGCAATGTTGACTAACTGCATATTGCATGATCTGGCACAGAAATATGAGATCCAACAGGAATCTCTGGCTGTGATGCCACATATCTGCAGTGGTTACTGTGAAATCAGAACCATATGAAAATCACTTGTTTTTGTCAATTTTGGTTCAGTTGTGCTTGCAAACCTGCTGTCTTGAGCACATATACACAGGTATGCCTAGCTAAGAGCCAAGGTGAATCCACTTCCATACTCACATTAATGAGAAATGATTTGCTGTTGAGGAGGTTGGAGAACTGGTACAAAGCCTGCTCCACGGTCTGGCGCCTGGCCTCAGGAATATCCAGCTTTCCTGTAATCATCACATCTTTCTCTCCATCTTTGGAGGGCAAGAAGAAGACTCTGTCTGTGTATGTTTTGTAGTCTAGTACTGGAATTCCAGCTTCATTGATATCGTTTGTCTGATCCTCCATCTCTATCATTAGATCTGCAATATGCAATGCAGTTTAGTGGTTCAGTTTAAAAATTCTGCAGTTTTTTTAGGCCATACAAGCTCTTTAAGTGCCTTGTAATAGTGAAAAAGCAACACAGCAGTGAAAACTTATTTCATCTCACATTCTCTCTTGCTATTTTTAACAATCATCCTATTAACTATAACCACAGCTAATCCTATGGTGACATGAGTGCTAAACTGCCTTTAGCACTGATGGTTTCCTTGTTGTTGCCTATCTGTAAAAGGGCCTTTATGGCGTCTGCATGAGTTCATATAAATGAATGTAGGATTATAGTACAGAACTAGAAAAAGATATTGCAATATTTTTTGCTTTTGGTTCTTTTTTCCCAATCCATATTCTATACCCTCTGAGTCCAGTAAGTACAGAAAGTTCTTTTAAAAACACGGCAATCCAGGAAAGAGAGGTTTAAAGTGTAAAGCAAGCTAATTTAATAGGAAGGAAGGAGAAGGCAGAAAGGAAGAAGGTTAAATGGCTCACTGAAATTGATGGAAGTATTTCTGTGGGACTCAAAAGCCTGAAGTTTTTAAAAGGGACAAAAATTAGAGAATCATCCTTTGGAGCAGCTTCTCTAGCTGAAGGCTTTCCAATTACCCAATATTGCTGATTGATTGGAATATCTTTTTAATTAATATAGTGACCTATTGTCTCAGGAGTTTTATTGCTCTTATTCATTTGCCCCTTTATTTTATAGCATTCATCAAAGTTGAGGGACAAAGAATCTTCTGGTTTCCCTCTCTGTGGTATTAGTACTTCCTTCCTGCTGTCCCTTTCCTTGGATATCTTTGTTCCCGTGTACTTTAGAGAGTTTTCAAGTTGTGCTGTTAGCATTACAGTTTCACTGTATGGAACCAGAACATGTGTTGACTTCAGTGTTTCATTTAACTGTAAGTCAAGGTGGATGTAGTTTAGGAACTGGATTACTCCTTGGACATGCATTCTACTCCCCCAGTGTTTGTACTTTGTAGAGCAAAGAGGAAACATTCAAGACAACAGGTAGTAGGAATACGTAACTCTACTCTTGCCCTAGCAAGAGAAAAAAGCTACCTTCTCCTTTCAGCAATGGGTATGAAGTGCCCTGGGAGAGGTGGACAGAGGGAGGGAGAATGTTGACAGATCCTCTCACAGTTCAAAATGCAGTTTGAAATGAAGCCCATTTGGAATTGATTCAAACATTTGCTTCTAGTTCGTGTCCAGAACCTGGAAGGAGTTGGTTTTCCAGAGAAAACAATCTGGTACAAGTAAAGAACATCCTGTCCCAGAAATACCAGGAAAAAAAAGACTGAAGGAGCCTTCCAGTATGGCTGAAATCTCTGAGATACCCTGAGCTTCTTAAATAAATGTCAAACTCTAACCTGAAATTGCTGTTTTATTCAATCTTGCTTTTTAGCCACTGTCAATATGAAATAGTGTTTTCTCTTTAGCAATAAAGCATGTGGGGTTTTTTTTTTTAATAGAGATTATTTCAACATGATCCAACAGCTAGTATAATTCAGATAATGAGGTGACATTTCATGATAATCATTTAGGCCAATATTTGCAATGTTTGCACTCAGATGCCTAATTTAAGCGTTGCAATGTTCAACATGTAAAAAATGCTGAGCCTTCACACATCCTGCTGCCTTCCCTGGGATGGTGTGTCTACATGTACACAGAACAATTAGCTAGCTCCTCTAACCAAGCTTAAGATTTTCCCACAGTGAATAGGATAAAATGCTATTTCTTTCCTGTGAGCTTACCAAATGATCCCTTCCTATGTTGGTGGCTACAAATACATTTTGCAACTCTGAAAACAGTTTTTAATGTGCAGACATTGCACACGCAGTCATTGTGCTAAATATTAAGTGCACTGTTAGTCACTATAAAACATTCTTATCTTTGTGTTAATGGCCAATCACATTAATGACTATAAGTAACCCCAATCTCAATCAGTTTCCACTCCTAGTTTCTAACTCTGTTCTTCCCTTAGACTAAAATAATCAATTTCTTTTAATAACCTCTAGCAACCTATTTTATTTTATTTACTTCTCTCATACATAATAGCAAAATATCTGTTCTATGTCAATGTCTGTAATGAAGACTACTAAGATATATTGATTATTTGTTCTCAGAAGACAGTTTTATTGAGCTAGCACCATTCTCCCAGCATGTCTTGATTGCTGAAGAGGACCCACAGCAGAGAAAATATCTGCAATACCTGTGAACTCCTTCTTGCACCGGTCTCTGACACTCTCCTCCAGGCCTTCAAGTTGTGATTTAATTTTTTCATACTCTCGTTCTGCTTGTTGGCTCTTGCGTCTTTATGGAACAGAAGTAAGATTTTAAAAAAGTTACAAAATGCTAAAGTAAATAATTTGCAACAGCTCTGAGAGGGAAGCCTAAAGACTGGAAGAAATTGTCATGGCTTTGATTTTTTTAAATACAGCAGAAAGAGAATGGAGGAGAAAAACAGCAACAGGCCAAAATCTTCACTCCATGTAAAGCAACTTGGCACTATCATGGGCTGGTTGCTTCAAAGCAGACTTGGGTCAGTAATTTAAAATCCAGTAAGATGTAGCTGCAAATGCTTTCAATCATATATCAAGTACAGGAACTCAGTTTGTATGCACTGAGCAAGGATTGCTTGCAACGTGTCCTGTACTGGCTCTAAGCCACCCAGGAGTGTGTCTGGGATCAAACTCAGAAGGTTTGATGGAGGTTCACAAGAACTGTACAGCACATGCTTCATCTGTATTGATATGTACCATGAGAGTGAAATCCACTCCTTCCTGAGGGACAGTATGAGGCCCTCATTACTAACCTTAAAATTGGACTAAGTAGGTTTTAAGTGAAATACAGACATATATTCTGACCCTTTATGAAGCATGAATTCCAACACTAATCATAAAATTTGTGTGTGGGTAATGTAGCTGGAAAGATAAAAATGACCCCTTAGTCAAAGTCATCTAGCTCAGACCTGCAGTGCTGACTGAGGCAGCATAAATGGTAATGGATATTTATAAAGAATAAGTTATCTCCTTCATAAGTGCCACTTTAGTTGCCATTTCAAAAGGGTATGTGTGCAACTCAGTCTGCAACTGTTTATTTGAGAAGCCTGGGAGCAATCGTGTTTATATATAAAGGAGGACTGGGCTGACTGACACCAAGGAATTTGGCATGCGTGAGAGGAATAAATTGGTGCTCATACATATCTCCAGCTGTAACTCCTTTTCTTAACTCTGCAGCTCATAAAAAAGATGAAGATAGTTTCTGTAGACCGAACTGAAAACAATCAGGTAGTACCTTGAAAGCCTTAGGGAAACAAAAGCACCTAATTAGAAGAACTTACCTGTAACAGATGATAGAAATGCCAATGATTACTATCATAGGAATAAGTACCAGTGGCAAAATAAGGTTCAGTGGGATATCAGTCACACGGTTGTCATATTCCACCCTTCCAAGGATCCATTCCCGGAGTCCAAATTTTACCTAATTAGATAAAAACAGATATTTGTCTCAACAAGTGCAAATGTAAGATGGTTCACTTCTCAGCTGCACTCTAAATTCTTAGTAATTTTCACAAGTGAATTTTCTAGCTCAAACTGCCGACAAAGGAAATACTTCTGAATATTTTAAACTGAATTTGGGTCACTAGCACTTTATTCCATGAAGTAATGTAATTTTGCTTAGCTGAGGAAGAAAAATTCCCTAGTCTGTCTGGCTAGAGTTCTACATTTCTGTATAATGAAGGTAGAAGACATTTGGCAGCCTTGAGACTGCTCTTTACATGTGACACCTTTTATGCACTAGGCAGAAGCTGGAGGAAGAAAGAACTGCAAAGAGTTTCTTCACAATGCTACAACAACTTTGGAGAACAAATTACTTCAGTCAAGAGGCACTATAACAGTGTTATTGATACACGAAACTAAATTCTACAGAAAAGGTAACGTACAATGAATTCAGGAAGGTTATTGATGGTATCTCTCTTCTGTCGTTTCTTTGGTTGAGGCTGTACTTCTGGTGGCTCACAGTATAAGTCCGTTTCAGTCAGAGTTTTTATATTGCAAGGCTCATCACCCACAAAAGCCTGGGCCTCATCTATCGTCATGGCTTTGTTCAGGTTACTGCCCTAGACAGAAAATAAAAGGCTGAGTTATCATCACAAAGTCTTGGGGAACAAGAAATCCTGAATTGCAACTTTCCATTTGGATCACTTTTCGAAGCAGATATGATTTGCACTGCAGGCTACAGAACAGCAGAGTGGTTGGGAATTATGTGATTCCTCTCCCTTCCTTCCTGGTGTGAGATGAGATGTCCCTTCCAGTTCCTGTGAGAGTTCTCTATTGAGATAGGGTATTTCCAAATGCTAGTGCCAGACGCAGCAGGAGGGGGCATCCTCAGCAAACCCAAAGTAGGGCTAAAAAGATAGGAACTCTTTCTCTGAGAAGGGGTGTGGGGAGGAAAGGGGAGCTCTCAATGTTTATCATCTAGCAGAGGTAAGGGACTCTACCAAGAATTTGGGGTATGGCTCCAAACATCTGTTAAGGTTTTGGCAGAGGAATGAAAAATTCCATACATGCATCAAGGATGAAAAGAGCAAGCAGCAACTTTTGACAAGTTTACCTTTGCATTAATAAGTTTGTTGACTTGTTTTTTGATGCCATCTGTGAAGTTTTCAAAAGTTGGGTCTGCGACATAGGCAAAGGAGTGGCTCTCATTTTTTACAACCAATTTATAATGATCCATTAGAATAACAGTGGTAATGTTATAGTTTTCTGGGTCTTCCAGTATTGGTGGGGAAGAAAAAACCACCGTGGTTTCATTAAGTCTTGTAACAACTGTTCCATAAAACTGTAAGAAACAAGACAAGAAAAAGAACATGCATATTTTAGAGTCAGATTCCTTTCTGTACACAACTGTTGATAACTTTAGAACATAGAAATAAAACCACTGAATTTATATCCTCTCCATACAGCAGAAATACGAATACGTTTTTTACTATGAAAAAAAGAAAAGTATTTTTGAAAAAGAAAATTAAATAAGTTTGTTGATGGGAATAAATCATTGATTCGCTATGTTCTAGCAGTTGCCTGCAGAAGCAGCTTGGGCTACAGATCAGTTTCCATTGCCTCCAATTTCTATGGCTCTTTACCATTGGACTGATACCATCAAATTCCTCTCAGATTAGGAAGTTAACATGTCACCCTTAATCCTGATCATCGTCTGTACCTTTGAGTACTTGGGTCAATTCTTTTCTGCTTACATCATATAATGCCTCATTGAACTTCAGTACAATTATTAAGTGAAATTTTGGAATAAAATTCAACAGTTTCACTCAACTACTCAAGGTAACAACTCAGTTCATCCATCCTCCATCCCCAATTCAACAAATGTTTTTACCCTGACACTTTCAGTCATTCAGTAACATCAACCACAGGCAATGACCCTAATAGGAATCCTCAATACTTATTCTACCACCATCTCTGTTTCTCACTTCATGACTCAATACAACTTGATAGCTTCTGCCCAACATTTCTTCTATTGTTGTGTAAGTGAAAGCAAACCAAAAGATTAGAAAAGCTGAGTAATCTGCAAAGCCTTAATGGAGAATGTGTGCTATAGGTAATGCCGACTTAAGCTAACAAGATGAGTATACTTAAGAGGAGGTGTAAGAAATGTTGATAAACACTGTCAAGAATGCTAAATAGACTTTTAGATTGTCCTGGGAGTCAAGATTATCAAGATAATTACCTTTTGAAGTTTATGTAAGCAGTTTTCCTCTTAAAAATCTTTAGGGATAGGGTTCTAATGGATCCCAATCCAGCTGGCTTTGGCATATTCTAAAAGTTGAATCATGCATATAATACAAAACATGCACATTACTGACTCTTTATGGATCACAAGACAGTCTTACATTCAAGAGCCAGCCTCAGAAAGAGTCTTACTTACAATGTTCTTACTGGAAGATCACTTTCAGGTCTAAATCATGTCATAAAATTGTGATCTTCACTAGAAGAGGGGGAAATTGAGACTATTGGTAATGTAAGTTCCTCTTAACAGGAGATGCAAGAAGGGGGTTTTTTAATGCTATTTTCCACAACTTTTTGTGGCCTTCTTGTGAACTTTTTGCAGGTGGAATATGCATGAAACAAGAAAGAAGACTTGGTTCATTGAGATGTGAAGAAATAAAAGACACTGATTGTGCAAAGCTGAGTAGTCTGCATTGTCTAGATTTAGATCCTGCTTCAGGCAAATTGCTAATGCTTGCAGGGGAAGAAGAAGGAGAAAGATAAAGAAAAAACAAACACTTCCAAATTCTGAAATACATTTTTTATCTTTATCCATATTGAATGAAATTAATTTTAAAGCAGAAGATTGCAAAGTACAAGTGAATGTAAGGCAAGATGGTAGGAAAGTCAAGTTCTTCTTCCGCAGGAAAACCCTGAACAGACTCAGAAATCTGTTCAAACTTTATTTCAGTCCAAGCCCAGTGAAGTCCAGTGGGAAAGTTTATATGCAGTTTTTGAACAGATTATATGTTGTGCATCCAGTGTTATGCCTTTGGTGGAAAAGAAAGAAAATTACCCTTTTTTGATTCATCCTCCCTGCTTCTGGACGCTCTGCATATACCACCAATGAGAAAGTCTGGATGAGCTCAAAACCGGTTCCAGTTACTGTAATATTTCTCCCTCCACTGCAAGGCAGAATCAAAAAGGAAGTCAAGTCATTGGCAGACTACCACAGCTATACACTGCTTCATCCTGCACTGCTACTGCTTCCACTGAAAAAAACCTATGTATAATGCCTACATGACAATTAGATATCCTACAAAAAGGACTTCTCTTAAAGCTATTGATGATGAAAGCATTTAAAGGATCAATATCAAAAGTCTGTTTAAAACAGCAGAAATGAAAAAAAGTACAAATTACTTTGCCAGGATTTTTGGCTGTACATTGATGCCAGTCTTTGTGTGCTTTACTTCTCCAATGTTACTATTAAAATCACTCTGCCTACAATATACACATAGAGACAAAGGTGAGAGTGTATTTTCCACAGGTCTGTAGGGACCTGGCTTCTCTATTCCCTTTTATTTGCAGCACATTGTTTAAAAAATAATACATTCACATAAGAAGAAGAATGAATGCAAGTTGCCACTGGGAATTAAAGTCATTGAAGTGACACGGATTTAGAGGGATAGTAAACCTCAAAGCAATCCATAAAAATAGGCTTTAGTTTATACAGAAGAAAAAAAAGTAATTTAAATTTCATGGGGTAAATCACTATTGATCTACCAAAGAAAAATTCCAGGCCCCAAAGTCACCCAACCAAAAATGAAAAGGAAACATTAAAAACAAATCCTATTTTATACAAGTGATTACTCAATATTCAAGGAGACAGGTACTAATATCTCCAAGAAAAGTCACAGCCAAATTTATTTTTAATGTTCTGTTTGTTAGGTCATGATGTTACATTTTTTACATTGACCTTTGAAAAGAGATGAAAATTTGGAAGTAAGTAGAATACTTTCAAACATCAATTGCAGTTAAGACCACAAACCCTATGTACCTAAATGTGCACATTGATAGAGTACAGGAGCTTATTCCAAAAATTTCTATATTTAATATTTTTATTACATATTACACATATTTTAAGCCAGTTGTGGAAAGACTTTATAACAAACATTTCATTACCTGCTGAAGCTATTTACTGGAAGGAATTTGGTGACAGTAGGATTCTCACTGTATGTAAACAGCTGTGGTACAGTAATTCTCGTGCCCCCATAGTTCATCATGACTAGAACAGCTTCAACCTTGTTATTATGTCCTGTAATGCAGATGATCTCATCTCCAAATTCAGTACTAGGTTGGAAAAGAAAAAGAAGAGGAAACATTTACTGTTACTAACATTATGGAGTTTCGTATTCTTTTACTGTACACTCCAGAGCAACAAAACCAGGGCTCTGTTTTTGCTGGGTACCAAGTACTTATGAGAGGAGATAACACTTCCATCAGATCATTTAAGCTTTTTAAAAAAAGAGATATAGGATATAAAAAAGAACAGTGTACAAACACAGGAACAGTGCAATGTCAGCACACTTAGTTTCCTTCCTTTTTTTTGAGAAAAGACAAGGGCAGCAATTAATAAAAGAAAAAAGAAGGGAGAGGAACAGAGCATGGGAGACTAGAAAATTAATTATTTTATACAGAACCACTGAGGACATGCTGAGTGAAAGCATGGGTGGGTTTGAAGCAGCCAGTCTAGTAGAGAAAGTGGAGAAATCTTTGGACATCTAAATTCTCCCACTTAAGGTGTTTTTACAGCTGCTCCTCCTGCCAAAGCCTCTGAGTGAGTTTCTGTCTGAATGTTACATGCAGAACTCCATTGCATGGGAGGAATCACAAGGATATAGAAAATGGATTTGTTTAATTTATAAAGGGCAGAAAAGGTTGGTGTTTTTTTAGGACACAGCTCTGTATTGTTACGTACACATTGCAAGGCTGGCTACCAACTGAAACTTGAACATCCTTCTTGGATCCAGTGGCCAGATTTATACCAGAGATGGTAAGTCTGGTTCCGCCTGCTTGTGGACCACTTTCAGGTCTTATTTGAGAAGGATGAGGTTCCTGCAAAGAGAAGATGGTCAAACTAAGTGAGAAAATGAAAATAAAATTTATACCAGTATTATTTAGTTTAATGGGTAATATAAGTTCAATATTACTACCTGAAAAAGAATAAATTTAGAGCAATGACAGACATCTTCTAAAATAAAACAAAATTTTTTACTATTCATGTTGAAAGAAGTAACAGATAATGTGAATGCATTTTTTTTCTTTATTGTATTTTATGAAGCTTTATACAAGTTTCAATTCCCTATCACAGAATGTAGCGTTAGCTGCCATTAAATTTATGAGAGCTTCCTGTTGCATTTCCTGGTTTCATACTTATTTTAAGATTTCTCTCTTCTTTATGTCTGAGTCTACCTTCATCTTTCCCTACCCTTTTCTATATTCTGTATCAGCTACAGAAGACAATAAGGTTTTTAAAACTCGGACAAAACCAGAAAGAATATAAAAATTCCCTTTATCTCATAAGGCTCTCAGTGTCTGTGGCAAAACAATTAACCTATTCTTGAGCAATAAAGTTGCAAAGAAAGAAAATCAGAATATGTTCAAATTGTCTTAATGTACCTAGAACCTTGGAGGGGTTCCTTAAAACCAATTAAATCAAGCAGACACACTTCAAATTTTTATAAAAATTGTATTATATTGAAATTTCTCAAGAAGTTCCCTCCTTTTGTTCTCAATTCAGTCTTTGTTTCAATGATTGTATTCTGGGAGCTCCAACAAATATCATAAATTAACAGTGAGGGCTTTTCATGAGCAGCGTGATTTAATTACTTTGTCGCTAAGTAGTTTCTGCTTCCAGTTGAGAAAAGCATCCTTATTCAGGACCACACTCAAGCTGCTGAATCAAGAGGATGACCGAAGCTGAGCAAGCCACATGATGTGGGCCTTCAGCTGGCTCTGGGTGACACTGCCTGCTGTCCCCACGCCTCAGCACGCCTGCAGACGTGCCACAGACCTCGTGCCCATGGGGCTACAGCTGCTGGGCCTGCAGGCAGCACTATGCCCTGGGCAGGCAGCAACATGGTCCTGGGCAGGCAGCACTGTGTCCTGGGCAGGCAGCAATGTGTCCTGGGCAGGCAGCACTGTGCTCTGGGGCAGGCAGCACCATGCCCTGGGCAGGCAGCACCATGGTCTTCGGCAGGCACCACTGTGCCCTGGGCAGGCAGCACTGTGTCCTGTGCAGGCAGCACCATGATCCTGGGCAGGCAGCAGTGTGCCCTGGGCAGGCAGCACCATGATCCTGGGCAGGCAGCACTGTGTCCTGAGCAGGCAGCTGCCATGGGCGTTGCACACAGAGACAGGATGCCAGGTCTAAGCATGTGGCTGGTGCATGAGGCTGGGGCATTGCTATGAGGGAACCTGATCCTTTGATTTGCTGAAGCATAGCAGATCAAGATCTTAAGAGAGGCTGTGAATAGGTGATGCCTTTTCTGATGTACAACTTCTGATGTACTGCTTCACCATATTAAAACACAGGTTTTCTTAAATGAGTCGAAAAAAGTAATAAGCTTATTTCCCAGACTCATGTATATTTGTAAATGACAGCTGTTCTCCTCCTCTTGCATAATCTTGCTAAAATGGTTGACTGATAATAAAGTCCAGGCTTGGGGCTATTTCATACGAAGCACATGCAAATAAAGACAAAGGAAAGAAGTTTGAAAACCTCCCTTGCTGGTGAGGGTTTCCTTGATCACTATTACACAGCACTGATCCTTCACTTGAAGGAGGAAAAGCCCTTCTCAGAGACAGAGAGCAACACGTTCACCTCTTCCTAGTCATGCAGCAAACCCCTTTCTCTCACATAATTTCGCTCAGGCACAGACCATGTCTGTGACAGCTTACAGCTACAAAACCAAGGGCCCACCAATTTCAGGGGGGAAGGGATTGATATACGGCATTTCAGTTCAAAGCTCAGTGAGTCATCAACAGGTTTTTAACAAGCAGCAGGAATCCATAAAAATGCATCCAACCGACTTCATGGTTACTTTAAAAATTTGTTTTATTGAAGCTCAGATATTATAGAAACATGGAGAACTCTTATGTGCTCTGCTTTTTTTATACTTTCATGTCTAAGCAACTTCCCTCTGAAGGAATGCATCATGGTTCAGCACACTTCACAAATCCACAATGACAACTGTAATTTGCTCTCGAGTCATTGAGCTTTAGGAATATGCTTTAACTAATTGGGTGTCAATTGCTTTTCTTCCCCGAGAGAAATCTGTTTGTAAACCCTTCGCTCCTCAAGAGTGAGCATATGACTGCTCTCATGCACTAACCTTTGATTTAGCTTTAATTTAATACATCACTAAGGTTACAAGATTTTATATAGGGAAGTCACTCAAAGTAATTTTAAAGCATTTTGAAAGCTCATTTAGGTCTATATAACCCTGTCTGTGCATCCTCATATTTTGATTTAATTGCTTGCTGATTTAGGTGAGACTGAAACAAGATACACCAGGGTAAATAAAAAGTTTTAGAGGGTCAGTTTTAAAAATCACATTTGAAGTTTAAATTAGGATAAGTCTAGATATGCACTTTATAGGAAAAAAGCTCATTTGTGCTTTTTTCCAACAGAATTTTGTTGCTAAAAAGATTACAATTAAAACTGTATATTAAATACATAGTTAATAAATAGCTTATAAAAATGGGTCAAATACTTTAAACATTATTGTACCACATGGACAGAAAATCGTACCTTTTATTAAGTTCAAATTAAATCCTATTTGATATACATTGTTAACCATGCTGGACTTCTGTACTATCCACAGTAATGATTAGCTGCATAGTATGCTTAGGATAGCTCAAAGTACTCCTCAAGAACCACTAAAAAAGCAGTGTAGACAAATTCTTTCTCCCTGAACCTCTGAAAAAAATCTATTTAAAATTTATAGTCTTTTCCTTAAATACTACCTCCACTGGAAGGCTAGGCTTCAAGGACAGGCTTAGGAAGAAAATGAACAAGAAACCACTTAAAGCAAGCCTTTAAACATAGACTAAGGAAACAAAGAAAAAAAGGTTTTTGAAGCATCACGCACACTATTCTCTGTAACCTCAGCATAACGAATGAAAGGAACTTGCTAGGAGCTTCTGCTGGACAGCCATATTCCTTTCTCTTACCAAAACTGGGAAATAATTGCCTGGTTACAGCTCTGCTGGGTTATCTGATGGGTCCCTTTGGCAGGGCTCAGCTGTCTCTGTTGCCAACAATCAGTAAATGCAGAGTGAGCTACAAACTTGAAGTTGAATCATTCAGCATCATTCTCTTTGGGGAACCTGTTAGTGGTGGCTGGCATTTGTCTCCTATGGAATAGGGATGTAGAGGTAACCAGCTAGCAAAGTTATCTCTGAAAACATAGCTGTAAGGGAAAGTGAGAGAAGTATATGTTCTGTTTTCCACAGAAACGGGTATTTTTTTCTTTTTTCTTAGAAAGACTCCATCTCTTGGAATTTAAACCTCAGCTACACCAGAAAGGAGAACTCACCCCTCACCCCTCATGCACCCACTGTGCAGACACATCTCAGTTGCACTTCCGGCTGAATGGAATACTGGGGCCAAGAACCACTCTGGGGTCTAACACAGGGAGCAGTCAAAGAGGACGTGGAATGGTTATGGATAACCCTTATTTCGTCTTTAACTGCTGATCCTGTAGCTGTCCCTCAAAGGGCTATTTTAAAAGCGCTTAATTCAAAATATTCATATTTAACACATTTAAAGTAATTCTGCAAATACCAGGAGCTCTCCAGGGAACCAATAATGTGGACGCCTCATAAAGATGATCTAATAAGGAGAAGCTGAACAATACTTTGTGTGCAGAGGAATTCTTCAGCATGACTGCTAACACTTTGTTACTGCAAACTTGGAAGGAATATGATTTGATTAATTTTAACTTGCTATTTTCTGTTTCATATTTTCCCTCTTTCCCTTCCTCTTAAGGACCTGCCAGAAAAAATAAGCAGCTGAAAGAAATTCTCAAGAATTTTAACAATTTTAATAATCATTTTATTGCAAAACCAATGTACTATGAATAAGTTTTATTGCTCCTCTAAAATATTCATGGATGGCTCAAAGAACAAAGCTTCATTGACCCACCTGGCGGTCTTCTTAAGAACACCAATAAAGAAAAAAAGTAGGGTCATGCAAATGCTCAACCAGAAAATATTTTTCAAAAAGGCAATTAGGTAGATAGGATCAGAAGGAGAATGATACTTAACTGAATGCCAAGTTAATTTGAAAAAGTGCCATCAGTGGTGATACAAGACTTCAACAAGAACTGTGTTACCTAAGGAGAAGGTAGCCCCTTCCCATGGTACTCACCAGTCAGACACACACAGACCCTTGAAAGGTGCCAAGTCTAGTCTCATCTTACAGAGTCTTATCTTATGCAGCCTGGCAAAGCTGCATCTGACCCACAGCTACTTACCAAAGTCCTACATGAGATTCCTTCTCCTTGCAGAGGAAAACAAGGGGCAGACAGTAAATCTGTCAGTGCAAACCTTGTCTGAAGGATAATAAAAATGCTGCTTTTACCAAGAGCCCTTTAAATTGAACTCAACCTGAATGTTCAACTATTACAAATGGGACTGATAAGCCTCCAACCTCAAGTGCTGCACTATCAGTGATGCTATTTTTTTCCAAATCCCCTCAAGGATTTCTTCTCTCCTTCTTTCTGCCCTTTTGTCATTTCAGTCTCTGAATCAGAAGTACACCTGCTGTCATGATAAATACCTTCCTTTCTTTTTCAGCCCTCTGCACCCTGAGATCTTTGTTGGCTCCATCAGAAGACACCCGGGGGAACTCACACTTTCTATAACATCACTGTAACATCACACTGCAGTGCTCAGTGCAATTATGATGTTAAACAGAACATTTGATAATGTGTCCTGTATGGAATTTGTAGCAGATCTGTAAAAATTCTTCTGGAAAACATCAGCCCTTTTGAGGACCTAGCCATACTTCATTTCTCATGGATACTATAAAATTTAAACAACCCTGCAAATGATGATTTAACCCTTGTTTTATAATTCCTTTAAGTGTAGAAAATCATTCAAACATATTTCAGGTTTTTTTCTTATTTTGCTTGAAATGGAGGAATGTTTATTCGGGTCTATACTTCTTTTGTCACCAGGAAAATATTGTTCACATCTTCCAGGTAGTTTAATGTTTGAGCATAAATATTTTCTGCAATAACAGGCTACCTTGTTATGAGGGCTTTTTGATAGTCTAGTTTGAAAAAGCCTGTTTCAATGTCTGTCAGCTGTTCAGTGGCCTGGTTTTTGAAGAGTCTGGTAAGCCATCTCCCAGCAGAGGGACTTTGTGCCACCAGGACTCCCCATTGCCTTTCGTTCTCACGATCATGCCATGTGTTTGTAGAAAGTGGATTTGCAGTTTTGATAAAACCTGTGCAAATTCACAGCTATGCAGTTCAGAATACAATTCAATACAATGGTTCAGTTGGGAGTGATCTTCAATCATCATTTAGCCCAGTTTGTTACCAGGTGTAACTTGCTCCCTACTGCATGATTTATCCTGAAAAAATGATTTGATCTAAACAGGATTTCTTGCTTGTAGGTCTGACCAGAATGTAGCCTGTTTGCAATGGGAAATTTGAGCACTTCACATACTTTACACATGAATCTTCCTTCAATCCTACCTAGATGTAATAATGTTGAGTTAAAGATCTCAAAGTCCACCTGCAACCCAGCTTTTCCATCTTGTACCAGACTGCTGGGTAAGTATTCCTGAACTGATAAGTAGTTTTCCCAATGCTTTGATAATCACAAGGCTATTATCCTTGCTGGAAGGATAATAATGCTATAAATAGGTTACCTCTTGTGCTTTTACACCTGTGGTTAGTACCCATCCTGTTGCTGTGGTTTACCTGAAAGCACTGGTTATCTGCTCCAAGCAGTGAGACAACAACACTTGTATATTGCTTTTGGTACCTAATGTTCAAATAATGTGAGCATATTTGGTAGCAAATTCATTTATGCTCTTTGTAATACCAATGCAATACCTGATGTGGCATTTACACTCCTGTGTGCCACTGTCTTATCCTTGCTTCATCAGCACAGAAGTACTGGGAAAAAAACCCAAAGAAAAATATTGACAAAAAAGCTCCAGCTGGCCCAAGTATATATATGACTTCACCTTCAGACCATTTTCCAGCATCCTGTTTTCTCCATCACAGCCAGAAATCTCTTATTTGCTTGCTTTGTTTGTATCTTTTGCCCCTCACTTACAAATCTGTTCACAGAAATGCAGATATATTTTTTCATTGCAGTTTCATGCTTTCTGTGTGCTAGAGGGTAAATTATCTCCATGTCTGTTCCACTTATAATCACATTTAGACATGAACTTGCTTATTAGCAGTGTACATGGCTGCTGCTCTTACATAGCTACGGTAGATGCTCTGAGCATTCCCATTTAGCTCTTACATTTTTCATCCTGTTTATTAATCTAGAATGAACTTTTTAATCTTTAATACTTAATGAGCAGCAATTAGTCTTTTTGCAGAGTTAGGAAGGTGATATCTTATTTCTTCAATTTTTTTAAACTTCTATTTTGGTAAAAAAATACCATTTGTAGTCTGAAAATTCACTGAAGGAGCTCCTAGCACTGATTCATGTGCTTTTTCACTCATTAGTTTGCTCTGCAGCTTTCCTGGTTTGCACTGTCATGTCCAGCCAGCTGACTTCTTGTCCCTTGCACACTCTCCAAGAACAAGAGGTGTGCACACCCATGGAGCATCACCAAAGTTAGGCATGTCTTCTTTATTCATTTCTCTGCTTTCCCATTTGTCAACCACATCCATCAAGCACAACCTCATCCACACAAAGTTTCCTTTTCCCAGAAGAATTCCTGGACACGACTGTAAATAAGGAATACTGTCTACTATGGTATCCATCTGTGGTAAGCAGTTTCTAGCCCATGAACTACACCACTGAGATAAAACTGGTCGCCCTAATGCAGAAAATCAAGGAGAGAAAAAACAAACCACCAAGGAGCTACTGGTGGATCACAAGAGAGGCCAGAAATTCAAGAACAGTTGGACAGCAACAGAGGAGGGGAACCTAACAGAGATGCACAGAAACCTTGGCATCTGAAGCCTATGCTTCAGAGGGGGATGCTGGAAAAAACACCACTGTGCCAGATCACAAGCAGCGACACAACTGGGAAGGGAAAAGAGGATGGTGTCAGAGTATGTCCCTGTGATGCTGTGAGAAATGCCAGCTGCAGCACAAGGGGAAGCCAGCAACAGATGGAGGTGTTCAAACGGACATGATGGGCAGCAAATAGCAAAGCCACCTAAGATCCCTTCTGTTGGTTCCTGTAGACACTGACCTCTATTTGAGGGTTTGCCTTTGATGCAAATGCACTTCTTCACAAGTAGGAAGGGGCTCTTGTGCTTCCACATAAGCAGAGAATAGGAATGCTGTTTCTAAGACCTGATGACAGTACACACAGATGTGGATAAGATCTTTACAAATGTACAGGCCATGTTGTTGCTTTGCCTTTATCACATCCATCTTTCCTTCACAAGTAACTCTTCCCTCTCCTCATCCTGGTTCCAGCTGCAGTAAGTTCTGGCTCTTGAAGAAGTAATTTTTTTACCAAAATTATCTGCCTCACCAAATTATTATCTGCCTTAAAGCCAAATTATTGTGCCATCTCTTGCACATTATGCACACAAAAATAAAAGGTACAGACCATGAAGTGCTGTAGGCACCAGCCAGCTTCTTGGAAGTCAAAATGTCATTTCATGGACTATAAAGGTAACCACAGGAGCTAAATTAAACCTCTGAATGGGAAACTCAAGCCATTATGATCTGTTCTTTCCCCCTCAACTTCCCTCCTTTCTCAGACTCAAGGGAGCCTGTTTCTTGTTTCTTCAGACAAGCCATCCACTCACAGGATATTCAACCAGAGAATTTCCACTGTGCATTCTTGGCAGCCTGGTGTTCACTGCAGTGGCTGACCTGACCCATTGGCTCACCTCATCACAGCATCCATAACACAGGTCAGTTCCTGGCTTGCTGCAACAGCAGAGAGATGAGCTCAGTCCTGCCTTTCTGGGGCTGCTTTGCCCAAACCTTACACCATGTAAGCTGATCAAATGCCTCCAGACACTCCAGGTGCCCAGGCACAGCATTTGCCTGGCAATGTACATTATGTGTTGGCTGCTGCAGATGGGATACTTAAGCATAGGGCTGGTATGTTAAACAACTTATTCTTTGGAGTGAAAGCAGCATCTTTTTATCATGAGGCAGACACCACATGATTTTCTAAAAAGACCACAGAGCTTTTCTGACAGGTTTGATGGAAAAATGGAAGCATACATGACTGGAAAGTCTGCACTATCATACATCCAGTGTTTACTGGCAGCTCTTGAGCAGAATCATGAGTAGTGGATGGTGGGACATGTATTTAAATGCATGGCTCAGATAATAGAGAGTTAAGACTAATATCCACATGAATAAGGGCCAACTTCACTGAAACTCTCAGCTATCCAGGAATTCTCCTGTCCCCCATGTGGACTGACACACAAACAAGATGTACTGCAGGACTTAAGAATAAAATAAGAACCTCTGGAAGCAATTCCAGACTTCTGCGGATGTGTGGTTTATCAGCATCAATCATAATGGCAACAAGCATGTAATTTTCCCTACAAAAAAAACCCACCCAAAGCCCCCAGCTACAGTGTAAAATGAATGTATAGAGGCAACAACTCAGGGAGAAAAATCAAGGAGTGAGCTGAAACCCTCCAAGAAAGCCTTGAGGCACTGATCTGGTGAGACGTCCCAGTGCAATTGCTTCAAACATCAAGACGCAAAGCAGAGGAGCGATGCAGGTAAGAGGAAACTGCAAGTTTGGGAGTAGATTAAGGTGGAAGAGTGCACCTTGTTAAATGTAACTGTGCTTCATTTCACATTCAAATTTCCAGTATGGTGAATAGTGATGTTTATATTTCTTTTCAGGTCAGGCTGTAATTTACCCTCCCTTCCTCCTCTTTTTGGTTATTCATCTCATTTAGGTAAACAGACATCCTGGTTTACAAGAAGTCATTTTTTCCAAGCAAGTTCCTAAGCTACCTTCAGCACCTCAGAAATATATTACACTTTAGCAAAGTTCTACCTCTCATTTCACCATCTTAGATTTATTTGAACTTTCTGAAACCATATAGTAATTTTAACCTGCACAGCCTAAACCTCATATAATTGTTCCAGCAAACAAACTCTGGAGATGCCAGAACCAGCCACAAGCTTTTGTCCTGGTGCCTTCAGTCTAAAGAAAAGGTGTTCTGAGAAAAGAATCAGCACTTCTATGGGATCATACAAGCAAATCTAGGCAACTTGGAAAAGCTTAACTCCTTCCTTTGACACTGCTCCTCATTGCCATAGTAACAAGCAAATCAGATAAAGTTAACAACAAATGAAAAAGCAGGACTGGCCTTTAGCCATGTTACTGCTCCACCTGCTCAGAGACCAGCCAAGCTGTCAGTGCTCCAGATGCATTGCATAGCTGGATATTAAAATTTAGCATAAGTTCATTTCTATTTCACTAAACAGGAGAAAGGTTATTGCCTGAGCCTGCTTATAGTGAAACAATAGAAATGTCAGCAGAGGTTGACTGGGTTATCAGAATTTAATTTCACTGCGACTATACTTGAACTGAACTCAGGCTGGATAGAGAAATTGTGATGGGTAGGAAGACATAAAGCTTTCTTCTCCTGTTGTGCAGCAAATATAGCTATTTACTGTACAGCACAGACATTTGTGGACCAAGGCATGTTTGTTCAGAAATAATGTTAAATTGAAACCATGGCTTCCCTTTTAACTAGATTTTTGACCCATTTCATGAAGGTCTTGCACACTGTCAGTTCTGAAATGCTCTGTGCTGGCAGACAGAAAAGAAGCATAAGTCAGAGCCCCAAGTTGTTATGACTATTGAGTCTTATCAATCCACCTTTAAAAATACATCACACTGTTCAGACTGGATAACAACAAGAGCCTAATGTAGTACTACTTATAGAATCTTAGTAGTACTACTTATAGAATGGTTTGGAATGGAAGGGACNAAATGTAGTACTACTTATAGAATCACTGAATGGTTTGGAATGGAAGAGACCTTCAATGCTCACCTAGTCCCACACATGGGCAGGGACACCTTTCCCTAGTCCTATCCAACCTGGCTTGAACAGTTCCAATAATGGGGCAGATACAGCTTTTCTGGGCAACTTCTTTTAGTGGTTCATCACTCTGGGGCAAATACAGCTTTTCTGGGCAACTTCTTTTAGTGGTTCATCACTCTCATCATATAAAAAAATCCTTTCTTATACCCAATGTACTTGATAACTGCTTTTGGTGGTAGATACGAATCACATGTACAAGGCTGAGACAGTGGGGTGTATGGTGATACCTCTGGTGTACACAGACACACCAGGGTGAACATCTCCAGTGTCTCCTTGTGCACTTCTGCACTGTCATGCCAACATTGCATGTGAGAACACATCAGTGAGAACTGCATTTAGAACAGTCACTGTTAATGATGAAGCTATTCTGCTTCAATTGGTCAGAGCTCATAGTAAAAACGGTAGCAGTTTCCAGCAGAAGGGTAGCCATCCCATGTGCCAAAGAAACAGGGAAATACATAAGAGAAAATTTATTTTAGGAGGGCTCTTGGAAAGAAGATTATTTTCTTTCCTTTGTATATACTGAGTAGAAGAGGTTTTACACAAAGCACAGATTTTGCATGTCTGCTGAAAGAAGTCACCAAAGAACGGTCTGAAAAAAGCACTGAAACAAGACTGCAGCTTTTAAGCCAACATTAGCTGATGCAACTGTCTGCTCTGATTGTCTGTTCTCGTGTCAAAGCATTCTTGTCACACTTGTAGAGGTGTGCATCAATGTGACACCCCATACTGACTTCAATCCTACTACAGTCCAAAGCTGACTTCATTTTCTTGTGAAGTGAAACTACAAACTTCATTTTCTTGTGAAGTGAAACTACAAACTTCATTTTCTTGTGAAATGAAACTAGAAATCAATATCATGAGTTTTAAGGTGTGAGTTGTATTACTTGTCAATGCTTTCCATATTGTAAATACATGGAAAGATTTTTGCAGTAAATAAAAATGCTCTTTATCAGCAGTTGTTTAGGCATCTGATTTTTCAGTAACCTCAATGCAGGCAGAGACTGATACACAGGAAATCTTGGACTTGCAGGAAAACATCCATCTAGTTGATGCTTGTGCACAGCTACTTCTAGCACCTCATTGATAGGCAATTAAGAATCTTTCCCTGAAGTGGCCAAAAGCAGTGGCTCCTTATGGCCCTCTCAGATGGCCTGAGCAGGGAATCACACCAAAACAAGTCCAAAGACAGGCTTCAAAGCCTACATGGTTCAGGTAACATTTCAACCCATTCCATAATAACTTCATGTGCTTTCCATGAAAATCATGGGAAAATCTTTATACACAGAAGGACAGGAGAACTGGTGCAGAACATACTCAACAGATTCATGTCAAAATCTCATGTAGGTCTTACTGTCATAGTGTCTGTCCTAGAGACCACAAACATATGCATGAGAGATTGTTCTCTGTTTAAAATCATAACCTACATTTCCACAGAGGAACAGATGACATATTCAAGCAAATAAGGTAGGGTTTTTTTGCAGCAGTATCACCAGAGAGAGGAGGTATTTGCTTGGAAATTACAGAAAACCCACTTCTAGCCTGTTTTGTGTGAACAAGAATATCCTCTTCTCAGTTAAATGTCATTCTTCACTTATTCAACTGCTTACTGCTGACTCCTTTCCTTTACTTCTCACAAGACATCCAGAATTAATGAAACAAAAGTTTAAATATGGGAGAAGTTAAAAGTCTCACACACAAGTTATGTTTTATGGTTTTATGGTTTATAGGCGTAATTTTAAGTATCAGTATGGAGACTGATATTATTTAAAACTCTCAACTATCATGTGAACTTATAAAATTTGAAGTCCTCATAGATACAGATAAAGCTACTTGCTGCTAAAAGCAGAGGCTAGAACAGCTATAAGCTAGGGCCACATTTAGAGCAAAGCAATTAACACAGAAATTAAATTCTATTTCATAGTCACACTGAAAACAAAGCACATAAGTAATATGAACACACATCATGCTGTCTGTGGCTCTGCATGCCATACTTTTGAATGAAATAAATTATTAAAGAAATTAATGTACCTTCATTACTTATTCTTCAGCTGCTTTGCATCCATTCTTCTAATTAAGAAAATTGCCTAGACTAAATATCGTGATTAAAATAGTGTACCATGTATCTAGAGAATACCTAATTTTTTGTAGTGCTGACTTTTTTATTTAATAGTGATACTTAAGAGATATTATGCCACTAGTGAATAAATTGATTCCAGTTGCTTTTCTACCACATCTTTTTAACTTGGATAGCAAACAACATAATTCTATTTTGAAACTCTCAATCTATTGATCAGAATTGATTTTTGGTACACCTTTTGTATATAGAAATGCTGGAATTGTTTTTTAATATTTTTCAATAACAGTGCTATTGATGAAACAGTAAGACAAACACAACCGATTCTGTGCTTAACTTTACTTATATCACACACAAAGTATAAAACAGGTCTCTCAAAAAAATGCACTTACCTGGTATGTAAACAGCACTTCACTTGGTGATTTACCTAATTTTCCATTGATGTTAACTTCAATTTGACCTTGCTGTGATTCACTCATTGGTCCAACTTCACACACAATCCTAAAAAGAAAGAATGTAAGCTTATCTGTTACAAGTAACAGCTGCAACACCACTGCAATGTATGTGAGCTACCACACACACTGCCAGCAAGAGCACCAACTTTGCTTTATCCTAGACTATGTAATCCAGTGCTGCCGCAGATTCCCAGCAAAACCACCCAAGAATAGTTTGCTTTGTCTATCTAAAGGCTGGTATAACTGAAACCTGAGCACTGTACCAGCACTGTACACAGTGAGTTTAGCAGTCTGTTAGTAGAAGTGCCTTCTGCAGAAGACTCAAATTCAGCCCATAAGTCATTTGAACCTCTGCAACCTGACACAAGATTTACAGTGGACTTTGTGATGTTCAAAAAATCTAAACCCACAAAGGAGCCCCCACCTCCTTGATCAGATCATCAGCTATCTTATAATTTTGTGTTTTAACTGCTGATAATTTTGTTTTGCGTCTTGCTACCTTTCAGCTTCAAACTAGTGCCTTTTCACACCTATGATCAAAATCCCTTCAGAATTACTGTTCTCTGAAAATAAACTCACAGATAACACGTGCAAAATCAGAGGTCAAGGAACACTGGCCAAGAAAATGCTGTCTTACAACTAACACTGCTATTGAGTGATAGCTAGGATGTTTAAATTTTTATTTCAAACAGGTAAATCACAGAATGAAAGCATGAAAAGGCAATAAGGATTCGACACACTTGAAAACTGGGACAAATGCTTAATGGAGAGCTGATAGTACAGTTAGATAAGGAGGTATCTTAGTGCTCAGACAGTTTCATACAGGCCACACCCTGAGGATCACTGCTCATTTTTGTCACTCTTTCCCTCCAGAATTATTGCTATTCTTCCTTAAGCAGTGCATGACTGCTTAAAAAAAACCCAAAGGAGCAAAAACCCCTCAATGACTCCAAATTACTGGGTATAATGTACTTAAATTGGGACTTATAATAAAAGGATTGTGAAGTTGCTCTGCAGATCACTCCAGACTTTTTTTTCCCGGGTACTGGCAAATGGACAAAATTCTCTGAATTCTTGCATGTCCTGGCATGTGTATGGCTGCCTGAGCCTGTTCCTCATCATCTCCCTACTGTATTCTTGGAAGTTGTATCTTCATGTCAGGCAGAAACAGGAAACGGTGCCTTCGGAGGAATTTTTACCATATGTCAAGCTAGAGAAAGCAGTCGGGGGCCAGGGCCGGGGAGTGTGAGGGAAACATCGTAGCAGAGATTTTAATTGGAAAAGTTCCCTCCCCTCCCCAGCGTTGGCATTACCTCCCTTCCCCCACATTACTAATGGAAAACTACAAAGAATGACTTCTAGAAGGCCAACAATTAAATCACCAGAGCCAGAAAGCACCCTTAAGTGTCTTAAATCTTGCTGTGCATGGGAGCCACTGTCTCCTAAAAAGACTAGCTTTTAACTGCAGAAGGATAGGGGAGCAAGACAAGGCACTTTTTATTATTTTTGATATTAAATTTTATATTAAAAGGTAATAATAAAACAAAAGATCAGAGGAAGACAATTACAGAAAATTAAAGATATCTATTTGAAGATTTTGACAACTTCTTTTTTAAGGCTTCCCTAATTGGGAACATCCTTCAAAACCCACTAATTTGTTGATAAATGTCATGATGCAAGTTGCATTTGTTCTCACCCATTACTACACTGCCAGAACTTAGGAAACCAGTAATGTTGCTATGATACAAGGAACTAGTCATCTCAGTTCTGGCTCCTTTCCATGTATTTAAAAATATCAAAAAGCTTTAGAAAAAGCCAGGAGGATGGGGAAATTCTTGTAAGGCTATGTTGCAATTCAGTGCAGCTTTTACAAACACTGAAAATAAGGAATGGGGAAAGATGACTGATTGGAAGTACATGTAAATGCAGGAGTGATGGCAATAAAATTGGGAAGCAGCAAGAAATAAACAGCTATTCTTTCCCTTCTTCACTCCTAGAGGCCTGGGAAGCTTCTAAATGCCTGATTCATGCATTGACTACAGCTAAATATTTTTCAAAAGCTAAAAAAAAATCACTTAGGTATCTTCATAGTCACTCTCAAAACATGCCACAGGAATAACAAAAAGTTACTATATTACACTTTAAATTATAGGAAGGGAAAGAAAGCCAAGGTTTCAATTGCAGCTTTCCAAAGTGAATGAAAGAAAAATCATGCTGCCTAAAATATGTCATTACTCTTAATATTACTACTGAAGCTTCCTGCTATGCTTTTCATCAGCTAATATCAAAAGCGAATTTCCCTCTTGAAATTAGAAGCTTGATATAGTCTGTAGTAAACACCTAGATACCATCCTGGAAGAATTTAGGCATTCTGTTTTAATTTTTGGCACTGCTTAAGAGTGTGACAAGTAATCCGCAAAACACTTACCAACCTGCTTAGGCAATTCAGCATCCATGGACTTGCTGGCTTTGAGATGAAACTTCATCATCTACAGCTAAACCTAAGCTCTGGCTCCCTCCCTGTCCCCAGGCAAGAAACTCTGTGGCTGGACTAAACAGATTTAAGTTTCCTCTTATTTGGCCTACTTTCCCATAAATCCTGTATGCTTGGCTTCACTGTGGTTCAGATTTAGCAAAGTTTTAATGACTAGATGAACATGTAGAATGCTTTTAATTTAAAAACAGTCTTGATATATGTGCAGTAATAGTTCATGAAAGTTTTTCAATCAAGTAAGGAAAAAATTTCAATCAGGAGCAGGATGGTAGTACACCATTGTAAATTTGTTGCTGTATTACGACCTATAACAATTCTAAATAAAGAGTCAGACATGTTACAATGAAATATTGCAGGTATATCATAGCAGTAGTTCTTTCGTCAAATGGTAACATTTTGTAACCACAAGAAGATCATCTTTTCTTGAAAATGCATAGAGGTTCCTTTTTTCTTCTAAAATCCTGTGAAAAGCATCTATCAATTACCTTGTGGAAACAGAGTAGAACTCCTCTTTAAAAAGACATTCTTTGTCTGCCACTGTTATATTTTTTACATCTTCTGCCTTTATTCCCAAATTAGATCCCATTATGGTCAGAAGAATTCCACCACTTAGTGGTCCAGTTTTTGGCTCAATCTGTTTGCATAAAAGACAGGAAAAAAAAAGCAAAATTAAATAGTACAGTGACTGTATTGCCCTTCCATATTATTTAAAGCTACTTTGACTTACCAACATTTGAAATGCAGATGTTTCTTGTAGGACAAACAAAAAAACATGCTATGCAACTTTTAAATGTTACTTAATCATCTGTTAGCTCAGAACTAGCATTCAACACCTGAAGACTTCATGTCTCCTGTGGCAGGCTGTTATGTATAAAATGCTTGCTGGGTGTTTATTCTGTTTGTAAGTTTGCTTGCTCCACTGAAGTACTGTGATTTTGAAAAGCAAATGGATTGCACTCTTCCCACAATCCTTCCATGGACCTTTTCCAGCATTTTGTTATTGTCATTTTATCCCTTTAGGTTTACAGCAGAGCAGTGCATCTTCCTAACACATTGCACTGCCCCACATAGTGTCTTCAAAAGTTCCTCCAGTTCCTTGATTTTCCTTACTGCATCTCATGGTAGGGTGCTGCAGCATGGGCTGACACTAATTGAGTCATTTGCAAATAAAAAGAGGACAGAGAAGATTGTGCATTTGCAGTGGACTGCTCAGACTGAAATATGGCCCTAACAGGCACCTCAATTTGGAATATTTGTTGGGAGGCTAACATACTTTCCTACCTAATGCTTGGAGCACCTCCAGCACGACCTTTTCAGATCTTCAGCTTTGGAGGGCTGCAAGTTAGCCATCAAGAAGAGAGAGGTTGCACTTCAATGCCTGCTCCAACAAAATCAGTCTCTCAGATCTCAGCAAGTGTGAGCACAGTGATGTGGCTGCCTCTACCAGCTGCTGACTCCACTGGCTGTCTGTTTGCACTGAACCCCTAAACAAACTAGCTGAAAAATTACTCAACTGTTTATCTAGCTGTTACCAAATGTTATGTTCATATCTAAAGCTAATGTAAGGTCTGAAAGCTTAACATATTTTAGTATTTTTTTTTTAATCCACAATAATGTAGAAACAGTATCCCAGGTGAAAACACTTTTTTTCTTAATTTTCCTTTTCCTTTTTTCTCAAACTATGTTTACCTGGGCACAGATATTACACAAGCATTCTTCTCCACACATTCTGTTGACCTTCTAGAGTATTTACCTTCCTTGGCAAACTTCAACAGTTTAACAGCCATTTCTTCTTAGATTTACCCTTATGGCCAACCTTCCCCAGTGTACTGCAGGTCTGCCAGTAGGCACATTGCACCTCTAACTGCACTCTCAAGGAATGCAGTGTCTCTACCAGTTTGAGCCACAGGTTTCAGACACAGTTTGACTGAGTGAAACATCCCTGTTACAGCTCTCAGCCTCTGTCATACAGTTACCACATTTTGTTATGGCTTGGGATGTGTTCCCATCAGTGTGTCTGAGTTTTGAAGTGCTGATACCACTGCTGCAGCAATTTAGATTTGTCCACTGGAAGCATGTATCACTCTTTTCTCAACAATTATGCCCATAAAATCAGCATTTGGTTGTTTCTGAAAAGGATTCTGAAAAGGACATGGATTTATGACTTTCTTTGCTTGCTGATCCACCAATGTGAACAACAATCTTCCCTGACCCTGCAATGCTGCAACTGCAGAGTAAGTCAGGTGCACATTTGGCCTTTCTGACTTCTTACATTCAGTTCCTACAGCCTTGGGTTGGAAGCTGGTGTGGACTGAAAAGTATCACTGACACCTGGAAAACATTTTGGATGCAGAAACAATCTGTTCCATTATAAAATACTATTTAAATGTCTAACTTGAACCCTGTAAATGAACTTGTTATGTACTTGTAGTTCCAGGAACAGCAAACCTCTCTTACAGACTCATTTCAGGTAGAAAGGACTTTATGAGAGAAAAATATCCATGCTAAGAATGCAAGAATCAAATGCCATGTTTCAAGTGTGTTTTAAGTGGGTTGCTCTGATACAGCGAGGATGAGGCTTGAAGAACAAGGAGCCTCAAAGACTCCATTCAGTCTCTTATTTTGAGTCTTTACGAATCTCTCACACACATCACTACTGACATTATTTCCTTTCAGCTATTTCAGAGGTTTACTTAACACCCCAGGAAAAAAACCCCTGCCTTTCAGTATGAGCTTGCTTGGCTGCTTTCTCCTGAAAAACATTACACTGGTAGGGAGAGGAAAAAAGCAATCTTACACGAGTGATTTCTGGAGGAGGGCACGTGTCAGTGGGGGGAGTGTGACAGAGTTTTTCATAGACGCACTTGCTGGGCTTGCCATCTTCTTCACACCACACACACTTATACTCAGGAGGGGCAGCAAGGCACAAGCTGCAGTCGCTTCGCCCATAGGAGCAGTTGTACAGAGTCACTGAAAGATGAATGGCAAACATATTTATACATTTCTCTCTGTTTCACGGATATTCAGTGTCCTTTAGGAAGGAAAACTAACCCTCTGTATAAAGTTCAGTGGAGTCATGTGAGTAATATGAACAGTCTGTACTTAACCCCTGAATGATGCTGAGAGAAAATTTTATTTTTCCTCTATGGAAAAGCCTGACATTTATCCATGTGCAGAGTATGACCACTCTGCAAATATATTTTTGTCACTCAGGCACTGTCAAAACATTCAAGTACAAAGTCCTTACTTTGACTAACCTCAATAACACATACAACTGTTTAAAGATTAATTCAAAAATCAGGTCCTCCTGCAGCATCCCAAGTCAGATATGGAAGGTATAAACTGCATGGGTGTCAGTAGGGGTGGACATCAGCTGGCATGGGACCTCTGCCAGTTGCAGAATTAAAGGAAGAGAACTGCCTTTGTAGGCTGTTTCCAGGACATTTGGGACTTTCCATAATCATCACTCATGCCTGAACCAAACAGGAAGTTAACACTTAATAGAATGTTAACCTTTGTTCAAGTTAATACCTCTGTGTTTCTTCATTCTTCTCTGTTTTCCTGCTTTTGTTTTCTCGCTTTTGTTTTCCCTTTTGCTTCCCTTTGTCCCTGTCATCCTGATGTACACCTTATTCCTTCTGTAGTGGGATTTAGTTCTAGCTTTTCTGAGCCAAAAAATCAAGTCTGAGAGTCATACCTCTCACTGATGAAGCAGAGACCAACTGTCCCAGACACTAAGCTTGTTTTGGCCACCAATCTCTAGCATGATGCACAGTCCTGAACAAAACTAATTTTCCCAAATAGATGGAAAGCCTTGAGACATATCTTGGTGGTTCAACCCCATAAGGAGAGCCTGGGCTTGCAAAAAACCACATGGAGATGTACTTGAGAACTAGCTCAGAAGAAAACAGACTGAAAAGATGCCACACGTTTCTCTAGGCAAAGTGTGCAAGTTGCCCAGATTACCCAGCATGTGAGTGCTGTGCCTCCCTGGACAGGTGAGATGATTATTGTAAAGAGGAAAACATCTTGCTGCCTGCTTTTCTGTTCCTTCTTTTCCCCTTGCTTCTCTCTACTCTTTGCTGCTCTGTATTTCTGGCCACGCAGACTCTTACCCTCTGCCACTGCAGCTCTGGCACTTTTTGAGTCTTGTAAATCAACTTAACTTACCAGAACAGCAGAAAGCTTTTTAGGTTTCCTCCTGTGCTCTTTCAATAGTTAAATGTGCTTACAGGTGGGAATGGGGTATACAAGACAGAGACTCAACATCTTACCCTTCCCCTTATTAAATCTCAAGAAACAGTAGCCTTAGGGACACTGAATTTTTTTCAAACAGAGGTTCATACTTAAAGATCTAGGAAATAAAGGAAAGTAAACAGATGTGGACAAAAGTAAATCCTTTTGAGATGCACATAGTAAAGGCCATTAAAAGCACCTATTTAAAACTAGCTTTTACTCTCAGAGGAGCAGGACTCTAAAAATGACACTGGCAAAATCACCCTCCAGTCAGTAACCTTTTAATACACTTGGTATCTTCCTAGATAACAGCAGCAGAAGTAGCTTTTGAAATCTAATTCCAAGAGACCACCATGCGAGATTTCTAGTGATATGAAAAAGTAAAATGAGAATGCTAGTTTTCCATTATTTTTTTAGCAGTGGCCTTATTCCCCTGCTAGGCATGAACAATTTTGCAGATACCCAAACCTTGGCTAGCCTCTGCCACTTGCAGGAGAACATGTAAATCCCATACAGGAAGTTTTTCTCTAAATGCTGTATGTTTAAAACCCTCAGCATTCAGTTTCATAGCTAGTCTTTTAGATAATAGGGTTTTTTTCTTTCCCTTGAAATGAGGAGTTAATGCAATGATGAAGCCTAATTTTAACTTGTTCTAAGCTCTAGTCAGCATGTTCACTTGATTTCAAGTAGCTTTACAAGCCCAAAATCAGCTGAAGTATCATTAGAGGTGCATGCAAAACTGAGGGACTTTGGCATTTGTAAAAATGAATCAATGAGAAAGAGCATCCATTTGATCCAATCTCTATCTTGAACTTCCATGGAATTGGTGAGCACAAGGCAGGAGTAGAATCATTTGCTCCATAAACTGAGCACGTCAATATGGAGGGCACCAAGCAACAAACATAAACCAAGTAATATTTCCTGCAGTTCCTGTGTGTCAGTTATCCACTCTGTGTTGGATGTAGACATTGTGCAGGAGAAAAGCACCAGACTGACAGCCCATGTTTGCTGCTGTTTGCTTTGTGGACAGTGGCAAGGAAAAGTTTCCTCACTGCGAATCTCTTTTATAGGAACCAGGTTGCTTTCTTATTCAACCACTCTGAAATATTGCTACTGCACAGACACTTGAACAGGATAAACTGTTGAGCAAATCTTCCCCTTGGCTTCCTAAACCTCGCATTTCCCACCCAGGTGACCACATGGCCACCAGGTACAGCATGGGAATATGTTTGCTGAATTACTTTATTATCCTTCATTGACTGGACAGGGATTCTGATTCCACCCCTCAGTAAACAATGTCAGCACTGTAAAGTCTTGATGTCCCTCACATCCAGTTGCATAAATGCAATGAAGAAAGCCACGGCCTTAAAGCATTAACCACTCCTCTTTTTCACTGATCAGCTCATTATATGTACCAGCAGCAAGCTACTCATTAGATTCAGACCCTTATCCATCACCTTGAGATACCAGCTGTGATATCATCGATAAAAAGGACAAAGGATAAAAGGGATATATTGGATTTCACACTGTGCAGAACCCCTGATGGCTCAAGATGTAAAAATGCTATCATAACTTAGTATTCACTAAGTGTCATACAAAGAAAAGGTTCTTTCACTGGCAGGTTCAAAGGTGCTTCTCAGCAGCAGCCGTATACCCAAAGCCAATTCTTTTCAAGATGCATAAAAACACATTACACTCTGCATTTCATGTGGCAAGGGAGTGTGAAAGTCAGAAAGAATTTGGATTTTAAAAAATCCCTTTTATACTAAAAAGAGACATCTGTTGATAATTTTTCAATTCCCCTCTTGGAAGTGTTCTATATTTCAATTTGAATGATAGCATTTCTTTAATAATTTAGCTTTTTTTTGTTTTGTTTTTAATGTTTTTCCCTGACTTGGAAAAAAGATGTTGGAAATATTTGGTCAAAATTCTGCTGTTTTAAACATGACAGCCTTTGGAATGGAAATTAAGACAGTGTGAGATTGTAATATGACCTCCCTCCAGCATTTATGCCAGGTTGTCTTTTTAAGTCTTTTAACACTGCACATAGAACCATAAGGAAAATCTTCTAAAACCATAGTTCATGCTGCCAATATGAAAGAGAATAAATTTAAATATTGTACAACTGGAAAAATATGGTCTGAAGATTTATTCTGCAGAGCAAATTACTTGGGCTACTAGTATTTTCCTGATGTTGACCCATCATGCAAGTAACAAGAGGGTTGTCTCATAGTTTTTGCAATATTCTGCCTAAATGCCAGTCCAAAGATGTAGGTCTCAGCTCCTAGATTTTAAAAGAGCTTTCTTACCTCAGCTCCAGACTAGGCTTACAGACATAATTGCTTCATTATTGTATGTTGAAAAGAAATGAAATTTATATTCATAAAGAGATTTTTATCAGAGGTCAAGTCTTTGTGCTATAATTTTTAATTTATTTTTAATAGAAATAAATGAATAGAGTAATGAGCTGAAAACACACTGAATGTTTCTGTGTTTTCTTGATTGCCAGCTGACATAGGGACTGCAGAACCTGTCTGAACTGAGACACAGCTAAGAGATGAGATTTCAGGTGAAGTCCATATGACTGGATGTGACAAGGATCCTTTCTGTTCTTTGATGAGGAAAGTTCATTGAGAAAGGAAAAAGATCACTGAAAGAAAAAATCTAAATACTTAAGTATTTAATTTTCATACTTAAGTATGAACTGGGAAGCTTTGCTATTAGGATTGCACTTAAGACAAAAGCAATCTTGAAAATTATAGAATCATAAAATCAGAATAGTTTGGGTTGTAAGAGATGTTTAAAGGTCACCTAGTCCAAATCTCTGCAATGAGCAGGGACATCATCAACTAGATAAAGTGATTTTTGCAATTGTCCTGTGTACAGCCAGGAGTTGGACTTGATCATCCTTGTGTGTCCCTTCCAACTCAGGATATTCTGTGATTCTGTGATTCTGCACCAGCCTCCATCCAGCCTGAACCTCAGTGTTTCCAGGCATGGGGCATCTACCATCTCTCTGGTGTATACAACATAGCCCTCTATTTGCCATTGTGAGGCAAATTAACTCTACCCCAGCTGAAAGGAGCTCAGCAACCTGTGCCAGTGTTTCACCAGCCTCACTGTAAAAAAATTTCTTCCTTATATCTAGCCTAAAAAGCTACCCTCTTTCAGTGTAAAACCATTACCCCTTGTTCTATTCCAATGGTCCTTGCAAAAAAGTTTGTCCTTATCCTTTTTAGAAACCACCTTTAGGTACTGAAAAATTGCAATAAGATCTCTCTGGAACCTTCTTTTCTCCAGGCTGAACAACCCCAACTCTCTCTCAGTCATGCCTCATAGGAGATGTGCTCCAGCCCTCTGATCATCTTTGTGGCCCTTCCTACTCTGTACTCATTCCAACAGGTCCATGTCCTTCTTATGTGGCAGGCCCAGAGCTGGATGCAGCACTCCAGATGGGGTGTCATGAGACTGGAGCAGAGGGAGAGAGTCCCCTCCCTTGCCCTGCTAGCAACGCTGCTTTTGATCCAGCCCAGGATGTGATTGGCTTTCTGGCCTGCACCCACACATTGCTGGGTCCAGCTTTTCACACCCCACAGGACTGCTCTCAATCCCTTCATATTCCAGCTTGTATTTGTGTTTGGGATTTCCCCAACCAACGTGCAGGATCCTGCACTTGGCCTTGTTGGTCCTCACGAGGTTTGCACAGGCCCACCTCTAATGTCCACCAAAGTCCCTCTGGATGCCATCCCTCCTCTCCAGCATGTCAGCTGCACCACACAGCTTGGTGTCACTAGCAAACTTGCTGACAAGACAGATGTTCAATGCATTAGTTTAATAATAATAACTTGTGGTCTGTCAGATTTAATTGTTTCACCCAAACCAGTAAAACCTACAAACATTCTTATTAACAAGACTCTAAATTATGAAGGAATAGGTTTCTGCTTACTGTAATTAATCTCCCTTTAATCCCATATTTCATACTTACCCATTAGTTTGCTGTCAATCTTGACCTTATCTGTTTTTATGGATAAGTTAAGTTGTAGGGTCTCATTTGCACTATAGGAGAACTAGAAGAGATGACATAATAGAGATATTGATACCTTCATTTGGCAAGGTTAATTTCATGCATTTCATATGATTCTCAATAATCAGACCTAGGAAGGCTTTAAAACTCTTCCAAGCCTTATGGTCCTTTTTCATCTCGGGCAGATACATTTATAGAAAAATGTTTTAATGAACCTAATCCTTCACAATCAGAATTTTCAAGTACCAAGAGACAGCAATATCTGAATACTTGCTTTTCATTAATTTAATTTACATTTGGTTATAAGTATCTAAGCAGCAAAAGTGCTGTTCAGAGGCAGTAAGTATAGCTGCTGACCCTGCTGAGTTCTCCCTTCCCACACCATCTGGCCCCATTACTTCTGTGGGCACAGCAGACTCGCACCACATGGAGGGGAAATCTCTTGCATGTTTTACAGTGCAACCTCCTAAATTTGCAGCCAAATCACAAGGTTCACATGCTCCAAGACATGAGCTTCTGCTCATGCTGAAAGAGCAGCAATGACAATTGTTGGGAAACAAGAAGAACAAATAAAAATACAGACACTTGATAAAGCAAATGCTTTGTGCTAGGCACAGATGATGCATAAATGCTCATTAATTCTCAGAACTAGTTAGTGAGCTTGTAAGACATAAAGTTTCAAGTCAGCATAACATTTGTGAGTCAAACTTGGAGCTTAGAAAATAGACTATATTTAAAATATTATTTCCTTTCTCAGTAAAACAAGCAAGAGTGAAAGAAGCATAACTACTAGGTAGCCAAGCAACAGCATATTGTTACCATTCTTACCATTCCCATAATGAATAATAATAATGAACAAAGATAATGATTTGGAATGTGGAGAGGGAGAGCACTGAAATTCTTGCATTTTATCCTCAATGATTTCACTAGATTGCAAAAAAAGTGAAGAATAAAACAGTAGTGGTCTCAAATTCCTACAGAAATATTTTAATAATTCCACGGGTTACACAGGCAGAGAAATCAAGGAGAAAGATTGAGGGCTTTGAGGGGAGACTTCAGGAGCTCTGAGCCAAACCTGCAGTCTTTGACCACTACTGCCAAAGGCGCATCTCCATTAGAGATGGCTTTTTTTTCTGAGGGAAACACATATTACCTGTATAATTCTGGACACGTGTGGCTACTGGAACAGTTTAGAACAAGAACTGAGTATATTTGGTATGTGAATCATATTTTTACATTTACCTCTTTACTCATGAATGAAAATATTCCTTCATCTGACTCATCAACAGAAGCTTCAAATTCAAATTGTCTGTTTCCAACCATAAATTTTTTACCCTAAGGATGAGAAAATTTCAGTTTAGAATTTGTATTGCATCACCAAGCACAGTAAAATATCACCAGGATACCCTGTTCAGCACTGGAAGTAATCAAATCCAAATGGAGAAGGCTTAACTGGCCAGTCATCTTCTAAAACAATGCTAGTGAGAAGCTGAGACAGAGCAATCTGTGACTTTGCTGCACTCCTCCAACATTCATTCATGGAAGGCACTACCAAGAAGTTCAAGGAAAGCATGATCATATATAGCACTCTGTTTTAGGGAGCAATAAGAAAAAGCTAAGACATGTGAATACTAGATGGCTTCACACATCAGATGTGTTATTAATGGAGCTGTGTGAGTTCTGCCTTAAAGGTTTTCTCTGTAGGGATTCTGGGCAGAGCATCAATGCAAGTGTTGCATGGGAAACTGGAATGAACATCTCTTGGCTCTTGCTGCCTTTCTCCTGCCTTACCATGACTCCAGCTGTATTTTCATAGGATAGTCTTCAATGGCAGCACTAATTTAAGGGTATTCCTACCTCCTAGACATCTTCTTCCCGTCTCTTCTCCCTAGATCCTAAATCTATTGATTCCTGACTTAAGTACATGGCACATACTGACCTTCTGCACTGACAAAACTCTCAGTTTGGCTGTTCTGTGATTCAGTCATAGACCTTAGCTGGCCAAAAACCTCATCCCATGACAATGTTCCTGTGCTGGGTCATTCTCCTGCCTGTAGGACAGGCATGCAAATGGCTTTGCCAGAAGAATATTAGAAAGAAGTGAGTAGCAAGAATATTTTCAGACCGTAATGTTGGTAAAGACCTGCGCTGTGAAGTCGGAGAGAGGGATGCGACATTAACATACTGAGATGATGCAGCAACAGCCCACGTTTATTGTCTGCCAGCTCCTTCTATAGAGCTTTTAAATTTCCTGTGCTTATAGACATGATTGGTTAAGAGTTTCAACTGTTTAGCTCACTGGCCAATGATATAGGTATATTTGTCCTTCAAAGGGGTTGCTGAGGTCCCCTGTTTGGGTTTGAATCTGACTTGTGTTCAGGGACTTGTTTACTTTGAGCTAGGCTGGTTACTCGGTTCCTCTCTTCTGCTCCAAAGGTTAAGTATGTTGTCTCCTGCTATCACCTAAGTCTTGTGTATGAGCATCTTATCCTTTTTATTTGTAGCTACTTCTTCAATGTTGGAATCACAGGAATCTCCTGGGTCACTAGGTTTATCTAATTAGTGCAGTGGAAAGATTTCCTACTACACCTTCACTGTGACAGGTTGGGCAGTGGACATGAGCCCACCAAGTTTGGGACTGAGGAGGACAACATTTTTTAACCAGATAAAGGATCTAACTCTAGGCTCTGGGTGGTTATTTTATAGAAGAAAACAAACCTTTTACTTTGTCCTTTTAGGAAGCTACATATAGAAAATAAGATACTGACTGAGCTCTGAAAAGCCTTGTCTGAAAATTTACAGCCCATTCTGCCTTACAGAAAACATCTATACAGTCCAAGTTTTAGAGCATCTCCTTACAAATATTTTTAATAGGAATGCTGTCTTGTTTTCCTTGCCCCACATATTTTAATATAACATATGTTTTTTAAAACTGTTCAAATTTTGCTCCTCCTGAGTAAGGCTTTCCCACATGCTTAACAGCAGGCTCTGGGAGAGGAGGAAAGCTTTGGTGTGTGTGACAGCTGATACCTGGAGTGCACTGAAATTAGGAGTTGCCGTACCAGGCTCTTGAGCAGAAGGCAACAGATCTCACAGTCAGTAGTTTTGGTGCAAGAGATGTGTAGCAAACACTGGGAAGCAGGTTAAACATCAGACACACATGACAAAGACAAATTCAAATGGGAAATTACTTTTAACAAAAATCTTTGGCGGGCTAATAAGGTTATCTTGATGTCGGTACATCTGTCTCTCCTACTGTGCCAATCTTTCAAGGACTCAGCTGGAGAATGCCTCTCAGAAATTGCATGCAATATGACTGATCAGTACGAAACTTCCCTCCCTCTGCCTGTCCTGGATGGGGCTATTCCCAGAAGAATGACAACAGCTTGGATTTATCTCTCCTTCCTACTGAAATTCATTCAGAGGAAGGAGGGGCAGAAGAACAGTGAATAGCTCCTCCTCTTTTAGGCTGTTTCCCTCCAGTGGAAGGGAATCATGAGGAGACTCATCCTTTGTACTTTAAGCATTTATAAGAGGAGCATACAAAATGCATGAGCTTATACTTCCACCCTCAGTGGAAGTATAGCAGTTTCCATACTTCCAGCATAGAAATCACTTTTGATATAGCTCTGCAACAGCAGCTTTTTAAGCCATTTACCTTTCCTACTCACTAAGTAAGCCCTTCAGTGTTCATCTCCACCTAGAGATGAAGATTCTTATATGCACAATGTTGGATAGTGCACTTAGTCACCCACAGCAAGGCTGGGTGTGCAACACCCCTTTAAGTAAAGCAGATTAAACCAAGTTAATAGAACTGGTAGCTCAAAGTGACATCACAACATTATTTTTTTGCCTTTTCTAAGCAAGAATTTAGGCAAGGAAAATAGAAGGAAAATGGATAAACCAATGTCCTAATCAATAGAGACCTTAAATGTGCTCATAGCTGCATGACTGCTAGCTTCAAAGATGCTGTAATGCCCAGCATATCCTGTGGCAAAATTGTTCCACATGAGAAGCCAAATGCTATTTAGCATTTGGGCTGTGGGCCAACCCCTAAAAAATATCCATCCATGGCTTCTCCTGAGCACCCTGTTTTCCATGAAATGTTTACCAAAGTCTGAGTGTAAGTTATGCCCTTCATCCAAATAAACTTTCAGTCATCAAAGTTACTGCTTCAGATAGCATAGCCCCACAGGCATGACTGCCTGCATGATTACAACTATTTCATGCCTTATTTGTCTGTTATCACATATATTAAAGGCTGATGTATAGAGCTATAATCTGTTGTGTGTGTGTGTGTCTGTTGAAGTCCTGTCACTAAAAACATTCTTGTTTTGACTTAAAAACACACCTTTGCACCAGGACATATGGAGCTGATCCCATGACAGAGATGACATTTTCACATTACTCCCACTCAAAAAAAATTACCCTGACATCATTTGACACTCACTGCTCTCCAGCATCTTTCCAGTTTTGGGACTACGCATTCACCTTGACTTCTTACAGAGACCTGAACTCCTCATAAGCTTCCCAGTTCCAAGTTAAATAAATACATTCTGTAAGCAAATTGTTAAACATTGCTACCCATGACAAAGTTTTCAATCCACAGGATGTGTCTTTGCATTTGTTAAACGCAATTGATATCTCATGGAACTAAAAAACCGCAGCAGCCTTTTCTCCATTCCCTTTTGTTACAAGTAGTTCAGAAAGATTAAAGTGCTTATTAATAGAATAATAAACTAGATGAAGTAGTTTTTGCATTCCTGCTGCTGTTTCTCCTTGGAGGACAAGCGTCCACTAGAAGTCAAATCTAGCACATCTACATTATGCATCCACCCTGAATTTCTCTAGAGAGAGAAAGGGCTCTTCCAGTTATATCAAGGGAGCAGGAAATTATTTTCCTCTTGGGCAGAAAAACAGCTCTTCACAATGTTAAACAAAACAAATACAAGTATAATCTCTAGAATATTTTTCAATTTTTAGCAAGGAGAGCTGTGGGTTTAGGAGAGGTGTTGTGTGCCACATGTTGCACACAGCTAGACATCCTACCAGGGACCAGTTCTGGCATCTTGGAGAACAGACCAAACTCACCAAATTTGCATTTCACTGTCTGCATATATTTTATGATCTTCAAACAAAAATGTTTCTTTTTGAACATATGTTTTTATAGCACAGTTTTCATATATGTCTATAGTAGTGAAACACATCATGGTCTTCATATAGTGCTTATGGGTTGCTTTTACACTTCTCTGAATACCCTTCTTACATTGCTACTCTTCAGGCCTGTTGACCCTTTTCCATCCCTTGACAGGAGTAGCAAAGGTGATAGAAGGAATTTAGAAGCTATACAGTACTTCAATTTGAAAATAGAAAAAAAACCAAACCAATCCTCAAAAAGAAGAGCCTTCTTTCCCTTGATAGATGGCTAGTAGTTAAAGAAATCGATGCACACCCCAGTGCATCTATCATCAATTCACATTTACACAAAGACAACACAGAAACAACGAATAGAAACTGATAACAATACCTGAACTATCACCTAAAATTGTTTTTAAGCTTCATTTTTATCCAATTAACAGTGAAATTTTATGCATTGTCCAGACTATAAGGCAATTAAAACCTTGAGGTCTATCTGACTTAGAAGCTTTGTAATTTATTTTCTGGAAACAAGTACTAAGATGGAGAACCTTTGCTGTGAGTGAGAAAATACCTGATTTTCTGGTTTGATGGTCACAGACACACACACAAAGTGAAAGATTATTTTATCCAAACTAGGCAACATTTAATGTCTGAGTACATTTTTGTGTTTGAAAGGTGAAAACTGAATTAAGCACACAGAGTGATGTCATTCTAGAACAATAGCAACAAAACTCACCAAATATTTAATTTGAAAAAGATGTGAAACATTCACAGTTTCTACATCTCCTCTCATTTCATTACATGAAAAATAATTGTCCAGTGTTTTAATAGGTCCAAATTACATTCTTTAAAATGCTCCCTCCATTTTAGTAGTATTTTCTCCAGCTCTGATTCTCTCTTAGTGATGACTCTACCACAGTAACCAATATTGAATACACTTGAATGTGTAGCTCTTCTCTTTCTTTAAATTACAAGCAGGATCTCCAAAGCACATGAACTAATGCTTTAGTTTAGGGGTGTGGATGCAGTTTGAGGCATTCAAATGACAGCTAGCTTTGAATTGATCTGCTTACCCGATAATAATCTAGATGTTTTCCCTCAAAATACACAGTTGTTTGGTACTCCATAGGTATTATTGAAGGGTCAGGGTTTAGAAACTGTGGGCATTCTCCTTCCTGGGGAGAGAAACATTTTATATGTTATTACAAATAAAAAGTCTTATCACAACAAGCTCCAATGGCCTTTGGACAATAGAATGATTGTTCTGAAGAACTTCATGCTTAAAATACAGTGACAGATTTGATTACACCCTTTCAAATTAGACATGCTAAAAATGACTGCAACGTATGTCAAAGCTGTGGGTGATTATCTCTCCCTGCCTTGAAATCTTGTTCCTCCCATTGAAGCAAAATAGTAAAAGGAACAGAAATATCCTTTCAGAAGTTATTCAGTCTCACTGCCCCGCCTCAATCACACCCTTAAATTCCCACCCCCGCACTGTCACTAAAAAAAACCACCTCACACTTCTCGAGTTAACTTTAGAATCATTTTCATATCTCTAATTCAACCAACTGATATGAGAGATCCGGCAAACAAAATATTGAAGTGTTCTAATAAAAAACCTAATAACCTTATTTTTAAACATTACCATATTTTGTTTAATCACATCTTGTACTGAAGAGGACTCTTCACACATGTGTCTCTTCCAGTCCCACTGGCAATTCCATCTATTGCTTGCACAGGAATAGCATCTACAAATATAACATGGTAGTCATGGCAAATTATCAGGTTTTTTCCTCCACTAACAAGAAACGTAAAGGAAATTTCATATTTATTCATGGAGGGTAGATCAGTCTGTTAGACTGTCCTTACTATATTAAGCTCAAAACTTCATAAGAACAGTTCAAGAACCCCAAAAAGCTATTTTATCCCTTAAATAAATATTTGAGCAAGGATCAGAAAACCATGGCATTTGCAAAAACTTTGAGGTCAAGACTGAGAGGACTGGAAGCAATTTTGACCAACCTTCATACATAAGGATGAACAAAGGGTTTGGGCTGGCTTCACCTGCCCTATCTGAATGCACTGCAACCCAAAGCACCAAACTACTATCGTTACAGGGAACAAGTAGGCATACAGATGTGCATGTTGTTCGCCTGCAGACACATTAGCAGATACAGAAACGGCAACACAATGAACTGGCCTTAATTATATGTGCCATGAATATTTCTATTCAGCATGCTTTATGTTGCTGGCTCACAAGGTGCCCTTCCATCATTTTTAAACTCCATTAAAATGTAAGAAAAAGGATTTGGACATGGGCAAATTTTGAGTGCCAAAGGCTTAATTATGAAATGATTGAGTAATTCAGGTGCCAGTTACCTAACACACCAAGCTACAGGATCTAAACACTCAAAAAGCTGAAATACTTACGGCTGATTTTCAATAAGATTCATTGCTTCTTCACAGTCATAAAAAGGGTAAGTATGTGATGCAAAAAAAATCTTGTTCTTTTCAAAGGTTAACTGAAGTGGAACTGAAACATGATCTATCACAAAAGAAAAAAAAAATCCAAGTGGTTGTTGAATTCTTCAGCTCTCGAGATGAATGATACAATGATAACAGTTTTATTATTTTACAAGACATAAGCAAATATTTAACTATGCTGTTGACACTCTGGATCTCATGACTTTAGGTGTGTGAATTCTGGTGGGTTTTTTTTAGCTTTACAAGTTCTTTCAGCACACGGTTCTCAGAAGAAAAGCAGAGAGAGAAAAAAGGGAAGAAGCAAAATTAGAGAATAGCTTTGTTTTATGGAAGTGTATTTCAGTGGTGCTATCATCATACTAGAATTTTAAAGAGTCTAGAAGGACAAGGAAAACTGAGAAAAGGCATAATTGAACACAGATGAAAACTGGCACAAGAACAGTCACTTTAAATAAAATATTTTCTTAAATATGAATATGTCTGCAAGTAAAATTACTTCTTTCATTTGTGAATTAAGAATGTTATGTGAATTCAAGCAAGTGATCTTTGTGGTTAATGCCCAACAGTGCCTGCAACAGTTACCACAGGCATTTGTGAGTTTCAGTTTGCCATACATGATTTCTCCACAAATGTACTTCTTGTCTGGATTGTTACTAAAGAGTGAAACTGTTTGAAATACCTTTTGCAGAAATCATTAAGCTCTTACGACAAGCCATTTCACAAGCTATTGAGCAATTTCAAACTCTGCTTTCCTTGAACAGGTTCTTGGAAGACCATCAGCTGCTTGACTGGAAGTTACCTCTGCCTGCACTGGGTCCCCTTGAATATTTCAGACTCACAGGAATGACGGGATTTCTTAACAACAGGACTGAGAAAAGGCATCCTTCCTAGAAATTCCTTTTGGAACCAACCAATCACAACTAAAGTAACCCAGATTTTTCCAACATCAATAGGACTTCTTAAGAGTTAACTGCATGGCTCAAGACTGCCAGGAACATACAAATACCATGCATACAAATACCTTAAGGGCAAGTGTCAAAAGGATGGGGACAGACTCTTGTTCAGACAGAACAAGAAGCAAGGGCAAAAACCTGAGACACAGGAGGGTCCATCTGAATAGGGAGACAAAACTTTGAGGGTGACAGAGAACTGGAATAGGCTGCCCAGGGAGGTTGTGAAGTCTCCTTCTCTGGAGACATTCAAGACCTACCTGAACGAGATGCTGTGCAATCTGCTTTGGGTAAACCTGCTTTAGCAGGAGGGTTACACTAGGTAACCTCCCCAGGTCCCTTCTGCCCCTAAAAATTCTGTGGTTCTGTAAATGCTTGTAGCTGCCTGCCTTCTCCTGCTGTCTGCTGAGTTTCTGAGCACCTTCATATTATTTTGAAAATCCTTTTGTGCAACCAACTCAGAGAGTCATATTATTTCTAGATTACTTGTTTACTCTAATTCCTTCTCTGACAGGCTTTATCAACCCCATTGCTTTAGGTCCTGCTTTACAAAATATTTAGGGAATATGAATTTGCCCTAAATAACAGAGTGCTGCTTTAACACTTAGCAGAATCTAATACCATGACATACCCCAGCTAGTGTAAAATTCAATAATGGGATTTTAATGTAATTACTCTCTTTGCAACTAAAATTAGATTTTTACCTGTCTCAGCCTTCAGAAAATTGAAACTTATCTTAAAAAGTGCTTCCAAGTACCACTTTGACAGTTCATGACTGTTATAATACATATAAAAGACTTATCCTCAGGGGTATGTCTGCAAGCTGTAAGAGCACATGTTTTTTGCTTGTAATTTCTCTTCAGATTTTTCCATCTTGATCCATAATAAATAGTGTTGTGTAATGAGTTTGATTCCATGTGTTTATGCATCAAGATGTATGAATTAAAACATGAACAAAACACTGACTAGGAAATTGCACAGCATTATGGCTGGCAACAGACCGTAGGCCTATAATCAGTGGTTCAGAACAATGATGTAGTCTTTAATTATATGATGAAGTATTTTTTCATCAGGCTCACTGCTGCAGAAGTTGGAGCACACACAGAAGAAGAGGCAGAAGGCTGGATGCTAGAAAGAATAATGCTTGAAACAGGAACCAGAAAAAAAGCCACGGAAGTACTGTTGACTGGAGCAAAACTAAGAAGTCAGACACAAATTGCATCATAGCTGAAGCAGGTATAAATCTCTCCTGTCCCCACAAGTCAGAGTGCTTAGGCTTAGGTTAGAGTAACTGGGTTTTGTTTGTCTGGGACACAGAATAGCACCTCCCTGACTCCATGTCTATGTCTCTACCAGGCTACTGTTTCAGGTTCGCAGCAGAGACACTGGGAATGCTACAGCTTGTAAATATATCAACAGAAAAGGTTTGAGCAAACTGATAGTTCAGCAACAGACTGTTTGGGGAAAAAGACTGGAAGTGGAAAAACCCCCACCTCATAGGCACTTCATATAAGAGCATAACATTAGAAACAGCAGTCTATGTTCTTTTTTCTTACTATCCACGTAGGGTAGCAATATTTCTTTACCTTGATGTTTTGGTGTTGGAGGAATTATATCAGGGGGATCACAGATAATAACCCCTTCTTTCAACTGAGCAGAATGCACTGTTTCACCAAAGGTACAGGAAACCTTGTCACTCTCAGTCAAAGTTGGCAGTGGACTTACAGTCAGTTCCACCTGGAAAGAAAATTTTAAAAGGGTAAAATATTTGGAAGAAATGAGCTAAGACCCAGTAAGACTGGAAAATTTCAATTTCAAAGGTGGATATTTTAGCTAGCATCACAGAACATAGTTCTCATCTTCAATTTTTACTTCTTCCCATCTGGTAATCTTTTCTCCTTAAACCTCTACCAATTTTTCCAGGCTGGGTTTTTGTTGAATTAGACTGATACAAAAATCTCTTGTGCTGTCAATGCATTAGATCAGAACAAAATTTTCTGTACAGACACACCCAAAACCTTTTCTTCTTGTCCTCAGCATCCAGTTTAACAACAGTAAACAGAGTGGTTAACACTTAAACCCTGACAAAATTAATTAATATTACATTAACCTTAGATGTTCTCAGCGAATAATGAAAACAGAGCTGGATAGGCTGGAAATGGTGTCATTTGAAAGGGATGAACAGAAAAGTGTCTTCCTCAAGGCTCCATGTAAATGCAAAAAATCCAATACTGAAAAAGGATTTCTGAGTGGTGGTGAGATCTTAGCTTTCTCAGAGAAAGAAGGCACTTGAGAAACTAAAAGCAAAATAAGCTGGGAAAACTTAACAAGGAAAGAGAAAACAATTCAGCTGAAATTTGGGATGCTGTTCTTGACTTAATGTTTCAAGTGTGTTAATTATACAGTTTAACTTTTTCCATTTTGTATTGCCAGTAGAAATGTCAATTATCCCTTTCTCACTGAAAGCAGTTATAGTCTCCTAATATTTTTATTCAACATAGAAATGGCCTTAACACAATGTTGTTTACATCATTTAGAAATGGAATTGAAGTGCCTTGAAAGAAAGTTTTTTTATTTCTGATTAAGAGGAATTAGAAGCCATTTTATTGATTTTACTTGCTGAACACCCCCAGGAAGCACTTAGTCTGCATTGGCATGCTCCATTCGGAATTAGAGCAAGCTATGACACCATGATCACACTCCAAAAGCTCCATTTTGCAGTTTTGTTGCCACAGAGTCATTTTGCATACCGAATTTGCCTTCTCCATGTACCCTGACAGACTTCGCTGTGTAGGCAAATCTACTGCTGATTTTAAAGCAACAGCTTATGGCTTCACTGCTTACTTAAGTTCATGCTCAAGTAAGCTGAAAGGGCAGCATGAAAGATCCCCTATCAATTACTTTTTATGGGTTATACAACACTGCGCAACATTTTCATAATATTCAGGTACGTGTAAATACTTTATCATCCCTACTAGTGCATCAGTTTGGTTTACAGAGGTCAAAAACATGAACTCAACCTGCAAGGACAGCAGGCAAGAAAGAGCACTGTGAGAAATGACAGAGACTGAAAAACCAAAACAGTCTCCTATTCCTAGTCTCCACTGTGCATAAAGAAATGCAGATATTAATCTTTCTGGTGGTCACATCAATGTGCAAAAGCATTTTCCTATTATACCTTAGCAGGAGCTCTGCGACTCATGTTTAGAGGGTCTGCACTAATGACAGTCACACATGTGCCACTTGGACTCCACAGCCAGTGGTTCTCCTGATCAGCTGTTCCACAGTCGGCCTTCTTTGTGCATCTGAAAAAAAAAAAGAACAAAACTCAAAGCACTATTATAGCTGGACTCTGCTTTCTCTGGACTATGCAACAATTTCATGATGACAGACTGAAATTACAACACAAGATGACTACAAATTTTCTTTAATATTGACAAGTAGGGATGCCATTAGAGAGTTTTTAACAGAATAAGTGGTGTAATTACAACTGATGGTTTGACATGTCAAAAGCAATTGTCTATACTATTTTGGACAGCACCTTGAAATAGACAACCCGAATCCATACAGAGGCAGTGGCAGCACAGGAACCATGGGGCAGTGGAGCCATCTGAAATCAAGCTGATAATCTTCATAGCAATATATAACAACATCCTGAATGAGAGGGCACAGAGTGTTTTTTTTCTGCAGGTCAAATGGCACACACCTATGTGCTGCCACTGACAAGACACAACACTCAGGAGAGCCAGATGCAAGAGAGAAGTATTGCTGGGGGCACACAAGGTTGTGGAGCACTTCTGTCTAACCCCAGCACTAGAAATGTTATTTTGCAGGGAATGTTTTCATTAATTTCTGCCACTATTTAAGACCTCTCCCTGCCAAGGCAGTGCTACAATTATGGGAAGACAAGAGCAGTTGTGCAGCCTCACCAAAACCACTGGAAGATTCTCCCAGCTGCAGTACAGGAGGAAATGCTGCAGTACAGAAGCTGCATGTGGCTACAAAAGCTTGTTGAGGTGGGGACAGTCTCATGTGTATTCTTTCCATCCTATGCAAAGTTTAAGAGAAAATGCTGTAGGATCTCTGTCTGCTGTAGTAGAAAGTTGACTATTAACTCATCAGGGGCTTTAACACAGAGCAGCTGTTGCACAGCTCTGTCAAACTTCCTTTAAACAAATCATTTACATACAGAGTGACCACTTCACATAACATACCCCTAAACACACTACTAAGTGCTGTGTGTGATCATGAGACAGAACTGAAACTTAGAATTGAAGCAGGTTTTTTCCTCCCCTTTGGAAGTAAGTACCAGCCAATGTGAAAATTAATGTTTGCCTGTTCTCAGAAACCATTAATATTTTGAGATATTGAGGTCAGTGGTCATATCAGAAACCTGAAGGGAAATCTAAGGAAAATTGCCTTTTTCATGATATATGCCAAAGCCTTCAACTCTGGTAGCCCAGGAGGAGTTTGAGGTTACATTCCAAATTCTCAGGTTTCATCCACAGCAACTGAAACCCCAGGCTGAAAGAGTTACAGTATATTACATAAACCTGCACACACCACGTAAGTTTCTCTGCAGTGCTCCATATTATGCTACATCAGGCTGATAGGTAACCTAATGCGATAGTTCACATTTTCAGGCAGGAAACTAGAAGCCTGAAATTCATCTGCATATTATAATTAAACAACCCCTTTGTTCCAACAGCAAGAAGTTAGAATTACGAATTCCCAGCCACTCATGCCAAGGGGTTAATTAATTTAGCAGTCAAAAAGAGAACTGCAGGACTGCTCTTCCCTCTCGGCACTGCAATCAATGCAGAGTGTAAAGAAGAGACATTCCAGAGCTGTTCAGCGCTGTCCTAGTTTACATGTGCTTGAATATTCATTCAGTGAACCTCTGCAGATAGTCAGCAAAATGCCACTTTCTGCTCTCCTACAGGTAGGTGAGGGTTCCCTGTAGCTACATGTCTTGATAGATGATGTTTTTGTAAAACCAGCATTTGAACTATACACTCTATTGTAGACATGGAACAGTCTTTTCTTTTATGTTCTTTTTTACACTTTCCCAATGTACTTAAAATATATGCTATAGTTTCTGAATTTAGAAATAGGGAGCATTTTTTTTTTTAATTTTTCTGGGAGAACATGTGACTGTACAGTTGAAACAGTGATAAAACATACAGTTAGAAGATGTATAATCATTCTCAGTACCAGCAGAAAAGTATATATTTTCCCAAACTAATCAAATCTGAAGAAGTCAACAGGGACTTTTTTGGTGTGCACAGAACATTGACATCCATGTCTGCGTGATAAAATCAAATGCCTGTCAGGAGCGTAAGGCTGAGTACAAGGAGCTGGGATCACCATGCCAAGCAGTCACCCTGAGCACACACCAAAACCTGAGCAGTTCCACTGCTTGCACGGAGCACAGGCTGCAGCACTCACCTGCCCTCCCTCACGCACCAGCCGCAGTACGGGTCCCTCGCCTGCGCACACTTCTCACAGTCCGAGTACTTGTGGCAGTCCTGCACAGGTAATCGGTACACCTAGAAAACCAAAAGCAAGGCAAACCTAACAACCGAAGATGGGATAAGGAGATGGAAACATTTGTGGACTTAGCTGTTCAGTTCATTGCCTGTGGCAGCTGTATTATTACACTCAGAGCTCAGCCTGATTTTAACATATAAACCCAATCTGTTATTTTCCCCCTTAACAAAGTCTAAATTCATACACTTTTTTCTGCTTTTTTTCCCACTCCAATATTATCTAACCTGTCTTCAAAGTAATGTAGGACATTCTTATAATTAAAAATTATGAGCAAGTCTTACAAAAATTGAGCTTTTAAGTTCCTCCACTTATATTACTTGTGGGAGTCTGCACCTCAGGACAGAAACTGCATCAGCGATGCTCTGAATTCAAGAAACAGCTACTGCAGGTAGATACTTTCAAAAGGCTAACTTGATACTGGCTAGATCATTTTTAAAACAGAATATTCTCCCCTCCCTATCACTACCATGGAGGTGAAATTGTTTGGAAATGCACTTCCAGGCAGAAGGCATTTCAGAAAGTCTGCAAGCGTGAGAGAGCCAGGGCACTTTGGGTTACTGCACTTCTCCATGTATAACCTTCCACCATGGAATACATTCACTAAATAAAATGGAAATAATTATGACAGGAAGCAGCAGGAAAAAAAACATCATCAGTTCTCATGTCTCATTCCCCCAGTAAATAAACAGCTTCTGGTTTTGATTTCCTTTGGTGCAGAGAATAAACAACATTTTCTTTGGCACACAGAAAGAAGAGCCATTCCTTTTAGCTATGCTGCTGCAATGATGCAAGAGGAAAACAGGACATACATCTTCCAGTTATGACCACATTTTACTTTTAAAGAGCACAAAAAGTGTAGAAACCGAAACTCTGAGGTGTAAGCTTTCTTATAAAGTCTCATTTTAATGTAATGCCAGTCTCATCTCACTGGCAATTATGAAGTTACTTTGACAGTCTGAGTTTGGCCTTTTCTTCATATTTGGAGAGTTAAAGAAAATGACTCAGTTAAGCAAAATGTCAATATTGTGCAATTTTCTTGCATTTATTAATACAGGGGTTTACCTTTTCAGCATTCTTTTCTTTTTAGCTAACTGGGGTTGCATTACTGACACTCTTTCACTAACTGGTACCCATAAATAATTTAATATCCAGTGAATGATTTTTATTTTTTTTTAGTGACGAAATATTTGTTTCGTGATTCTGGCAGGCATGAACAAGCCCCAGAGATCACTGTCTCTGCATGTTTTGTATGACTTTAATGACAAAAAACCCCTCCAAACCAAAACCAAACCCAAAGAACCAGCTCCTTTAACAGCCAATTTCAAAATGCAAATAAACTAATTTTAGAGCTTTTTGAGTTGGCACTCTAAATCAGAAAGTGTTAAAACTAAAACAAGCAAACAAGCCTGATCATGGTACATGGTACAAGCTTGATCACAGCCACAGACTTCTCTGCTTCCCTCCAAGTACATTAGGTAGCTTAAGGAATCTGGGAAGCTACCAGTGATGTACACTTGTAATGAACCAGCATGAGCAGCACAAGGGTGCTAAGTGTGTTTCCAAGTCCCACAAGAAGGTGCAAGGGGTTTCTCCTGCTCTCTGTTCAAGACTGAGGAGCAGAGGGGACTGACTGCTGAAAGCATTTGCTCAAAACCCCCACTGCTTTTGGCACCACAGCAGAAGCTGGGAGAAAAGAGGAGAGAAAGATGAAACAGGAAAGGAAGAGCTTGATTCTGACTATGGATCTTAATCTCTGTGTTGTTTTTCCCTGTGTTTTTTTGATCTGATTTTTTTTTAAAGAAGCTATCACCTACCACATCACCACTTCCACTTTGCTCAAGTGCTCACAGGACCCAAGCAATTAATTTCTAAATGCTGGGGCATTCTGCATCTGCCAGGTAGCTCAACAGCATGCATGCCTGTCAGTGCAGCCAGTTGTTCTTTATTGTTTAACCATTACACTTCACAAATCAGGGTTCTGATCTCTCTATTCCCACAATCCACAGCCATGCCTAACCCAGAAGTACATGTTTCATCATTATTCTTTCCCCCTCGCTTATGTCACTTTGTTTCTACCAGCTCTAAAGACCTCCATTCTCCTCCTGTCTATCTGCTTCTAAAAGTGGGTGGGACTGCTCACTGTAATTAACTCCTGGAGATGACAGTAATGCAATGCCATTACAGAGCTCCCAACTTTAGCTATTCATATTTAAGCTAAACAGGTTTTGTAAAAGAAAACTATTATTCACATTATTCAGAACCTGCAATGTCTACGAGAACTACTTGGAAAAGATTAAAGTAAAATCCTTTCTTCCACAGAAATTTGCTGCATTCTAAATTTAAATGTTTTGTAGTGATTGAACGATTTTTTTTTGCAGGTTTTGTCTCCAAAAAAGTTGTCTGCTGTCTTTCTAAATTCTACTAATTCAAGGTGACTGTTACCAGAAAGCTGCTATCCCTTATACTGCAGCACAACGCAGTAGCCTGCTGCAGACCTCAGGGCTTTTACATAATGTGCCAACTTGTCAAATAGGGGGCCAGGCCACCCAGAGTTTTGTGGATGATATTGAAGCTTGGAATTGTGCTCCAAATCTGAACAGAAGCCAAATGAGAATTATCAACAATTAAAAAAAAAAGAAAAAAAGAAAAAAAAAAAAAGTGACCTGTGTCTCACACTGTTATATTATTAAATTCTTTATCAGGTTTTCTGGCATTTTTTGCAATATTGTTCCTAACCTAAAAACCTCCAGCTAGGCTATAATACTCCTGCAGCAGGAATTTATATTAATCCTTTTATAAAACGGTCAGAAAACATTCTTCTTGCACTGTCTTCCCAAACACTCTCACAGCCCCCTCATTCTCCCTGTGTTAGTGGTGCGAAGCATTTCTCATGTTGCATTCCATGTCACTGGCAGGGCTGCAGATGGTCACAGCCTGTCACCCACCTTGTCCTGGAGAGCTGCTGAACAAAGTGTTTGTGGCTGGCAGCTCCAGCCTCCACAAAGAAAAATGTCAGAAGAGGGTTACCTCTGGAGGTGGAGGAGAAATCTGGCATCCTTCTCATCTCCTACTTGCTTTTTTCCTCCCTTTTTTTACAGACCCCCATTGTGCCTTCACCTTACAGCAAAAAGAAGGGGCCTAGAAGAGATTGCCCATGCCTTTCCTGGTGAAGTTGGACTTTTCCTACTGTATTCAGTTCTAGCAGAAGCTTAAATGGAATTGTTTCCCAAATATAGAATTCCCTCCATTGTTTCTTAGTTTTTGACACTAAGACCCACAAAAACTACTGGTGGCTTTACAGACGTGTCAGTGTGAGCATGTCAGCCACCAGCATCCTGAGTCCTGAAGTGCCCTTGAAAAGATCTGATGGCAGCTACAGCACCCACTGGCACCCCACACATCCCACACTGAGTGCAAGGGCTGCCTGACCCTGAGGCCTGCTGGTGCCAAACATCTCCTCTTCATCCCTCTCACAGACCCTGTATGACAGCCCCAGAGGGGAACTCACTTCCCATTCCCAGTCACTAAGCATCATGGATATTACAATTCTCCAAGTCACAACTAGTCCATCAGCTTAAACTTGAGAAAGGTCTTCATACACACAGAGTAGGGGGAGTCCCACCAAATAGGGCAATTTACAGGAACAACTGGAAAATGTATAAATCTCAGGTTAAGTTGCAGAGAAAGTGAAAGAGGGCAGGGTCCTTAATGCAAGCAGGACATGTCACCTTGTCTGTGGTCATCACGTAGAGATTTTCTTGGGTTTGATCAAGGACCAGATCCTTCTTTATGGGTTTGTTTAGTTCAATAGTAAGAGAGCTGTACTCAGCAGCAGTGGATGACAGGAACACCTATTTTGTGGAAGAAAAAAACAAGGTGGTTAATGTTGCGTTTTACCCCACAGGGGTAGTGACGTAAGCAGAATGACAAATATCATTATATTTGATGTATTGCTGTAAAAGACAATAAAAATATTTCTAAAAATATATTAAGAACAAAAGAAGGACTAAGGTGAATCTTCAAGAAAGACATTGAGGTGCTGGAGAGTATTCAGAGAAGGGCAGTGGAGCTGGTGAAAGGTCTGGAGTACATATCTGATGAGGAGCGGCTGAGGGTGCTCAGTCTGGAGAAACAGAGGCTCAGGGGAGATCTTAGTACCCTCTACAGCTACCAAAAAGGAGGTTGTAGTGAGGTGGAGGTTGGTCTCTTCTTACAATTAGCAAGCAAGAGGGAGAAAGGAAAAGGCCTCAATTTGTGCCAGCAGAGGTTCAGATTAGATATTGGGAAATATTTATTCACAGAAAGGTTTGTCAAGCATTGAACAGGCTGCCCAGGCAACTGGTTAAGTCACCATCCCTGGAGATATTTAAAAGACATAGAGATGTGTCACTTAGGGACATAGACTCATGGAATCACTAAGGTTGGAAAATACCTCCAAGATCACCGAGTCCAACCACTAAACTAGCATCACCATGTTCACCACTAAGTCATGTCTCTAAGCATTACATCCACATGACTTACCATGTGGTTTGGTGGCACTTGGCAGTGCTAGGTTTAAGGCTGGATATGGCCATCACTATCCTTCAAGCAGTGTTGCAGTCTTGATATTTTAACACCACAAACAGGTCAAGCCTTGAGCACCCCACAACCAGGTCAAGCCTTGAGGAGATATCACTCATCAATTACTGTCGCTTCAGCTTGGGCTTTGTATTGCCACCTCTATTCACTGAATGGCCAGAATGACTACAAAATAGAAAGTTGCTCTTAAACCAGTATGAGCTTGACTAGAGATAAGGCTAAAAGCTGTTGTTAGATTACCTAAGGCTGTTTATATAAAGCTCTCAGTAGGTATGTAATCCTTCGGGAAAAATGTCATTCAGGCAATGCTAATTCAATCTGTGTATCAGATAGCTGAGGTACATCAGAAGTAATGCGTCTTTTCTTTGAGATGAAAAATACCAAGCTCCAACAGAATTTGCTCGTAGTATGAGATCTTATAAATCCCATTTTGACTTTTAGTTCATAACCTTTTAAATACCTTCCAGCCTTTTAATCCAGTTTGTTACCTTAAGGATTTTACCATCCGATGTTCCCAGGAAGGCCACGGTGTGCCCGTTCTCCACAGCCACGGTGACGGCCGTGAGATTCATCCCTTCCTTCTGCAGCACCGGCTTCTCCAGAACACCATTCCTACTTCCCAAAAGGTATGGCAAGTGCTCAGAGCCACAGGGGAAATTTTTGCTTGCATTCTAATAAGGAATAGCAATACAGAGTGATGTTAAACATTCAGATCACTAATTCCTAGCTAAGAATGAAGTGCAGTCCTATTACTAGACAATATAATACCCCTCAGACACTGAAGAGTAGGAAGAGAGAAAAGGATTGTCTGGGCATTTGCCCCCAGACAACAGGCAGTAATCAGACTGCAGCCTGCTAATTGAGAACTGCTTCCATGCTTTCACTTTCCAGGAGACACAGGGAGAGAATTTGTTTTGTTTCTGTTCCATTATAGCAACAGTTTAAAAATTAACCAGTTGGTTTAATTAAAATGAACACGTCATAGAGACTGGTTTAACCAACTTTGCCTTGAAGACTGCTTTTTTAATTGCTGTTTTGTTTCTTACTTTGCTGCAATCCATAAAAAAACAACTCCCTGGCAACTGTCTCATGAACTTCAACACATTCCCTCTTCACTGCACTTTAATCCTGAGCTGCAGCAAGAGCTACCAGAAGGAAGTTCATTCACACCTTGCCTTTCCTGCTATATTTGGTAACAAAACTGTCCTTCTGATCTGAAATCCACACCTTCTTTTTGTCAGCAGCCACGGCCACTTGTCACATTCAGGATTTCTGTGTTGATGCTCACCCCATATGCAGGATACTGCAGCAAGTAACACTGGTGGTTTGAAGCACAATGTGTAATTTTGACTCATCAGCACTAGTGACTTATTGTGTGGGACATGGCTTCAGTCTCACAAGATGAAGGATTATGGGTCAATACCAAAAAAAGGTATTCCCATGCCCCATCTGTTCAGCTGTTCACTCCTCACCCTGGACTATAGCATACCACTTCTCAAGTTGTGCTCAAACAGCTGTTTATGCAAGGGTGTACCTTGCTCGGGCTGGGAAATTAGAACATCCTCCTAAAAGCTGGCTGAGTTATTTTTAAGATGATTCAATTTCTCAACCCAGTTTAGGGTTGGTTGCAGTGATGAATGAGTGGCATGCACAAGTGGGGCTTGGGAATAGACTGATGTGGGCAAAACAATGGAGCCAATGGAGATGCTGAAAATTGCCTCTTAGACACAGTCATAGATTGAAGAACAGTAACTGAATGGTTGTAACAGTATCCTTCAAAAACCCTGGAGTCAAGGTCATAAAAAGATGGCTATCATGCTATACAAGTATTTTGAGCCACATCAAAATATGAACACTATCTGAATACAAGAAATCTGGATATTTCAGTTGTCTAACAATACAAATACAAGTGAGAAAAAATGCTGAATTACAGACACCATCTAAAAGAGTCTTAGTATCATTTAAGAGCATTGTAAATACATTGACTGAAACTACAATTGTCCACAGTGATCACCTGGAAGCTTATCACGGGTGGGAAAAAAATCCCTGCATTTTACTCAGTAACTCCCATAACACAAGGAACCCTTTAAAAGAAATGCATTTAGGAAAGCAACGCTTATACTTAAGAAAACATCAAATCTTTTTCAAGAGACTCAAAATTTTGTCATTTCTTACTTGACCTGTTCCACAACCCCCCCAGCCACATTCCATTTCTATAGTGAATCCATCTATTGAGTTTTCAGTCATCTTACTATAGTTTAGCTCAAAGCTACCCTAAAACATGTAGTTGTATATTTTCCACAAACTAACACAGATTCCAGCAGTAATATTTATATTATTCATATTACCAGTCCATGTAATGCACACGGGTTTTCTGCTGAAAAAAGTTTGTAAAATGAGCTGGTATTCTTTTTAGTGTAGCAATCATTCCGGTTTTTTTCCATCTTTTCATTGATCTGCCGCAAGGAAAACACACACATTGCAGATTTTAGAGAGCCGTCATCTTTGTTCACTTTGCTGAAGAGTGCAAGAAGAATTTTGTCATCTGAGGGAGAATCTGCAGGTTGTCCCTGCTGAGCCATGCTCTCAGACAGTTCTTTTCCAGGGGTGGTGACGTAAGCAGAATGACAGTGGTCATAGGCACCATCATCATCTTTGCAACCCAAGTCCATTTCAAAGTAGGAATAATAATGGGCATCATCCTTGCACAGACGTGCAATCAGTGTGCGGTTGTTGACGGGTTGTTTCTCTTGTTGATTAAAAATAAAATAAACATATTTTTTGTCCTCAAAAACTGCCACAAATTGTTGTGTGCTTGATGAGTGATAAGCTGACTTAACAGCTGCTGAGTCTGTATACATTTCAAAAATGTCTTTCCCATCTCTGGCGTAAAGCTGCCGAGTGCTGATTATGATCCCATTGTCATTTGGTCCATTCCCTTTCCCAACAAACAGCACTCGATCGTTATTCAAGGAAGTGATCAGTCCCACAGTTGATACATGCTCATCGTTGCTTGCCACAAAGGACTTTTCCCCACTACTGTCCACGTAATACTTCTCATCACTGATGTTTTGTAGATCTCTGATGGCACAGATTCCCTTAAAAAGGCTTCCACATACCACAGTTGTATTATCCGCCTTGTTCAGCAACAGTAATTTATTATAATTGTCAGTCAGTACAGCCTCTTTACATTGATTTTCATCAATGGGAGGTGTGCATTTTTTGTTGTCCTTTCTTGGACCTGTTTCTACAGACCTAATCACTTCCAGGTTTTCTGTGAGCTGATACAGCGCATTTACCACTCCCAAATAGATTATCCCAGTGTCATTATCCACTGTTAGATGATTTAGCTCTGTAGCACTCTGAAAAAATTTCAGTTCCTCATTTCTGGATAAGGTGACACAAAAACAGCTTAAAATGGTCAGTGTCCAGATCCATAAAGCCATTTCTATGTAGTACCTAAAAAGGGAAAGAAAATAATAACATGAAACATATAGAAAAATACAATTTTCACAAAACTGAGAAATGTGGAAGTTTTTCATGACTTAAATACACTTATCCTTGTGCAGGTGTAGACTGCATGAAGATTATGGAAAGCCTCAAATCCTGTTAATTGTCTAGCAATTTAATCTGTTACAGAAGGATTTACCAAGGTCATATGTCCAAATGATGATCATATAACCAATTAGATAATTAATCATGTGCTAAAGCACAATAAGAACAGCCAATTTGAAACAACATAGAGTGACAAAATGTGATAGTGCTTGTCCAGACAGCATCATACCATGTCAATTATTTACTGCTGAAATTTAAAAAATAATTTGGAGAATCCCAGTTTTGGGTAGCTCCTCCTTAAGAGGTGGGGGGAAATTTACATAAAAGTGTTGGAAACAGTTGGTACTGTGGGCTTTCCCCAGAAAGGAAAAAACCTTCCACTGTGTACAAGCAAGTCTGGATCTGGCTGCTGATGCTTTTTGAGAAGGCACTACACCAATCCTTCATCAATGTGAAGCCAGAAGATGGTAGACCCCTTAATGTGCAACATTGCCTTTGGCTGCTGGTACGCACTAAGGTCCCACACTTCCATTCACTAGAGCACTGCAACTTATATAGTTTCAAATCTGTCTTAAGGACATCACTTAAAAATTTTTGGGGATTATGATTCTGNCCCAGCGGTAATTTTTTTTTTTTTTTTAAATCCCTTTCAGAATTGTTAGTCCTCAAGCAGATCACCTGGCTGTTTGGAATTAGAGAAAGACCTTCTGAAACTTGTAAGCAGGGGTCTAATTTTAATCTGAAGAGTTAAATGAGGAGTCTCAGCTGGCTTCCTAAGGTCTGAATATTTTGTTAACATGTTCTCAAAGTGTTTAGTTCTGAGAGCAGAAAACAAAAGGTGGCATGCTTGGACACACTATGTTAATGGGAAAAGATGAATACTGTTTGGAAGAAGATCAAATCTAATCCACCATATTTTCATTTTCAAAGTCAGCCGTGGGATTCTTTAATCTGATGAGGAAAGAATCTGTAAATTTACAGGGAATCAAGTGAAATCTGAAAATATCTGGAGCCTAAATAGAAAGGAAACAATTAAAAACACAGAAAAGACAAGAGAAACATTTAACAAAGCAATCTAACAGGCAACAGTCTCATAGGAGGAGGAAAAGAACATGAAATGTTCAAACCAAAACCTGAAAAAAATAGAACTTAAAAAATAACAATAAAGGAACCATGCTCCTTTGTCACTTATTACTTCTGTTTTGGCAAAAACAATAGACTCTGGTGGGATGTGAAAGAGAATGGCTGAATCATCATTTATACTGGATAACTGAGACTAAATGTTAACAACCTGGATGTAAAAGTTTGAACAGAGAGGGAAGGACTGTTGTCGTGAGCATAAGCCATCTGTGAGTTTCCCAGACCACCTCAGCCCTGCCAGCAATGTGTAAAGACAATGCCTGTCCTCCAGTATTTGAGCATGTTTTGCTCCTCCATGGAGAAAATGCATTTGCAGTGGTGAGAACAACTGTCCTGAAATCAGAGTGAACTGAACTTCTAAATCCCCAAAAACCTACTAAACGTAACTCAGGATAAATACAACCCTAACTTCAATCTTGTTTTGCTGAAGCCCCTATCACGTACCAAACTGAGTAGCTAGCTATAAAATGATGCCAAAGACAAGAGAGTACATCACCAGCAGCACCAGCTGGACTTTCTAATGACAGATAAGTTCCTATGACAGCGACCAAGGTAAAGAATTATAACCTATTCTCAAGACACACAGACCTTAGTACATGCTTTGCAATGTGATGAAGTGTTGAATCTCTTTACAACAGTTGACCTGGTCTAAGGAACCCAGAATCCTTCTGAATTCTTCTCTTCTTTTTTTACTGCTCCCAAGGACTTCAATTTTTCACCTTTGATCCCACCTTACTGCTCCATTGCTAAATGATATGTGATAATGCTTGTCATCTAGTTTCAAATATTATCCCTTACAGTTATCTGCAATGAAATAAATAACCAGCTTGACACACTACTGCAGTGCTGTTTCATACCAGTTTTATCATTCTACTATCTATTGCACAAGGATCAAATGCAGAATTGAGATTCATTGGTTCCTGCTTTTCTCACAAGGTAATTATTTTTAGATTATTATAATCTCTGCTCTCAGTCAAAGAAACCCCCATAAATAGCAATACTTACAAAATACACTTTAAATGAATGGAAAATAATTCATTGTACCTTAATTTCTGTACTCAGTTCTCCTCCATGGTCCTGTATTTCAGTGGATTGAAAACCCCCATTTTGTCCATTGGTGGCACCCAGGACACAAAGGCTGCATCCACAATACTCCTGCCTTTGTCCCAGAAGAATGAAGAGTCTTGCTGGTCCATGTCAGAGCCAGAATTTAAGAAAAAGTACATTTTGCATGTCTAAATCAGTCTCTTAGAGAAGTAATTAATTCTCTGTATAGAAATGGGTAATGTTTCCTCCCTACTATTTTCTGCCTTGTTTACTTATAAAATGTTTGACTTAAATTATTCAGAACTACATGCACTCTCCATTAATAATGCCTTATCTTTGTTTATTTGTTTGTTTTTGTTATTTACTCCCTGCCACTCCTGTTTCATGCCAACTCCCATCAGAGTAGCTCAGATGTCTATGCAAGGTAACAGTTCATTATTCTCTGTACTCGTTAGTTTCACTTTCCATCCTCTCTCCAAAGCAAATAGTAAACAAAAATTAAATACACTATGAAGAGATTCAGAATTAAACTCTCATTCACTTATCAAAGAGCAGGCTTAAGAAAATTAAAAAAGCAAATAGAATGAAATGAGATGAACTACAACCACAGGCCACTTTCACCTGATTTCAACTTAATTGGGAAGAAGCAGCTGGAAGAATCCTTCTATGACCAGCTGGTGTGATAAGAATGACAGTGCTGCTATTAACACAGATGCTATACTGAATTAGATGCGCTGGGAATGTATCAAGAAGCAGTCTCCTGCTGTGAAAAACTTCTGTTTTAAATGAACAAGTTGCAAAAACACAAGAGGAAAGGTGTAAGAAGCATAGGCTGGAGCACGGAATCCATGATGTTCTGCACAGGAAATGTATTTCCAATGGCTTAATCACATACTGTATTTACACACAGGCCTGGGTGGCTTACTCTAAGTCATGCCCTGGTTGTCAGAGCTGCCATACACTCTCCACCCTCAATTTGCACTCAGTTTTAAACCCTTAGCAGACAGCATAAAAGAAGAGCAACAGAGCATTTGCCCACATCATTTTTTTTTTCCTCTCTCAAAGTCTTGTCTCCATCTGGCTTCTTGTCCCCACTACTGCTTCCTACAAGAAATATGAAACTCTAGAAGTCATGTGCAGGAAACACAGGGCACTCAGGAGAACACTTCATACAGGGGAGCTGCCATAAAGTGACACCATGTGGGAACCATTCAACTACCAGAGCTCTGTCCCACAGAAATCAAATTAGTACCCATAACTTTGTATCTTTCTCTTCATGCAAGACCAATAACCTTAAATAACACCCAATTCTTCAAAAGGCATGCAGAAATAAAAGAGCATCTGTAACCTACAAGCACAAAGTGAGCTTCAAATTGACTTAATATTTTTATAAACCACCCTAAGAATTAGCACTAGCACTATGCTGACACGGACTTGGAAGGTGTTCTCCCCCTTCACTGTACAATCGTCTGCTGTGCCTGAACACAGGAACTTTCAAATTTTCAGCCATTCCCCATCACTTTAGCCTTTGATATATCTTTAGCTTTATACTAAGATTTTGGACAGAGAGGAACAACTTTGGTATACTATGCCACACATCCAAAATTGGTAGAAAAAGTGAGAATAGCGATCACTGTGATGGTGTCCATCCCTGTAGTTGCGACAGTTTGCTGCTAGCAGATGGGACCTGTGGGCCATAAAACTGTGGGAGGTCACGCTGTGGAGAATGAGAAACCAATATCCACTCCATCAGATGTTGAGATAGCCTGTACTGCTCAAAAGGAGTAATTTTCCTTCTTCTTCACTTCTCAAAACACAATTTGCTAAGATGTATAGACCATCTTCATGTGGAACAAAAAATTCCATCAGGTCAAAATGCCTGTAAACTGGTAACATATGGTTAAATACTTTAATACTGTTTCTATTTCTGGTGTGGAAGACAAAAGTTTTGCATGTTTTCACAAGACATATTTTAAAATGTTTTCTTTCTTTTTATTTTTTTTTAGTGATTTTGAATAATGTAAGTTTCTTTTTTTTTAATTATGTGTAATAGTCATATTGACATGAATCTTTTGTTACAAGGAATAGTTGAAAGTTATGGATTTGCCAAGGAAATAATGAATGTTACGCCCTCAGCCCCTGTGCATTTTGTTGGTGTTTTCCTGCAGTCCCCGGGAAAACAAATGGAAGACACGTGGAAACACAAATTCAGGTTACTGAATTACAGGGTTTCTTATATAAAGAATGTGTTGCCTACCAAATCACTCTGTGATTCCATTCCTTGGCTAAACAGGATGACAAAAATATGATGAAAGGATCAGGGGTTGAGATAAGGACAGGGAGATATCACTCATCAATTACTGTCACAGGTAAAACAGCTGCAACTTAGGGAAATTATTTTAATTTGTTCCCAATTAAAATCAGAGTAGGATAATGAGAACTGAAACCAAACTTTAAAAAACCTTTTCCCCACAACCTGCCTTTTTCCTGGGCTCAACTTTATTTCCAAGTTATCTACTTTCTCACTGCAGGCTGTGCAGAGAGGTGGGAAATGGGAGCTGCAGTCAGTTCCTCACATCTCTGCCAATCCCTTGTCACACTCTTCCCCTGCTCCAGCATGTGTTCTGTCCCATGTGAGACAGTCCTTCATGGTCTTCTCCAAAGTGATTCTCTCCCATGGGCTGAAGTTCTCCATTAATTTTTCCAGAGTGGATCCCTTCCACAAGGTGCAGTTCTTCAGGAACAGACTGCTCCAGTGCAGGTCCCCCACAGGGTCAGAAATCCTGCCAGCAAACCTGCTCCAGTGTGGCTCCTCTCTCCACAGGCCACAGGTCCTGTCAGGAGCCTGCTGCTGTATGAGCTTCCCACAGGGTCACATTCTCCTTTGGTGTTGGGTCCTCCAGGGGCTGCAGGTGGATCTCTGCTTCCCCATGGTTCTCCATGAGCTGCAGGGTCACAGCTGCCTCACCATAGCCCGCACCACGGGCTGCAGGGGAATCTCAGCTCCAGGGCATGGAGCACCTCCTCCCTCCCCATCTTCCTTCCCTGATCTCGGTGTCTAGAGTTATTTGTCTCACATTTTTTTACTCCTCTCTCCTGGCTTCTGTTGCACAGTAGTTTTTTCCCCTTCTTATATCTGTTATCCCAGGGTACTCATTGTTGCTGAGGCGCTTGGCCCTGACCAGTCCAGGTCTGTCTTGGAGTCGGCTGGCATTGGCTCTGTTGGACATGGGGGAAGCTTCAGGCAGCTTCTCACAGAAAACACCCTTGTAGTCCCCATTACCAACCCTGGTTATGCAAACCCAGTGTACTTATACCACGGTTTCATCTGTCAAGAAGAGTTGTACTTTGGTTCAAAGAGGAGTAAATCTACATCTTGTGCCTACATCATCAGCAGAGGCCAGCAGTGTCTGGGAGAGTAGAGTATGCATGCCTTCCATGGGAAAGGGGCACGAGCAAGAAGATGTTTCCATCACTCTGGAGACTCATCTTTCAGAAGGTCTGAGATAGCAACATCAAAAAGAATTCAGATAACTCACTGCCTGAGATAACCCATTAACCCAAGTGGACACTGTGGCATCCCACAGCCTGGTTACCTGGAAGCTCAAGGGCAAAGAGATGTATTTGAAAGGGTGAGGAAATGTTGTACAAGCAAGACGGCCCAAAGGGAATTTTAAGGATTTTTCTTGACTTTTGCTTACACCCCTATCAACCTTCACACAAGTTAAAAATATGAGATTTGGGAACCTGTGCCATCAATCATCTACCAAAGATAACCAAATCTTTCTCACATCTCACAGGCTTCAAAGGCGTAGGGAGGGGATTAAGCAGGGTACCTCATCCAGCTCTAGTATCCCTGACAACTACTGTAAAAGAGTATTGCTGCATACCACCAAGCCAAACAGAGATATTTCCTTGTCCCACCTTAGAAAAGGCTTCTCCAGGCATTGCAATTGCACTAACAGCTGAGGAACATAACAGCCTTTTACAGTACGTTCTATATCCATCAGCATCCCAGCATACCTATGACAAGGACTCTCATGAACTTGGTGCAAAATTGACAGGATTGTGTCCAAAGTTTAAGAGAAGTGAACAGCTAGAAAATTCAGAGTTCATATTAATAATTATGTTAATAGCTTCAAGCTAAATTAATAACACTATTAGTAATCTGAATCAAAATCTTTCATTCATGCACACCTGAACTTTAAAGTATTTAATATTCTGATCCAGATCCAAATTCAGAGCAAGAGGGAGCCATGTGAGCCTTAATTTTTCAACTAGGAATCACTCAAGAGAGCATTAACAACAGGTAATGAGACTCAGAAAATGCATACTTTAAAAATTTTGCTATTGCACTCCAGAACTTCCAATAATGTCCTGTTTCTGCAAGATCAGCAGGTAAACAAAAAAAAAAAGAGTAGCACTTTGCAGATTTATATGCACTCTTCGAAGCAGAGACTCTAATGAATTCCCTGGTTCATTTCAGGCATACCTGGCAATGTTTTGATTTCGAAAATCTTTTACACCATGGATTCTGCTATAGTCCAAGGACAGGTTTTTTGGCTGGTCTTAGGAATCAACATAAAATTTCTTTTAAGTGAAAATACTTTCAAGATTTTATAGTGCCAAGCAGCTTAAAAAAAAATTCAATAAAAACAGCTGCTGTGAAGAGACCTCATTCAACAGCATTCACTACCAGCAATTACAGATTATAAACTACTCTGAGATAAAGTTAGCTTATGCCAGAAAGGTCTCTTCAAATCCTATTTTTTCTATAAAGATAAGTGTTCATATTATCATCCCAAATCAGAGGGTTGCACATTCACATTCCAGCCCCACTAATGCAGGCAGGAACACACACAGAGAAGAGAAACTGCAGAAGCAGACCTACATTCATGCCTTCCTGGACCATTCCTCCCATTCAGTTTGGGCCTCTACATTCATCCCTCCATCTTTTCTCCATTCTCTCAGTAGCAATGAAGCACTCATTAAAATGAGTCCTCACTTTCTCAAGTGTTACAAAGATGTAGTTGATCTGCAAAAAAAGCAGCTGAGTGACGCGTTTAATAGCAAGCAGCTGACATGTCAGGAATCTGAACCCACAGAATCTCCTCTTTGACCTGCTTTGTGGTTTTGTTGAAGCCCCTATGAGATCCCCTAATGAGCAAAAACTAAGATTTTTTTTTTTCTACAATCTCACTGAGCACTAATGCCAATGATGCCCTATGGACTAACACCCACCTGAATCAGTCTGCAGTCAGCACAAGGCCACAGGAGAGTCCAGACACTCCCAAAGTTACTTACACTTTTACGCTACCTGATCCTGCAAATGGCCAAATCTAATTTGGCTGCCACTGTAAACACCTGCTGCAGCTGCCTGAGCTTCCAGAGGGGATTACTTCCTGCAGCAACCGCTACACAAGGCTGCCACAGAAGCCCAGCAGAAATCAGGGATACCTCATGCACACTCACCAGCGCCATGTAAGCCCTAGGTTATATTACTCCTTCTGCAACCCAGGAAAAAAATATTCTTTTCTTTCAGCTGGTAAACCTGCAGAAAATGAGACATTGGAGCATGGGAAGGAAAGCCCAGGGAGTTGGGATAGCACTGATTTGCTGGCTTTCCTTGCACTAATAAGGGTATTACAGCACAAGGGGAAAAATGCATTTATACCGATAGTAAAAGGAGACTCTGTGTCACCAGCTCCATGCTACAACAATGAATTGCCTGTTTTCAGTGCTATAAGGTCATCTTCAAGGACTGGTTTCGGACTTCCCCTGGAAGAAGCCAGAAAGGAGGCGGATTTTCTTCCAGCGTGGGGGAATCTGAGCATGACCATGTGGAAACAAACACAAAGCATTCTGGCTCCTTCCTTGCCAGAACCAGTTCTTCCTTGTAATTAACCTTGTAATTAACCATTTATCACATGCACAAAGAAATATTCAAGTCAAAAGGACACTTCCAGCACGTGTGAATTCAAATTGGGAGTTCACAGGGAGGCAATTGGTCTCGCTGTCTTCCTCGAAGCAGAAGCACTGAACCACGCTCCCATATCCAGTGCAGCTGCAGCCTTTTGCAGCAGCACCAGCCCCTGTGTCAGCAGCTTGAGCCTGCATGTACCCCTTGCTGACTTAAGCACAGCCAGAGGAGAGCTGCAAAGAGCTGAGGATTTCCTCGCTAAGATACAGCTGTACAGAACAGCACACAGACATTTAAAGCTATGCAGAATTTTGGCACGAGGCAGAGCCAACATTTTTGTCTTCCTGTTATATTACAGTGTTATAGGGCTTAATAGAAGAATCATGTATAAACTGTAATGATAATGCCATATGAAACTGATCCTGTAAATCAGTGGGATAAATCAATTTTAACCCATACATTAATGAAATGCAAATATAGTGAGTAATTAATTAAGCCCCATGCAAAAAAATCCTTTCCTGCCAATTGTACCTCTCACTTGGTAGTGTGTCTGCTGTGTGATTCCCTGTCTCATCACCATGCTGTCTTCTTATTCTTCTGTTTCTCTTTATTTTGTTTTTGTATTTGGGTTTAACAGATTCCTGCATTCTTAATTTTCATGTATTTATCTGTCTGTGCCAGTGATTTATCCAGGACTACTGAGACATGGGACAAAAGCTCTATGAAAATGGGAAGCTATTGACCACATTCAATAGAGTACTACAATGTACATTGTACTCAGGCAGCTGATAATGCAAGCCACAAAGAGAGAGGGGTAGATGGGGAAAACTCTTGAAACTGAAAGTTTATTGATTGCCAGGAGCTAAGAAACACATAGATTAGGAATAGAGAATTTTCCTGGCTTCTGCTACTGGAGATAAATCACAGGTGTTTATATGGTTTGTCTTTCCTGAAATTTTTTAAACTTTCATTTGAACCATTTCTATCCTTATGTTGGTGTTGCTCATTTTGATCGCTCTGAGAATAAAGTGAGGTTTTCTTTTTCTCTGTCCTTCAAATTAATGTTCACAATAGCTTTTAAAAAACCCTTTTATTTTTCTTGCCTTACACTTCTTTTCTCATCTCCTTACAGCTCCTCCTGCCCCCACCTTATTTTCTTTTTTTCTTAGGCACAGCCTCCAAGTTTTCCTCTCTTAAGTTTGATGTTACAACAGCCTGAGTACTCTTGTGTGAAGTCTCAGATGACAAAGTAGGAGGTAGAAGAAAAAAAAAAGTGGGAAAATAAAGGAACAGGAACCTCAGGTGATTTTCAGATCTCAGTGGGGATCTCAGACATACTCACTGCCTTATTGACTTCCTATCTCTTTTCAAACCCCACCTGGAAACACCTCTTTTGTTTCTTGACTGCTTTTCCCTTCTCTTTTATTTCTTACTGCTTTCTCAGAAGAAAGAAAAACACAGTGAGACATGCTTAACTTGGTGGCATCTGCTGATACTCTCCATACTCAATGTTCACTCCAGCTTGGGGAGTGGGAGGGAACAAAAGTGCAAAGAGATGGTGCTGGATGGACTGGAGTCCTGTCTCAGGGGGCCATGAAGAGGCAGTGGTACCTGATGCAGATGGAGTCACCCAGCAGAAACAACAAACTGGGGGGGCTGCTTCTGCTCACAGACAGGTAACTCCTGCAGCTGAGAATGGAGCTGGGAGAAGATGGGGAGACACATGACAATAGGGCAGAAACAGCTTGGAGAAGCAGAGGCATAGCAAGAAAGGGCACAAGGTAATTATTCAGTAAGGCTTTTAAGGGGAGATGTATGAATAGAATCCACAAGAAAGGTGCCTGCAGGAAATTGAACATGCTAAAATAAACACTATGCACAGTATAAAGGGTTAAGGACAAATACAGAGCAGACTGTATGTTCCAAGTCACATTTGATTGCTCTTAGTCATTTATCTATGGTGGCTTTTGGCTGCCACAAGCAAAAAAAAGGTAATTGTAACATTTTCACTTGTGTTTAGCTTTTCCTGGTGTTTTGTTGTTGCTGTCTTTTGTTTTTGTTCGAATAAACACATGAGGCTCATCTAAATGAATGGAGTGTCCCTGACTCTAACAGCACTGTGCTGACTTGTGCTGATCCAGTCTGCCTGGACAGACACTGTGTGCACTTCCATGTTTCTATCCATTGCATTTCACTCCAAACATACAGCTAGTTAACCAGTAATTTGCATGAACCTGACAGCAGCACCTACCTGTGCCTATCTACTTAAGGGCCTGTCAGCAAAAGAATTGTAAAATCTCCTTTTTATGGATGCATAACACAGTCATAAAATATGTTTTCTTTGTTTCAGAAGTGTTGAACACAGAAACAATTATTTCAAAAAAGGAGCACGATACAGTTCATGATTAAAATGTATTGCTGCCTATTTCACACCAGTTTCTGCCTAACCCCTCCAAAACAGAGGTCCTTCCTTTAAAATTTCAAGTCATCAGTTATGCTGACCACAACCCTACAGTCGCCACAGAACAGCTCTAACGCATGTGCAACAGACACAAATAAAATTAGTCAGTTGTCACAGGTGGGCTCAGAACCCACTCTAGTTGAACTTGCCAGCTGGGCCAGGACCTGTCATGGCCTGCCTTGAGGGCTCTAGCAGGATGCAGGTGATGCATAAGCTTACTGAGAATCATAGCATGGCTTGAGATGGAAGAGACTTTCAAAGATCTACTCTAACTTCCCTGCTTTGCGCAGGGACACCTTGCAATAGACCAGGCTGCTGAAAACCCCTTCCAACCTGGCCTTGAACACTTCCATGGATGGGACACACACAACTTCTCTGGGTAACCTATTCCTATTTGTCATCAGCCACATCATGAAGAATTTAATTTTTATGTCTAATCTAAATCTACCCTCTTTCAGCTTAAAACCATTGCCCCTTATCCTGTCACTAGAGGTCCTGGTAAAAAGCCACTCAGTTTTTCTTATGAGTCCTCATTAAGCACTAAACAGGCCTTCCCACTCCTACAGAGTGCAATTTTTACTTGGAAATGCTGTTGCTATCATACATACATGTATGATCCTTTCTGCCCCGAAAATATCACAGATCTAAGTCTCACAATTTGTTTGTATAATTACTGGTCCCAGATTTACAATTTTCTTTTGCTTCCTCAAAGGTTTTCAAGAACCACAAGTCATGCTTCTAAAGATCAGAGGATGCAATTTGAGATGCATGGAAGTAAATAGTAACAGACAAGCAGACCGGCTCTTCCATTACTACCATTAACAACCCACTGGTTGGAGGATTTATTTATCTGCTTGCTGATTGCATGATCAAACCATTCTCAAATAGTATTTTAACCTAAAACAACTGCAAGATTCAGAAATGTATCTTTAAAAAGAAAAAGGAAAGGAAAAAATCCTCTTGTTTGTGCTGTGCAGAGAGCACCCGGCTTCAGTTTCCTAACACTCAAAGCTGACTTTTCTTAAGAACTGGTAACTCTAAACCCTTTGCCTTTGACTGAGGAGCTGAGCTAACCATGCTCAAACAAAGGAGCAGCAATTTCCAAACTTCTTGCAGCACAGTACATCTTTAACCTATTGTTTAAATAGGTGCTGCCAAGGCATCCCTGTAAAAAAAACACATGACGAAAGATGCAAAGCCACGAGTAAAGCCATGCAAACTCTTGCTGCTTTCTTAGCAGAGGAGCCACAGGACAAGTTGGGCACAGCATTTGCTTCACACAAAGTCCTGCTTATGGTGATCCCACTTCCAGCCCTCCGTTGTGTTTTGATGTTTGAATAAATGCGAATGTATGCCTCATGAAACAGCCAATGCTAACAAGTGGAAAAGAGGTCTCCACCAAAATTGCTGCTGCAGGGCATAGTGGAATTCTCATTGTAACAAGGTGAGTTTTTTCTGTGTATTTGTACTAGGATGCAGAGGTCACTGCAAGGCTGCTCAGCAGCTGGTAGGAACATTTTTCTTCTCACTAAGTGCATTTGGATACATGAGTTAGCAGAGTCAATAAGGGCCAGCTACACTATACAAGGGGAATAGAGAGCAGTGTAAATCCTGCTCCTTGCATGACCAGTTTCATCCCACAAGATTAATTATCCAGGCAGCCTCCAAAGACTTCTGTTGGGCAGCTTTCATCATGCATCTTCTGAGCTCTTAGGCTAAATGTTTCTTTTACAGCACCCAGTGATGTGCTTAAAAGGTCTAAGCCAGATATATTTTACAATGTTTGCTTTGTGCATTAGATACTTTGGTGTGTGTATATATATATATATATATTTGAATTTACAGTAGCTCCTCCATGTATTCAGAAATTTTGTACAGTAGATAAACTCTAAACTCAAACACAGCCCATACTTTGTATTGGAGAATATATATCTAGGAAAGTCTTCAAATACAATCACCATATATAAACACTTTCAACTGTTTAAAAGCAAATAAGCTGAAAATTTATAGGGTTATATTAAGACATGAAGTTTATAGTGCTGATGTATAAGGACATGCTATCCTGTAATGCCTGAGAGCATGATGTCATTGAAAACAGAACCTGCATTCCTGCCCAAACAACTGAAGGGCAGTCAGAATTCCAGTATTTAATATCCATGTTCTAAAACAATTATTTGGATAGTCTTATTTCCAAGGAAACAGAATGCATAGCTCAGTTGTTCCAGGAACACTTCCAAATTTATGTATGGTGTGTCAGGAAAGAACAAGCTATTATTGCAACATCTGAAAACTGCAAGTTTCTGTTCAGGCTGCATATTTTACTAGAGAAGTCCATCTATAGACTCAAGTAAAAAGGAAAAATTTTATGGGCTAGTTTATCCTGTAAAATATTTCCCCTCATCCTTGTAAAAATATACTTCATTATAATCCTTCTGCCTGAAAGCATTTTTGCAGACAACTTAGAACATTTCTATCACATTTTATTAGCTTTAAGCTGATCTAATTTACCTGGTTTTCATCAGGTTTAGTAGGATCTGTCTAGATACCAGATTTTTATAGTTGATCTGGTCTTATATAAAATGCTCAAACTGGTATATTTTAATTTCCCAAGTGGACATCTGTCTTAATCTGCGTCTTGTAAAGTGCTAAGTATCTTCCTGGCCCTTAATTAATTAGGAGCAATGACCTATGCATCAGGTAGTAATAGCACCCAATTAATATAAATGTATAATGTAAAGTATTATCAGTCACATCACAGCACAGACATATTTGCCCATTTGTGCTGCATGCCCTGCACAGGCTGTACCAGAGATCTGCAGCCACTACAGAGTGCTAGCACAAGATTAAATTCCCCTCAGCCCAGGCTTTTCAATGTGAATTTCTAAAGCCACTCAGAAGCTAATACTCCGCGCATTTATGACTGCCATTGGAAACACTGTATCTCCAAGATTTAAACATGCCTACCATGGAGCTGTAGGATAACCATGGAGGCTCCCTGAAGGCCAGGCTCTGTGAGGTTCTGTGAGGCTCGAACCTGCTGGGCACAGGAAAGCTTTGAAGCACTGGAAACCTCCCTGTTGCATACTTTGCCCTTCCAAAAAAAGAGCTGGAAACCTGTCTGAGAGGACAGAAATCCCTTTTCAACAGTTCTTGCTGCACGTTTTACAGAGCCTGTGGAGTCACACCAGAAGAAGCTTCACTCCAAGGCATAAATGACTTGTATATGCTACTCTGTGCTTTGCAGATGATTTTTAAAATACAATCTACCATCAAATAACTATGCAGGAACAAGAGAAGTTCCACATGAGCATCTGAACACAGATTTCTCACAAGCTTTCTGCAGTACTTGGATGATGACATAAAGAAAAGTCAGTAGGAAACTCAACCTCTACTGCTCTCCATTTGTTTGATGGGCAGGCATGAACTCTGTCTGGCAGAGAGATTAAGAAATTAGTTACTAAAGTACTGAAATGTAAGGATATCCGAGATTATGAGGATAATTCTTTGAGTATCTCTGAAATGTGTTTGCTTGCTCTGAGAAGTTAAGTAACAGCAACTCACCAAGAGCTAGAGCAAGGAGGCTACTGCACCATGAAGCTGAGCTACAAGTCTCCAGGCAGAGTACTGGAGTACAGTGATTTTATTTCTTTGCAGAGGATGTGAGACACATGGATGAAAAACATTACATAAAATGAGAACTCATCTCATGGCAAGATCCAAAAAACCAAAGCAAGAACCCAGAGAGCTCCAGTACATTGCTAGAATCAGCAGCAGTATTACACTTTCCCTACAGTTCTGGGTAAATATCTTCAGGCAGAAAAATCACAAGCATTTCAGACAGAAATATGTCTTTCCACTTAACTTTCAAACTGGAGTGTCTATAAAAGACAACCACTCCCCTTTGGCTGGTCCCTGCTTACAGCAACTAGGAGAAGGTCTGAAGTGCAGCACCACCTCCAGCTCTCCTACCTTACAGGGAGGAAGATGGAGCCAGGACTCTGCCTCTCATTCTGGTCTCCATCACCACAAGGGTTTACAACAGCAGCCTCTTGGCATCAGGTCTAATCATACAAGGCCATTATAAAGGGCATGCAAGAGCACTACTTCCATGCTTTTAGAAACAACTATGGCAGTGCAGTAGGGAAAATTAGACCACACTGCTCAGCATATGGCCAGCCATCCTACCCTTCCTGCTAACTTGATGTTTGAAAGCTCCCTCTGTCAACAAAATGACAAGAAATTCTTACACAGTTTCCCCCACTGATTTTATGAAAGCACCGATCTACCACCTCTAGGAAAAAAAATCCCTAACATTTTTTGCCTCAACGTTTATAGATTTGCACTGCTCTTCCCATGGTGTAATGTGCAGCAGTCTGTAAAAGTATAATTAGATGAGCATGCTTGCTGAAGTTTCAACCTTACCTGTACTTATTTGACTCATCTGGTTTTTAAATAAGATTTTGAAATAAGGTACTTAAATACTTTAAAGCCAATACTTAACATTTAGATTTGTTTAGACTGAATATAAATATTTATTTAGACATAGTTAAGCTTATGTCAAATGAGTATTCAGCTAAATTTATATAATCATTCAGTAACATTAAACCAACTTGGGAATTCAGACAAGCCTTTGAAAACGAAAAGAATTAAAAGTGCACAAAGATTTGCAGACAGGAATGAAATGAGAACATGGTAAGTGTAAGCAATTTACTTTTTAGGTCTCTAGAGAAACTGTCCCAACCTCTGGGACATCCCACAGCCCAGTACAACCACCCTGAAGACAGAGCTATAGGGAAACTGTCTACAGAATTGAATGGGGATAAGGATTGCCTATGTTGGGTGCATCTGTAACTTCTTTGAAATAATTGACCCCTGATGCTAAAGATAGTAACACTGGTGGAACTCAAATACTCCAGACATTTATAAAGCCCCTCCTCACTTTCTGGCAAAGAATTTATACTGTCCCTACTTGCACTGTACAGTGCCTTCAGCAAGAGAGGCAGTGGTTTAATATTAAGGGAACTGTAAGTATTCAATCTGAGGAGGTTGGAAATCAAAGAGCAAAGGAGGGTCACTGTGCTCATCTTCACTAGTAGGTACAGCATGGTCACTGCCAAAGGAAGAGCTAGAGGAGGAGGACGGATCCCTACCTCCATACATGAAAGAAAAAAAATAAACCAGCAAGACAGCTACACCACTGATGTCAGAGACCACTGCTCCTTCTGAATACACCTGGAAAAACAGATCAGTCTCCATTAGATGGTTAAACAAACATCTACCCCCTCAGAAATAGCTGCTCAGCAAGACTGGTGTTCGCTTTTTTAACAAAGTTCCTCAACCTGTAATGTCTTTCTCATTTCCTTCCTGTCTGGGACCACTGACAAAACAGTCTATCACACCGTGCTAGACAGCTGATTTCACTGTACCAGGCCAGAAACACTGAGGTCTCAATCCAACATCTGCAGCTCTGGTCTCTTTTGCACAGCAAGAACAGTTCACAGAGCTTGAGGAAATGCACTAGGTATCTTATGGATGACACAAACGCAACATTTTATTAAGGTTTGTATTAGCCTCTAAGCAGAAGTGTGAGAGGAAAAAAAACCTCTTCTTGAAAGAGCCAACCACTTTTGTCTGGATGAATCAATGGTCCTTTACCCCTCCATCACTGCATATGGCCATATGGGATGGCCATAAACTTGTTGTAGATGCATGTGGAGAAACTTCATTTCTAGTACAAGTCAGGACTCTCTTGTACATTGTGAAGACCTATAACAATATTCCCACAGTGATCTAGGTAGTCTGACAGGGATCAGCACTTTTATTAATAATGCTTTATTTCAACTTACTGGAACTGCTACTTGATTTATGAAGTCCTTTGCAAGCTTCAGAGTGATTTGCACAAAATCACTATGATCTGTTCTGAATGAGTGGGGTGACATAATACCTATTGTCCTAGCATCACCAACCCTATCCAACACATCTTTTGATGTATAACCTTGTCCAATTAAATAAACAGAGCAATTTAGACAGGCAGAAGGCAATTATTAGGGTTGGATGCTGTCCAGCTAACTGAAGCAGGAGTACCATTTGTTAAAAAAAGCTTTATATCATTGAGCAAATTTAATGACTGGAAGTTTTCAGGAAGAGTTTTGGACTGTACTACATGCAGCTATGAAACAACCAAATGTATGGTGTTCCCTTCATACCACAGCAGGTGACATTTGTGAGGTCTTGTGCAAGACTGCTTCTTTCAAAAAGATGCCTGGAAATAAACAGCTTTCTAACCTGCTCCTTTCTATCCCTAATTGTCTATCTCTTAGCTGGACCCTATTTATTTGAACAACAAATAGGTAATTAAGGAATCAGGACTGTGCTACTTTCACAACTTCTTTTTCATACTGGGGAATTGTCAAATACCATTTCTTATGAAAGGATTTCAGCTGTTTTTCTATCTCTAAGTTATTTGTCAGGGCTTCTAGTTTTTTAATGGAAGGTAGAGTAAGAAGAAAGAGGACAGTGAATAATAGCATGATAACATAGAAATAAGTCACTTCTTAATTGGTGCATGACTATTACTAGCAAAATGATATTCCTGTATGGTAAAGCCCTGATGACAGAGCCCAGTGAACAGCAGAGGGAAGAAAAAGGTCTTTGCTCTTCTGTGCAATGCTGGATACTTACAGACATTTCTTTTTGTGCATTTTAACTAACCTTTTTTCTGTATAAACACGAGACCTATCACATGGTCATTTCCCACTGAGGTTCTCAAGCAAGCCTGTGCCAGTGCTTCCCTATCCCAGCCACCCAAAGGACTTCACTGCGAAAAACCCCTGACCTCTTACAGAGAGAACAGGATGCAGCAAGAATGAATGAAATATTTGTAAGGCCCTCATCCTATCTGAGCACCCTTTCAAATCCCAGCCACCAGTTGGCCCTACACTGAGCTTTTTGTTTGTAGCAAGTCTGAAAGGCTCTGAGTATTAGTTTAGGCTATTCTGGTAAGTCATTCTTCAAAAGCCTTTTTAAGCCTGCCTAATTGCATTGAAACTTTTATACTAAACCTGCCAGTGCTAAAAATCTCTTCTAATGCTTTTTATTTTGAACACGATGCCAGCTTTATGAAATCATTGAATGGTCTGGGTTGGAAGGAAGCTTCAAAGACCACCTAGGCCATCCCTCCTGCCTTGGGTAGAGAAATCATCCAATAGACCATGCTGGTCAAAACCTCATTCAACATGGTCTAGAATGCTTCCAGTGATGGAGGATCCACAGCTCCTCTGGGCAACCCTCCATTCTTACCACTCTTAAAGATTTCTTTTTCATCTATCCAATCTAAACCTATCTTCTTTCACTTTAAAACGGTTTCCCCCTGTCCTGTCACTACAGGCCACAATAAAATGTCTTTCTCTGTTTTTCTGATGACCCCCCTTTATATACTGGGAGGCTGCTATAAGGTGCCCCTGGAGCTTTCTCTCCTTCAGACTGAACAGTCCCAACTTTATCAGCCTGTCTTTCCAGCAGAGGTGTTCCAGTCTGACCATTTCTGTGGCCCTCCTCTGGATCTGTTCTAATGGGTCCATGTCTTTCTGTACTGGAGACCCCAGAGCTGCACACAGAACTCCAAGTAAGCTGCATTTTGAATGCAGTTTCCTTGTTTCCAATAACCTCCCTGACCCAGAGTGCAGATGCTCCACCTGTCTTTCCCACCCCTGGCCATTCAAAAAACCACTCCCTGACCCTATGCTTTCAGTGTTCCAGTTGCCTCCAAAGGCTTAACTCTCCCTGCCCCCTCTAATGACCTTCTTCCTTGTACACTGAGCACAAATATGTAAGATTTTTCACTTTTGCACCCCATGCTGTGGGG
>VXBB01020882.1:389181-513369 GCA_013399915.1 Illadopsis cleaveri
CCCGGTGTGGGGAAAAAAAAAAAAAAAAAAAGGCAAAGAAAAGCTGGAAGCTGTTGCAGCCATGGCTTCAGCTCTGTGCTGAACGGTGCTGGCCTTCACTCTGGCCCTGGGCTATGCACCTTCAGAAAACCACTATTTTTATCTTGTGATAAGACCCAAGGGCCCAGGGGGGATCCAGAACACAGACAGACACAACCCAAGGTCAATATGTAGGCAAACCCAGCTTTCTCATGACTGACTAGCAAATGCCACATCCCTTGTCCCTTTTGAAAAAACCCTCAGCACAAGCCTTCCCCAAACACACACTCCATTTACATGTCATTGAAAGCATCCAGGTATAAATGAACAGCTACCACATGAAAGTATCCAGTTGTACTCCTGAAATGATTTTGATAAAGTTCTTTTTCCTCCACTCAGCAATGATCTGGACTAATTAAAGAGAAGTCAGCTTCCTGTTCTAAAGGATGGCCCTTCCACGTCCGTTGGCACACCTTGATGTTAATGGTATTTAAGCCATGCAGGCACCATTAAGATTTGAGATTCCATGCAATTAAACATTGATACAAGAGGAAAATTATCCTTTTAGCAGATTACTAACAGCACACTGGCTTCTGTTGTCGACATGGGATCTTGAAATTTGCTCTTGCCTGCATGGAGCTCAACATTATATACTACTGCAGAAATGGAGCAGAATTAGAAAACAATTATTGGTAAGTATTAAACTGTGGCATCATAAAGGCCCCATGTGCAAAACCAATCTAAGGAGAAAGAAACTTTAAAACTACCAGCTTTCATTTTTCCTTTTTTTTTTTCTTTTTCTGCTGTTTCATATTTCCCATACTGATTAAAAGTGTTGCCTACTGTATCATTCTCTTCAAGGCCTGGATTTTCTAGGTGAAAGCATCCGTAGAAACAACAGGGTTGAGGTAGTGAAACAGGGCTGAATTGAAGAATTTTTATACAAGCAGTAAAATGTATTTTTCCCAGTAACATTTTATGCATGGCAGAAGTTCCTTTTCCACATCAAAGTCAAGACACATTCAAATAATGACTAAGTGCGAGAACCTCAAGGATAAGACAGTTACATTTTCAGAAACAAGCAGACTTGCAACAGGCAATACTGGGTATTAATCTTGGTTAGCATCAAAACATGCTTTTCTGGGAAAGGTTCTGAAGACCTTTCTGACCTCCTTTCTCTGCCCTCAGGAACTGAGAGAATCAAGTATTCCACATATCGAGAGAGCTTTACACATCAACACAGGAAAGGAATCAGTAGTTTCTCTGAGCTAAACATCTCACTTTCTCATCTATGAGAAACTTTGAAGCATCCATAGCTTCACCATTATTCTAAAGAATTGTGTTTTAGAAATGAAAGGAGCCTTCTGGTTTTCTACTAGCTTTTTTTCTGCCTAGTGGAGGTAAGCAGTAAATAACTGTGCCATTAGCTTGCGCAAAAATGTAAACAATCTAATTTTAGTGAGAATGGCAAAGGGAGATAAGTACACTGGGTTCAATTAATGCTGATGCTAGAAGTTGTAGTAGGAAGTCAGCATTTCTTAAAACTTTGTTCATACTGAGATTCCGTGAGCTCCCAGTTGTTTTGTCCTGTTTACGTTAAATACTCTGGCAGAGTCGTGACCCACATAACCTCCGCATTTTCCTCTTGGAGTTACAGTTAAAGATGGGGCTCAGGTACAAGATTTTTTTACTTATAGCATCCCTGTCAACTGCATTTGGGATTGTTTAAGGGATTGCTTATAGCTACATCATCCCCAATAAGTACTATTTTTTAACATTAAGTTTAAAAAAGTCTTATCTCGACAAAATCTTGGGAATGTGACTCTTCCAAAATGCACAAATAGGCTTTTCAGTCCAGTTTTTAAAATATTACATTTAAATAGACAAACAGGAAATTAAAATAACCCTTGAATGTTCTCTTTAGTCAATCTTAAAGACTGCTGCACTCTGTCAGCATTTACAGGAATGTTCCAACACCTCTTGATCTGCTGAATTTCTTCTCTCTATAAATGGATTAAAATATATGGCATCACTTAAAATATTACTTATTCTTTCCGAGTTTAACTAATTTCCCTTAGAAAGAAATTAGCCAATTCAATGCTAACAGCTACATGTTGAAAAAAGCCATTCTTAGCCCCATAATAACAAAAAATTAAAGTAGCACTCCTAAGGTGTATTTGTCATTACCAGAGTGCCATTCTTGTAGCTTCTGACTATGTATAACATTAGTTTTCTCTTTTGTTTCCCTCCAAATTCCCCAAAAATCTGGATTTCACAGAAGATGATTTACTTTCACCTTGTCAGCACTCGGCAGCTTTGCTCTTTTTCTCAAGCTCAAGCCTGTCTGGGGAGCACAGACTAAACATTATTACACTTATCTCCAGTAGAAACACAATCCAGATTTCAAGCACTTGAACACAGCAGAGGGGATCTCCGCACTTAGATGCCACCAACATTCAAAAAGAAACACATGCCCTTGGCTGGTGGGAGCAGAGCACAGGAGCATGTGGATAATGCTGTGGTGTTTGCACTGTAGCTCTGCAGTGGGAACACTTGTTTTAGGAATTGGGAAATTTCAATTCAGGCTGTTAAAAGCATCTGCACCCACCTCTGATGGTTTGCTACCAGATGTGTTAGCCTGAAGTGGAGCTCTTTGATTCAGAGCTGCAAAAGAAACACTTCTACATTTATAGGAACAGATTGAAGGAAACCTGACTTGTAGGGTACTGAGTTGTGTGGGTGGTCTGGGCTCCTGGCACAGGACCACCTTGTGCACTTTTGCCAGTGATGAATAGAAAATGTGTAATCCATTTTCGGAGTGGGTATATGAGCTCCCCTCAGTTTAACATGGGTACTGACCTCTATGCATCCAAAAATGGGACTGGAAAATCCCTAGAAAGGAAGGTTTTAAATACATTTTTCTCCTAAACATTCCTTGCCAATTGTTTTGGGTATCGCTGCTCTGCATCCTGCTTGTTCATGAATTTTTGCTCTCATGGGCTTAGTGCTCCCCATGCAATAACTTGAAGTGTTGGCATCTTATTGAAGGCTGCTGATCACACCTGAAATAGTCACTGGTCTGAGCATTACAAGGCTACATCCTTTTGGTGGTCTAGTCTTATGGCAGTTGGGCTGACACAGTACTCAAAAAAAAAAAAGTAAACCCACCAAAGACCTCTAGGTATTGGGATGTGGTGTACTTCTTACTTCAGTAATACAAAACATAACTCCAATGTCACACTTACACTGCCAGAATACAACCTACAGCCTCTAATTCTTGTCTTGGAAGGCAATACACTTTAATCCAGTTTTTTCCTACTGCTGGAGAGAAGCCATCCTCTCCAAACCAATGCCGTGAAACACTCATCTATACAATAATTCTTCCTTAAATGTTTGTTTTTTTCCTGAAAAAGGAAACAGCAGGTATATGAGCTCTCGCCTCTTTCAAACCCTGCACTATAGTCTTTACGACATGTTTATCAAAACAACCATCTTTTATCAAGACAAAAACTTTTCCTTTGCAATGCCTCCCACGTTAGTCCTGACTGAAAATGTGGAGAGCTAAGACCTAAGAGCCTAATATAAGAATTAGGTGGAATAAAAAAAGAAGGTTTTACAGTCTGTTTAGGGAAATCTCAGCAGTCGGCTATGAAAATGCTGGATGTTAGTGCTGTACATCAGCAAACAATACCCAGAGTTCCTCAATTTACATAGGAAACATTTTTAATAGGCACTGTACAAGCAGTTCTCAGACACTGACTCCTTCCTTCTCACTCCTGAGTAAGTCTGCAAGTCCACAGATCATCAGAGCTCTCACAGGGATACAGCAGCAAATCCTGGCGCCTGCAGTGTGCATTTTTCAGAGTGTTGCCATGGTGATCTCCAGTACGCTTATCCCCTGAGAGCTCAGCTCAAAATTCAGAGGGAACCAAAGCAGGACAAAGAAATGACACCCAAGCAAAAGCAACAGGGATATTATGTGTAATTAGCACACGAACATCTGTTCATAGGGAAGATTTCAGAAAAAGAGTTATTCTTAGAACTGAGTGGTCTTTAGAAAAGAAGTGCAGTTTTCATAGTCCCAATTCTAAACCAATAACCATGGAATAAACCCAAGAATTTCTAACTCTGTCTCTGTGTATGGACCACTATTTGGCACAGGGTTAATCCTCAACCTTGGTACTGCAAAAATCCAGATTCTTACAGTCAGGACAGAGGAAAAGGGATAATTAAGCAGATAAAAAGAGACAGATGACTTTAATAATGTAACACTGTAGACCAGCAACAGATCACTACACAACCAGAACGCATCGTTTACTTTTTAGAACATTATATTTCCCTATTTTATGAAAAGAGTTAATACAACAATTCCTAAGTACTGGAGCAATTTATTTTTTTGCCAATTACTTCACATCATCTGTTGGTCCTTACTGCAGCTCTACTCTCTTACTGCAGTTTCAGCAAAAGGAAACTACATTTGTGCAAACATGAAAGAAACACTCAGGTTAAGTAATGTATGACCTCGATATATAGCTGAGAAACCTGTTGGATGGATTTTCACTCCTTCCTTACAAAAGTCCTATGTTATAGGGGCCATACACATAAAAATAAACCATCAAGAACAGACACCAAAAATACGAGTCTGGGCCATGTCAGATACGTCACAGTCCAGAAAAAATACTAAATGAGATTCAATCAATGTTCTGCCATTAAGGTAGCATGTTTCAGTCAGAGCTTATTACCAGATTTCACCAGACTCTTTTATGCCTAAATGAGCTTGGAGATTAGTTAATCCCACACAGTTTGATGCTCAGCCACTTGTGTATGGCAGTTTCTTGCCCCAAAATTATATTGTTTTTGTTCTTATGTGGGTTTCCTACTCCTGTTAAAACAGACTTTGTTTGTCCTTTCCACATCATCATATATTATATCACAGAACACTTCACCACATTATGAAAAGCTGCCTCCTCCTGAATAAGCATGGAGTTTTTCAGTCAGATCTGCTTTACTTTCCACAAAACCTTTCTGGGTAGGTACAACACTAATCACTTCAGAGCTTTGCTCCATCCCCTCTCACAAAATCTGGTGTGCAGTCTGTTGCTTATGACCGTGGGCAGCATTTGACCTGCTGCTTTTGTACTAATGCCTGGTGCTCATCACTGTGGAAGGTGACCTGGTGACGGGATGTTCATGGAGGTTTGGTTTCTTCAGCATATTCAGGTTCTCACAATCCCATTGATAATGGACATAGAAAGGGTTGTGCAGTGTAAACTACGCAAGTATTCATTTGTATTATGCACAAATGCTTACTCAATATATGTTTCTCTCCTCCCTTGTAGCCCTCAGGTCCCTAATTTTTCTTTGCTATCCACTCATTGAGTGAATTCTACATGCTTTCCCAGGCTATAAACTCCCCAGTTTTCAAATAACTACAGTTCCAGCTACTGTTGACTGGAGGAAGGGCTGAGGGGAAGACCCAGCTACGATCTTTGGTATTTATCATTTTATCTTTAGCTCCTCTTTCAAAGGGTGCTGACACTCTTTGAGCAGCTTGCCTGTAGTTTAAGCTTTCTTGATCCCTTCTAACAGTGGATCAAGCATTTATTTCCCGCATACATTGGTATTTCTGCCCAATTGCAGGGAAACAACTTGAACTTTAACAAGATCCCTATAAAATCACTGACTGCAGTAGACATAATACAATGGCTCTTACCTTGATCCCTTCAGGGAAGAGGTTTTATTTACCACGAATAAAGATGAAGACTGACAAGCAGATTTCAAATTAAAGTAAAAGCTAGAAAATCTTGGATTACTTGTGGAACCAGCATTTAACAGCTTAACGTACTCTATTTAGATATTATACTGCGTATTTTACCCCATAATGAAAGCAAACTTGTCGTGAACAAAATCATCAACATCACTTACTGACAGACAAGAATTTAAATAAAATTTGCTCTTATGAGATCAATTTGTACTAATTTCCATCTCTTAGATGCTTATTCCTTTTCCAGGGCTGGTGAATGGAATTCCAAACACTCCAGGAAACATAGTTGTATGCTGTAATGTGCATACACTTAGGGAATTTACTGAAAATGCTCACTTTACTTACTGTAACAGCATGCACTCTACCACCCACTATTTGTATGACAATATTTTACAAGGATACTGCAAATCTTTAAAGCATGGGGACAAATTAAGCATACAGGAGCTGTCAAATATCTACCTTGCCCAAGAATGTTAGATGTATTAGATTAATGCCAAAGATGATAAATGCAGTTCAATTTCAGTAACGGAGTTGGCAGAGCAAGACAAGAAGCATCACTGCAGAGATGCTTGCTTCAAAATCATGTGTTGCAAAATATTGGATGTGCACCCTTCTTCCCCCCCCATTTGCCTTTCCTCTCCTCTGCTAGTCAGCAATTGGAGTCATAAGGCAGGCTCCTGTCAGCTGCTTAACATATGTGTAAGGAAGATCAAATGCCAAACACCTCAAACACCTTCCTTTTTCTCTACTCTCCCATAAGGTCAGTTTCAGTTTATCTAGTGAATATGAAAGTAAGCAGCTTGCCCCTCTCTTTACAGGTTGTCCTGCCATTCATTTCAAAGAAAATCTTGGGTGAATGTTATACTTTGCCTAACATCTGAACAGAACAGTTGATATCTAGTTCATCACTAGAGAGAATCTATGTCACCTCTAAGCACAGTAATTCCTTACTCTGAAAGGTAAATCTCTGCTTTGGGCTGGTAGTGGCGTGCAAAAGATGGTGAGAAGACACTCCAGGAGCTGTTCCAGCAGGAACAACCCATTATTCAACTTCTGGCCAGTTTAGTTTTCAGCCCTTGCTTAGGCCTGAGTTTTGGTTGCAGCCATACTCATAGCACTGATGGAAGTATAAGGCTGGACTGGTACCTAAGAAAATGGGTGTGTGTATAAACACATCCTGTCACAATTTAAGTAGAAACCTTCAGTAGGTTTACTGCAACTGATGAAAAAAACCTCTCCCTGTCACCTTTTCAAAGGCAACAGACAGACTTGCTGTGAGAAAATGTCATCTCTATTCATTCTTCATTCATGAGAATAAACACCTGCTTTTGTATAAGATTACTATTTTCAGGGTACCTCACATATTTACAATAACATTAGCGCATTCAATTTTTCTCAAGTTGTGCAAAATAGATATATTTGGAACTTTTTCCTTTATACAGTTTTTTTGTGGTTTTTTTTTGTTTCCATTCCTCATCTACATCATTTACTTGTTCTTTTCCTTCTGGTCCTATATATACTTCAAAGACATATTTTCAAAGAACAGTTTCTCTCAGCATAGCTTGTCCCTGAGCTGTAAAAGTTTTGCTCACATATACCTCCCTCAGGAAAGATAACTTCTTTGCATAATGCTCCTTTAGGCAAAATCTGTAATCATGCAAACAGGTAGAACATTCCCATGTGGGGCAGCTGAAGCAGGAATCATACACATCCTGCAAAGCAAAGTCAGGGCAGCACCACAAATATTTACCCCCCAGATAAAATCTCTATCCTGCAGATTGGATCACTATAAACAAGTGCTATCCAATATATCTTTCAAGGCAATCAGTTAAAGAATTCACATATGGATGGATGGCCCAATTCACGCAAGGGTGTGACAAGTCTGGCAATGCAATGAATCAGCTCAATTGACCACATTTCCTTCCTAGAACCATCCCAGCCTTAGAACAGGATCTTCTTGACTTTGTAGCCAAGAAGAGCTTTCTACAGTCATTCAGTTTCTGGACTTTTCTCCTGATGCACTAGCAACCAATGCCACTGTAGAATCGGGATCAAACTTTCCCAGAGACTTCTGAAAAGAATAATATAGCTCATGTTTTCTAAGGATGTTTGCTGTAAGAAGTGCAGGACAACTTGAGGAGTCTGCTCACCACACCTGACATTAGCTGTACTCTATGTTTCTGTGTTTCTGCTTGTTACAATGGAAATGATATTGTGACCCCTTTTCCTTCTCCAAGTACCCTGAAGAGACAAATGGCTAGTAGTCTATGATTTTTGGGTGTAAATTGATGCAGAGGATGCCAAGGCCAAAGTTGTGATCTGGCAACCTCAAGGTTGGGGGAAAAAAAAAAAAGGAAGAAGATGGGGAAAAAAGGAAGGAAGGAAGGAAGGAAGGAAGGAAGGAAGGAAGGAAGGAAGGAAGGAAGGATGGATCCCCAAACTCCAAGCACTAAAAAAACATGCCTCTTAAAAACCATGGTAGGTCCATTCATTGTCTGGAAATTTCCAGATCCATTTTTAAGGAAACACTGTCTGTGTACAAACAAGAGTTGCAATGTTTCACAGAGTGGTAAGTTCCTAGGAACTGTAATTTGATATGATTCAGTTAACGAGTAACAAATTAAAGTAATGCAATTTTAAGGAAAACCAGGAAAGATAAACTAGACTTTTGTTTACAAAGTCATTGCCTTACTGACCGAGAACGAGAAATTTCCTACCAAAATGCAGATATTTTTACATCTTGACATTATTTCATGACACTGTCATGTCAGCTTGGTCAAACTGAGTGCTGCAGTAACAGTACACCAGAATATTGCCTAGCTGTCCAATGGAATGGTTATTTTTAAATACGTCTTTTGCACTGTATTAATTGAATCAAATATGGTTGAAGACTGCCTTGAATTTAGCCCAAAAAATTATTAGGCAAGCAAGTTGTCTCGATATTTAATTGTTACTTTTATCCTTGTTAAATCCCTTAATTAAATATAATATAACATTAATTAAAGATTATTATGGAGGTTCAAGTAATATGTTTAAAAGCTTTAAAGGAGGGAGAAAAACAAAACAAGAACACAAGCCAGGCTTATAAACAGATTTCATATAAATTAAAAATTTAGAATTAAAAAAGTAACATCCTGAATGCATGGGGCATTTTTTCATGTTTGCTAGCACAAAAGCAACAGCAAAGGTTTAGAGCAGTGGAAATAGTGTGTTCTATACAAAACAGTGCATTAACCAAATCATTGTCATTTAGCAAAGTGACAGACCAGTTTAAACTAAGACAATCTCTTAAATAACATCATTGCTATGACAAAGCGAGAGGATGCACTGCAGGAGTGGAGTCTCTTTCCACACTAGGAAGAGTAACACACCTGCAGCTAGGCTGCCCTGGCACCAAACCCAGGGGGATCAGCAGCAAGACTTCATATGCACTTTTGCAGAAGCCCTGGCCTACAAGCCAGGTGGAAGAGTGAAAAGCCCTGTGTTGGGAGCTGGGAGCAGCAGGGGCTGCTGCTCCAGCAGGAGAGGCAGAAGGCAGCTGAGGTGAAGGAGTGGCACTATCCTGCCTCCCCCCAAGGAGCTCTCCTCAAAGCTCCCTGGGTCTCAATTTTTGAGAATGTCTCAAAAATTAATTAGACATGAAATCAATGAGGCCTCCTAGAAACTGTTTGTTTATTAGTAATTGAACAGTTCCTACAGGCATAGCGTTCAGAGGCTTCCCCTGTACAGACAAGCAAACAGCAGCACGATCATCAGCAAGAAGAGCAGCAGGCCAATGTCCTTATCTGTGCCTGTTCACACTGGCATTGTTCATACTGGTATTGTTCACTCATCTGAAATTAAGTAGTGAGGTGAGGAAGCTGATTTCACCTACTCAGATTCTGCACTCCCATAAAAGGGCTTACTTTGTCCAGGAATCAAAGATTTATGAAGACAAAGCCAATCTAGCATCTGAGAATGCCACTAAAAATTATACTCAAGCTGCACAATCAATGTGCAAGTCAAAGCTGAAAACTGATTTGCAACAGTTCCCTTTAAGTCTGTAATGCATTTCCTTTTCTAAGCAGGGACAATTCTCAATTTTTGTTGCCAGACACAACAAGGAACTTGATGCCAGTATTTTCACTTCTTTGAGAGTATAGCATAATAACCCGAATGGGCAACTGAACCTGCTTATTCTGTGAAATACCACAGGCTGACACATGGATTTGAGAGAGTTACGTTACCTCCCATTCCCATCGCACACTAGAAGGAAGAAACCTGCTACAGTGTGGGTGATAATCATGCAGTTGTATTCACCAACCTTTACAGTAAGAAAAGGACAACAGTCTAGGCTGGCACCTTTGGCAGAAATTTTTCAATGAATCTCCTCTTTGTATCCCCCTAAAACTTCAGATTTGGCTTGAATATGACAAAGAACTTATGTGAAGCCCTATTTTAATGCACCCAGCCTTTCTGCTTGGCTTTGCTAGACTTGGGTAAACTGCTTTTTGCCTTCTCTTGATCTCCTCAGGATGCAGCAGTGCTTGCCAAAAATAATTTTCCTTCACAATTCCCTTGAAGAGGTTTGCACTGTTTTAATTCTGCAGCATCACATATCCTTTTAATCCCTGCCTACACATTTTAACATTTCAAACACATGATTATTTATAAGCAAAATGCCACCAGGGCATTGGTGAGGTAAAGTGATTTAGTGGGGACTGAAACTGGGAAAGGGGGAGAGGGGAGGATGAGTCATCATTTGGTGTTTTTAATCCTTCACTCCTCCTCTTTCGGGCTTTGTTATTAGAAGTAGCATTTACTCACTGTGAGCAGGGCCAAGACAGCAAACAAGTTCTCTGAATTTGAAAGCCAAACAATTCCAGCTCCTAATTCAGCGAGGCACGCCTGCTCCAGGCTGTTCAATCCCTTGAGACCCCTTTTTGTAGCCTAGCCTTCTCCCTCCTTTAAGTGCCAACTCCTCGACGGCCTTTGGCTAGGGTTTTGTGCATTCCCACCTGCTCCTGCAAGAGGAAGAACAGACTGGGATGGAGTGACGCCATCCTTAAGTTTTGTGTTGTATTCAGGGCTGGGCATTGCCACACCAAATGGAGCAAACAGGTTACAAAAACTGTTTGCACAGACAAAGCAAGGCACTTGACAATCACCACCACTCCAACTAAAACACCATTTGGAAACAAGTTGCACTGCACACTGAAGGGGAGACAGCACTTGTTCAAAATCTCCTCTCCCTTTCAGTCATTGCTCAATAGAGCAGCAAAAAATTTGTCATCCAGCCCAATTATAACACTCTACTGATGCTGTAACAAAAGGAGAGAGACCCATGACAGAAATAATAAGATAACCTGCATCTCTAATGGAAGCAACAGCAGGAGGTAGAAGAATTAATTTCTATCACACACCATTTTTCTTTTCACTTCAAGCACCCTTTCTCTCTCTAAAAACTCCTTCTATACACATCTCCTGAAAAAAAAAATCATTGAAGACTGGTCCTCCCAAGACTACCTATACCTCTTACTTTTTTCAGTTCCACTGAGAAACAACTTTGCCTAAAGGTAGAGAGCTGGGCATTGCAGGGGCCTGAGCCTAGCCAGGGAATTCTGGGAATTGACAACATGTAGGTTCCAGCTCTAGGCTTTTGAGGGCTGCTTAAGTTTGGAAAAAGCCTTTTAAGTGTGGATGCCTCAGGTTCAGCTGCCATACATACCCATGTTTCTGCACCAAAATACTTGCACTCAGTTTCAAAAGAGTGAGTACTCTGGAGTTCCAAGCATAATTTAGGACAACTAAGAATATGAAGAACCTTTGAGAATTAGACTACTTATTTCAGTAAATTAACTAGGTAGCAACTGTGAAAATGCTGATGTTAGACAGTATTTAGCTTCCTGGGCTATAAATGGATATAATTTTTACTTACCTGACAGGTGTGTCATGAGAATTAGCTAATATTGGCACTTTGATCGTTAAAATGCTTTGCCAAGTATTAATTAAGGAAGGACCATTTTGCATTTAAAATACCAAGTATTTTGAAGTTGAAGTTGTCTCCATCCCCTCTCCTAAAATGGTAAAGAATCTACTGTTTGTATTTCTACATATTCCCCGGGAGATCATTTCAGAGAAACGTAAGAAAGGAAGATTGACATGCGGGTCTGTGTTTCAAGGAGGATGAATGAATATCTCTAAATAAATAGCTGTATTTTGTTGCAAGAATCTTCTCTCCTGTGGGTCTTCTAGCCAAACTTGTAGACTTAGTCAAGTGTTACTGGATTAGGGAGAAAGGTCACTCATACCTGTCAATAAACCACTTTTTAATAACTAACCTACACGGTTTTTTTACAAGACAAGTCTCAAAGTGAAGTATGAGAACTACATAGCATGTTTCAGATATTGAAGTCTGCAACTACTGGTTAAGTGTGGCCTCATTTCTCTATAGAGGGAAAGGTGCCAACATATGGGCAAAACTCTATTACGGTTCATCTGCAGCTAGTGATATGAAATATGTACTAAGCTGTGCAATGCCTTTGTTAGATGGGTCACCCTGTAGGCTTCTGCTAGAGAAAAATGGAGAGCCAAGGCTTGCCTGTGGAGCCAGCTTTCTCCTAGTGACTCTGTGCTCAATAAGGGCAGGATAAGGGCAGGACTTTTACCATGGGCACTCTCATTGCAAAGATCTAGCAGCAAAGGCATGACATTTGGCCTTTACATGACCCAGTGAATATAAACTCTGATTAGAGGGAAATAAAAAATGGTATTTGATAGCATGTGAGAAAACAACAGCATAAATAAGTCTCCAAATAAGCTGCTCTACACACCCTGGAGAGATCATTATGCAGGGCTTTCCTGTGGTTGCTACTGCTGGTGGTTACAGCCTGACCTGGTGTCACAGGCTGGTAGTGCAGAGATGTCACCTCTCCTGGAGCTGAAGTGTTCCCCTTAAAGTTAGCTGGGCAACACAGGGAAAACCGAGATGGAAGGAAAGAAAAAAAGACAGGACGTAGGTACTGGAAGAGAGGCCAGAAATCACATGCATGAAGACAGATGCAACCCATGTGTAGTGCCCCTGCATGACCTTTAGAATCTCAGTGTGACAGTGGCAGAAATTCTGAGGGAACATTTTGCAATGTCACGTTCTTGCCCACTGCCCAAGGCATGCAGAAGATATGGAACAATTTTTACCCATTTTAGTGACTTAAGTCTTATGAATCTAAAGGTATGTCTTAGAGGTCATTCTGGGGACTAAAGTCTGATTGATTGTCATGTATAGCATTAAAGTCCCTTATGTGACTCCTTCATGATAATCTCTATAATGGGAGACTTCTTCCCCTGTTTCCCTGCCTCATTTCGTGCACAGCATAGACATTACTTAATGAACTAGTAACTCCTAAATATTTATTTTTCTCCTTATTATCAAGTGTGCTTCTATGCTTTATTTACCCCATTCAAATGTTGCTGAGAATTATTTACAGCATTCACAATACAGGAGTCAAGCTCTTATAAATGATAATTAATTTTAAAATATCCAGCTGGATCCTGAAACTACAGTGGACGTTTTTGAGACAGACACTGGTTTTGAGAAAATATTTTATAATTCTAGAAGTCCAAAAATCATCTCTGTAGACCTTCCAGGAAGAACCTCCCTACCAGCTAGCAGAGCTTAGTGACAGCACATGACATGATGTGGTCCTCACGCTTCACAAGGGTGTTTGAATCAGGCTATTTACTATGCCAGTGCACACATTTTACATAAGAAATACTGCTGAGAACAGGGAAAAAACACTCAGTGCTACATTAAGAACTAGTTCCTGGGAGCGTAGATTACAAAATGTGCAGCAAGAACCTAATTTTGGTATCTAATCAGGCTGAGTGCTCTTCCCCTCATCCTGTGCACTCTCTTGTCTGTGCTCTACTTGATGGTGCCTGATTCCCTGAGGTATACACTCCGCTTCCTCCTCCCTGCAGTCACTGCCTCAAGATTATTTTGATGTATCATCAGCATAATTCAACACAATTGGCTTTTCATCATCTCCACCAGTCTGTCTTATGTTTTTCCTAGCCTTTCCTTATTTTTAAATGGAACAAACCCCTCACTCTCTCCATTTCTTTTCACTTCTCCATGAGGTAAAGAAACACAGCAAGCCAACATGTCACTGGGTTTATCCAGCATTCCAGCTTGGTCTTTAATCTCTTTGAAGGGTCAGTACAGAATTTCATTGGATGAGAATGAGGAAGAGCAAGTTTATTCCACCTTCTGGCTTCATGGGTAACCAAAGCCAAAATTCTACCAGTTAATCTGCCAAACCATTACAATGTATTCAAGCTCAAGTTTCAAATTTAATTTTCAATTTTGACTAAATCAAAAATTTTAATAAATATTTCTAGATGTGCTACACATCAAAATGGATGACTATAAGAGCAGGTGCTGGATTTCACAGATTCAGGGCTCTGCCTCCAGTTTGTGGGTGGCTGCAGGTAAAGCCACTGCTCCTCTTGGTTCCCACGAGGTCCTCTGATCCCTCCCTTCAGCTCTGCTGTCTTTGTATATAAGAATATCTCCATAGCCAGTTTTGAAATACAAAGCTAAGAGTGCTTATGAAAAGGTATTTTCTCCTCTCCACAAAAACTTGTTAATTTGGTATTACTGCAAAAATCCCATTCAATGTGAGGCCAATTAATTTTTGAAAATGATTGACGAAGGATAAATCTCTAATTTTAATGTCAGATACCTGGAAGAGCCACATCAAAAAGAAAGTTTACACATAGGAGCTCAGACTGCATTTGCACAAAATCAAAATATCAGAAAAATAACATATACTGGAGATATTTATACATGAAAGACAAAATGCTAGCATCCATCTTTGCAGCAGGATGTGTCTATTCCTCTGCCAGTTTCAGGATCAGCTAATAATCACATTGTCAACATTATACTCCTGAAACACAGCTCTACTTCATGTCTTTTAGCTGTTGCCACACAAATACAAGAAATGACATTTTAACTGGGCAGATATCTTTTATAGTTCAACTGACACTCAAATGGCGCTCTCCTGCTAAACAGGCCCTTAAAAACTACAAGAAGAAACTAACAATATTCTGCTTATTTCACAAAAAATGGGAACTACTGATAACCCTTTGCAAGTTTCCCAGAAGTAACAGTTGAAGATCGAGTGGTGAGAAAAATGTGAAAGCAACTGACAAAAAACTTTTACATGTACAAACTCGTCACACACATGGGATAGTTCAAGAAGTGTCACTGGCCTGAACAGGGTCATCTGAAATGCATTTTTAGGATCTTGAAGCAACAAAAGTGACTGGTCCCAGTAAATTACTTCAAACTGCATTGTTTTGCTCAATACACCTTGGAAGGTTTTAAAGGACTTGATTTTATACTTTATAAGCCTACATACATTTCAAACTGGGCCAGATACTAGTAATGGAAAGAATCAATGCACAGCCTGATCTGTAAATCTTTAACTAAAGTACAATGTTGTCAAATCTGAGGATCTTCATTTCAAGCAATCCCATATCAGTAGACAACTCTATATAAACCACACAGCACTTTGCAATGCTATATGCAGCTCCTGCATTTTTCAGTACTACTGGTCAGCCAGTAATTATTGAAGACAAGTTTATAAAACCTGAAATGCTAGAATTACAACTGTCCCAGCTTGCTAGACATTTAAGACATAATCACTGTCCTCCTTAACATCTAAGTCATTAATTCTATACTTTATGCAGCATTTGGAAAGGCTTAGTTGACTGCTTCCAAGCTCATCAGTCAGGCTCTGGGAAAAGGAAGGTGAGATCGTGGGAAAAATGTAACATGAAAAAACACTGGAATGTATCTGTGGTAGCCAGAAGTTCATGACTATCGCTGCCCTGCACATCAGAGCTACTCAAAGTCTCCTGGGGAATGACTTGCAGAGACACAGCTTTGCCTCATACACAAATATATACATACAAATATACATGCGCAGGCACACAATTAGGGGGTTCACATTATTATGAAATACAGCTAAGGAAGGAAACTACTTTAAGAAAAATAATGACGTATTTGCCAGCAAAGTAACAGTTTCAAGAGGTTCTAGAAAATGAACCAAAGCTCTTATTGTTAGAGAACTATTGACTCCAGGTTTGAAAAAGTGACCTCAAGTGAGCAATGATGTACTTAGCCTGGAACTTGCAGCTGCTGTATTTCACTCTAAATTGAATTGCCAATCCACAGTGCAATCTATTTCTACTATAATCTCACATCTTTGGGGCAAGTATACCAAAAAATACTATATATGGGTTGCATTATTCCAAGTTAGACTGAATTCCTCTGGAAATGGAAAATATGTCTGCATTACTGAATTTAAGAATCCCTGGTATTTATATGGGAGTAGTGGGTTTTTTTATCTTTTTAAGGGTGCGTAGTGACAACTTCATGTTGTCATTTTTCCTGCAAACAGTTCTTAAGTATCCAAGTGACTAATAGCACGAGGCCCCATTAAAAAGCATTTAGGTATATATTAGCTTATAGACCCACATAATAGATATTCTATACCACAGACACACATATGCACAGTGATCAGGTCCTGCATTCTCACCATAATAAAAGTGGCTGTCAATTTCCTGTGATTTATAATATCATCAATGTCAATGGTTTGCAAACATAATTAATTGACACATGCTGTGAAATACTTACATTCACTTTTCCACTAAGTCTTCTTCACTATAATCAAGTTATTTTCCAGGACAGTTTAATCTTCTTACTAAATAAAAGAAGGCAACAATTAAAAATATATTCCTATGCATTAGGCTATGTTCAATCACATTAAATTTATGAACTTTAAAATATTGATTTAAGATCATCTATAGTGTAATATAAACTTGTAATCTGTTTATATATAGTCAGTTTTATTACACTTTAAACACAACTTTATCACACTATAACTTTTCATCCTGAAGCTAAATGGGGCGATGTTTAGTATTTCAATAGCTGCTTGGATAATAAATCAGATGGACAGTTCCTCACAGATGTACAACTAATTACTGAAGAACTGAGTGCTAAACTGATGTATTACCCAAAAGAAAGACTAGCATTACAGATGGTACTCCTCTAGCCAGAGCTTGAACATGCTCTGATCAGTGGCAGTACTTGGCACCTCCCCATGTCAAACATTCAAGAATGGAAGAGAAGCAAAGTCTGTCCCTTTAGGGAAGGATAAAATACCATCAGATATTTTTTAACATCACTGTATATGCCGAAAAGTGATAAAAAGGGTTCATGCAGATTGTTCAACATAAATGTGAAGATGACAACTGTCCTCAAAAAAATATCCCAGGCAATAAACATAGTGACTGTTGTATGCCGCGACCTGTTCCTTACACAGAATTATTTCTCAGTTGCTTTTAGCAAAGCATGCAATGCACAATCAAACAGTTTGCAGCACAAGCCAACACATGTACTAAAAGACCACCACATGGCAATTCCCAGCTAAGAGAGCCCGAACACCTGGCAAAATCCACCACCTTTTCTCCAAAGCCACCTCATCTCAACTGAACACGACTTTTAGACTCACGTAACACTGGCTTTCAGGGAAGTAAGACACAAACATTAGCAGGACTTTTATTTTCCCTTCATGTTTGTTGAGGCTGCCCAGTCCTAAACCAAACTTATTTTGCTAATATTCCATGGGATTTAATTTCCTGTGTTCATACCCTATATCTAGTTGTTTTGGGAAGATGTTCTTTAAGACTATGTACACTCTTCTCTTTGCAGGGAAAAGCTGTATCAGGGAACAACCCTCACTGGGTACAGGATGAACATGGATGCTCAGCAAAACTGTGAGATAAGGCATATGGGAGAAGAACTGGGTGAGATATTTAGACCACGGCTGCATGATACAGCCTAACTGGAGAGTGTAGGATTGCACTGAGGAAGGTCGTAGGAAGGAAGTGTAAGTAAAGCAGCAAAGCCAAAAGACAAACAGAAAAAAGTATTAGACTGTAGAACCAAGGTAAAGGTCAGATTTCTCTCTAGGTCTTACCAATAACAGGAAAACCAGATCTGGTGCATTAAACATGTAAAGGAAAAGAAAATTCAGAAGTAAAAGGAAGTACAAAGCAATGTGAACCATTATCATCCTGTCAACAGCCAAGAAGGAAGGAGGTGGAGGCAGTCAGCAAGGAAACAAGACTAGATCCTGCTGAGAGGTTTGCTTTATATATCCATGTTTTCTCTTTCCTTACGAGCAGTTTTGCAAGCATTGCTGAACAGTAATTTAGGCATGTCTTGCACAGTTGATTCACCTCCCAGCTTTGCAGATGCCCGAACTGAGGTGCATGGAAATTAGTATTTGGCTGAGCCTAGAAAAATAATCAAATGCTGTCAACCCTAACTGTTTTGTCCAGCCAGCTATACCCCCAATAATAAAGGTATTAATAAAGGTATATCCTTTACTAAAAATATCAGAAATGCATTTATTGAAAAAACTGGTTCAGCCATAACCCAGGACCTGGCACAGAGTCATCTAACTACTTATGTGGCAGTTCTCACATGGATACACCAGGCATTTCAGTCTGTAGCTCAGCTGTGCCAGAGAATGATACCACCAAATTGTATTCAATTTTCTGTGTTGTAAAATTGGAAGCCTTTTTAGTAAGAGGCTTGGGACACAAGCCAGAAATCTCACTCACTGTCTCCCTATGTATTCAGACTGAGTCATCAGATTTTCCATGTTTCTCCACTCAAATGGCACACTGCTTTGGATGGACACAGGTGGTACCATCTGCCACAAAGCTTCTTCGGTTTGTTTGGTTTTGTTTCTTCCTTCTGCCTCCTGCTCATAGCACAACAGCTCTTTTTCAGTATCTTACACTGGATCTGGTCTTTCATGGTATGGGTCTGGCCACCTGGCCAGTCAAAATGGACTGCTTGAACTAAAGAAACTTCGATACATATTGGTAGCAGCTGGAGGCACTTGCAGACTGACCCAAAGCAAAAAGTACTCAGACAGCACAGAGAAATCGTTCTTTAAAGATGACAGAAACCATGAGCACAACAGAGCGAGTGGGTAGGGGGATGGTCACATTAACTTCAGTCTAACAAGGCTAATCTTCCTGTTTCTTCTCTCTCCACTGGTTTGACAGACAGAGTCCTGCCATGGATTGCATTTTGGGTTAGGAATCAATCTTCCCTGAACTGCTTTTTGGAGAGAACTCCCTCTTCCCTCCATAACCCACAGAGGACAGCCAGAGATTAGACTACTTTTAGCTCTGATCCTGTCTCAATCTGAACTATCTTAGGTCCTCCCACCTTTCACACAACACAATTTCTGCCTTTCAAATCAAAATGCACTTTTAAAGGGAAAGGACGAAGATCACCTTGTATGGTCAGTGACACAGCAGAAATAGGACAACTGTGAACAACCTCCCCATCTTGGAAGTGCCCTCTCCCTCTTGAGGCAACTGCACCTCTGTATTCAGGGTCAAGGTCTCTCAGATGCCATCATTTCAAATAGATGATAAACTCAGGCTGACTGGTTGTGTCCAAGTGCAAAATTTTGCAAGCAGGTAACATGCTGCCCTGGTACTGCAACTGCCAGGGAGATAATGGCTTCTGAAAGCAGCAAGGAACAAACTGTGACACTTGTTCTGCAGTGCCTAAAGCTGATGCTGCCGTAAGTACGAGTAAGAACATATTGAGTTCTTTTTTCTTTTGTGGGTTGTTTTTTTTAATGTTTGCTTCTAGAGCAAAAACCAGATCATAAACGACTTTTCTTTGAGGAAGGATTTTGTTTGTTTGTTAAAAAGGGCAAGCACTGGGTCAGGGATCGAAAGTTGTGCTATCCGGTTCCCAGACACAAACCATATTCCCCTGAGCCTTCAGCTATATGGAACATATGGAGCAGATACTTTTCGTAGACTTTTACACGCCCATGGAACTTTTATCCGGCTGTTGAGCTAACAAGCACAGTGCCCTTGATAGGATGGAGCACATAGGATAAAAGTACATACTGCTTTTTGAGCTGAATTTCGAGAAAGGATCTTCACATTTCAGTGTTGGGAATGTGACACTACAACACAGAGACCACAACCACATAGAAATAGGATATAGAATTTAATATTAAAAACTTTAGGGTGATATCAGATGTCAACCTAATACTTTAAACATTGCAGTGTATTTACATCTGTAATTAACTCAGTTTCACACAATATCTGGCTAATGCATTATCTTCCCTCACCTTCGATTCTCTAGCTTACATGACTCTTGGTCATCCCTATTCTGCCCTCTCCACCTCCTCGACCACAGACACCAGGTTTCACTTCTAGCACATGAGCTCCTGAGTTTTATTACTGACTTCCTTTCTCCTCTGCTTGGCTTACTGCTATTCTCTTGGCTGACAGCAAGCAGAAGACAGCACTTTTTCAGAATGTGAGGACACCAACTTTTTTTTCTGAAGCCTCTCCCTTTCTTTTGAGAGTGAATGGAGTCAAGGTCAGCCACCATGACCACCTCCATGCAAGGGACCTATTTGTGCAACCTGGTGGTCTCCCAGCAATGCAAGATGCTCCCTACGTTGTGAGCATCACCTAGCACAGGGCACAGGAGACAGACCAGCATTACACAGCAGTACAATATTTACTCTTAGTTTTCCAAGAATTCAACATAATCCTGGCATGGCTAAATTTTTAAATTACCCAGAGTCCTGGTTCCATCTGGGACAGAGTTAATTTTTTTGCAGTAGCTGTGAGGGGATAGAGCTTGGAGCTGTGTGGGTATGTGTAGGTTGTTATTTTATATCATCCACATAATCACTGGCGTGGGCAGGGGTGGAGGGGAGTTGGAAATAAGGGGGTCTTATTCTCAGAAAAAAAGTGTGGCTTTGGGTCACACGAAAGAGTGGCAGGTTGGCCATCGTTCATTTTCTTAGGGTTGCACCATCTCAGGTTGGTTGGTGAGCATTTATTTCCATGCAAATCACCCTCTTTTTGTATACTTTTGCTATTAATATTGTTGCTCTAACTGTTAACTTTTGTATCTCATTGCTGTTTCCAGTAAATTGTTTCTTATCTCAACCTGTAATTTTCCCCTTTTTATGTCTCTAATTCTCAATTCCACCCCTGGAGCAGGAAGAGGAAAGAAAGCGGGGTGAGCAAGTGAGTGGTTGGTTTGGGAAGAGTCTTAGGGGTACAGGGGAGGCATTTATCGGGGAGTGCTTTTCCATTTCTAAACCATGACACCCAGAATTCAAAATTAACCAAAGATCACAAATTCAGTTTTCCCTTCCCTTTCCTACTCCTTCGAAGTCCTGAAACAGTATTACTATTTCCCTCTGTTCTCAATTCTCATACAGTCCTCTTTTTCTTTGATCCTTTGGCCTCTGTGGGACAGGGAAGAGAAAAGGCAAAGAAACATACGAGAAAATGAAGCAGACTGCCATCTGTGTTTGTGCTGACCCTAAAAGCCAATATAAACACTGACCAGTTAGACTAGTTTGCATTCACCAGCCATTTTCAAAGTACTGAAGTAGCCCAATCATTTCAAAATACCAGTAAGCATTTCACTGGCAAGAATTATTAGGAATCCTGTGTTATTCTGGTGTTATGCAGAGTTACAGGTAGCTCTGTGCTTGCCATGAAATATTCTACAGCTGCTGCTTTAAGACAACCCCAGCAACACCAACCATCCCCTCTTCACAACACAGTTTTTAACTACGAACTGAAGAACACAAAAATTCACCAAAATTGTTCTACAACCATTACTGTTCAATCAAGGTAAATGGTGCAACATCCAAGAACACTGCTCCAGAGCCTCACACCTCAAAAAAGAAAATCAGTGTCTGTTATATTACATTCTCCCTTTCATCTTCATGTCACCGAAGGTATTCCACAGGCAGTTTTACTTCTTACAGCACTGATTTTCAATCAATCTGCTCTCGCCTGGATTTGAAACAGAATACTACATGAAATTGGATCCTGGTAGCCTCAAACATGCCCAGGCTTGCACAGGAGGTTAAACAAAGAGAAAAAGAAGGGGATTTTTTAAACACAGGGTGCTAGTAAAACTGATTTTAAAGTGCCACTTCATTTCTCTCAACTGGAAGTAATATATTACCTCTATGAAGTCTTTTATACTAAGTTCTTGAAATTTTTTATTTATACAATGCCATTGGTGCTCACCTCACCTTAGAAATACACATTTTAATAGTCAACCAAAGTGATACAAACCACCAAAGTAAATAAGACTACTTTAAAATTGGCTTCACTATCTTTTCCCGTATATCTGCCAAGCTAGGGCCTAGTCCTGCAGTCACTTTCATCATGTACTCAGTACTCACACAAGAATTTGTAGGTTTACTCCTTGAATTACAGAATGCACCCTGCCTTATTGGAAAAAGGAGTAGGCATGACAGGTGTGAGTGTGAAAAAGGAGAGGAAAACGTGAGAAGTGTAAGAAGGTAAAAAGGAGCAAAGACTGTAAATGGCGAGTAAGGCATGGATAAGAGAGAATAAGAGACATAAGGAGAAAGCAGCAAACAATGGTGTTGAAAACAAGAGGAAAGGCATAAAAGAATGAAAAGCTTATCAAAGCACTGTAGGGCTTTAAATGCATTCGTATGACATAGTAGTAGAGGAAGAAGTGGAGAGATGAGAATTTTATTCTTAATTTTATTTAAAACGCAAAAATCACCCAAAGTCATCCTGAACTGAGATCTCCATTCCTCTGAAGTGGGGTATGAAAGGATGTAAGGACTACTGGCACGGTGGGCCAGGCACGCCTCACCTGAGACCAGCAGGATGGATCAGTGAAGTTTCCAGTGTCGTCTTCTTGGATAATGACTGATTTTTCCCATGATAGCCCACTGCACTGCAAATTTCATTCTTTTGTTTGTTTCTAAAAGTGGAAAAAGGAACCACTACAAAGGCTGGTTGGAAGCTTGAGTGAAATTTCATCTTCCCCACTGAGAAATGTATAAAAATCACAACCTTCTCATTAATACAACAGTGGCCTGGCTGTGCCTCTTACTGAAGAGATCAGAAAGCATCACAGCAGTCCAGTGTTATCAGGAATGTCTCATTTGTCCATCAAATCCAATGAACAAAGTGAATCACAGCCTAATTACATGCAATATAAGAACACTTTCCTCCTTCAGATCAGACAGAAGGGCTCTTCTCATCTTCAGTGCCTCTCAGAGAATCAGCCTGATTCCCTCCACACTCTCCCTTGCTTTCTCTGTGACCTGTCTTCCTAATCTGGAATCCTTCAGAGCTGGGAACTGGACCCCCTGCCTTGATTCCCATCATCTGCACTGATTTATGTTAGGAAGCCAGGCCAGCTGGATGCCTGCACACCCAAAGAGCCCATACACCCTGATACTGCTCACTTAAGAGAAAAACAAACCAAAAAATCCCTTCAGACACCCCTCCTCCGCCAACCCAAAAAAGCACAACAATCTAGCGTGGCTTTTCCTGTCAGGTTAAAACTTGGTCTCTCTTTGTCAGCCTGATCTACCTGCTGCTGCTGGGCACAGGCACTTCCCTGGGTGTAGCTGCTCGTCTGGTGGCTGAACCTCTCTTCTGCAAATATTTCAAATATTTCTAGGCTGGGGAAGGGTACAGGGTACAGTCTAGTTCACTAGGAAAGATACATATATTGACACTTTTTTAAAAAAAGAAACCATTCCAAACAGCCATAGGAGCTGGCTCAGGCAGATACTGCTCTACCTGGCAGAGCAAGTCACAGCAGGTTCTGTAATCACCGGCTCTGCAAACACTGACTTCCCCCCACCCCCTCCACGGGACCTGAACTTGCCCGGTGCTTCCGAGCAGAGGACCTAGACATCTGAAAGTACTGACAGGGAATGGCTGGGCAAAACCCCAGCTAATCTCCTCTGTGCTCAACCAGCTTCAGCTCCTCCCTTACTAACAACCAGCTTTTTTAATTTCCTTGGTCTTTTTGTTTGGATTTTTGTTTGTTTGTTTGTTTCCTTTTCTGGTGCATGTGTTTTGAGATTTTTTCTTTTGTTTTGTTTGTTTGTACACAAATAAAACTTCTGTTTTTTGTGCTTACATGGGGCATGAGCTATGGCAATAAGTGCTTGCTCAGTTCAAGCACTTTTTTTTTCCGCCAGCAGAGCAAACCTCGTTTGGATGCACACGAAGGGAAAGGCAATATTTATAAAGGAAGTTCCCACACTTCCTCTTCAAACAAATCACTTCTGGCTGGTTTTGCAATTACAGACCTACCATAAAAAGGGGGTGGAGGAATAAAAAAAACATTGGGTATACTATTTCCTTTTAAAGTCACTTGCTTCTGAAAATCAAGCTTGCAGAGAGGAAGGAGTTAAGCACTCAGGACGAACTGTCAAGTTTTCAGTAACTAATTTACTCTTCCTGTAGGCCTGGAGGAAATCCACAGCTGCCACAAATATTCCTTACTCATTTCAATACAACTCGTTGTGAAACGGATTTTAATGGCCAAGCAAAGCCATCCAAACCGCAGATGTAATTAAAGCCACTCAAACTGGCTCCACGGAAGGCTGGGAAGTGCCCTGTGCCCTATCTTGGGGCAGATGCCATGGTAGAGGCTGGCAGGGTGGCAGTGATACCAGGACACCTCACCCTCATCCTTGGCATAGCATACAGTGCTGCTGCTGACAGGATGGATCCTGCTCACTGGGAGGCAACAGGGCTCATAACAAAGCGCAGTGAGCGATGGACAGGGAGCCAGGAGCTTCCTGCAGCCGGGACTGGCAGCCGCCTGTGCTGTCAGTGACCAGAGCACACCAGCCTCTGCAGGCCACTGCTGTGTCCATCTGGAAGCATTTGCTCTTGCCCAGTTCTCATCTCATGCCCCGCGCCCTGGGTTATAAAGCTCTGCCACCCCAAACTCACTTGTTTGTAGTGCTACAGTGTTAAAAACGTCTTCATCCATGAGCAAACTGTATTTGACAAGCTAATTTCCCTCGACACAGAGTGGCTAAAGTCTGCAACACTAGCATAGGAAGTAAAGATTTTTCTGAGAATTCACGATTTATCAGTTTCCTATTGGAATTGACTTTCCTTAATTTCTTCTGCAGTGAGCCAAACTACTAGTCTACCCAAAAGGTTGGTGGTCCCCTGGTATTGAAATCCGTATTAGATCCATACCCAGCAAAGGAAAAATAAAGTTTTCCTGAAACTCTTATCCAAAGCGTGGGAGGATGGAAAATAAGACCAGCATACCTTGCTGAAAATAGTTCTTACGATAAAAGGTATGATTGCTCTAGCACTAACCTCCCTCCTCCTTCCCTCCCCTCCTCAGTCACAATGAGGTGCAAATGCCTTAGGAAACGTCCTGTCCCGACTACACATTTTTTTCATGTTTGATCTTAGGTTAGAACACAGTTGGGTTTGGACTTGATTAACCTTTCATGCAAAAAAATTCCACACCTTTGTGTTACTAATTTCATTTGATAACAGCTGCAGAAAACTAGCTCCATATTTTTGAAGTTAAATCGCTGCCAAATTCTGTTTTCTGGTGCCAGCTGCTCAGAATAAGGCTAAAAATCTTCCCCAAACAATTATATTTAAGTTATTAATTAACACCACTTGGAATATTATGACTAAAATCAATTACTTTATGCAAAGGTATCTACAAACCTGAAACACAGTAACAGTGAAAGAGATTCTTTAGTTAATGAATAACTAACACAGCTTTTCATTTGTTTCACCTCATATGCTAAGTAGCACAAAAGGAAAGTCATTAGTGAAAGTGGATCACAAAGGTAACAACAGCGGTCACTATATATTTATAACCACTAAACTGTTTAAGTGAAAAGTTTGCAGGACCAAAAATACTCCTGCAATACCAGATCCAGAACAAACTAAAATACAATTTGCTCATCTGGATGAAACAACAAAGAAAAGAAAAGCAGAGCTGTCTCCTCAGCTTGTTTGCTGTAGGTAAGCAAGAAGATCTGTCATCAGCTGTAAGAAGTTAAGTTCTCTGAAACCTCTGTCTTCAGACCTGCAAGATTCAATTCATGAAAGTGGCTTCCCATTTCTGGAAGCAAAACACCATGGTTTGGCTAATTACCTCCACATTTTTACCATGGAGGCATGTGATTTTATACCCACGCACATACTGTTTCCTTTCAGGCACCAAAAGAAACATTTTCCTAGTCTGACAAGCTCCAGGTTTCTTGGCAAACCACAACTCCTTTTAAAAAAGTGGGTTTTGGTAAACAGTGTGCAGATTTCCTGGGGATTACCAGAACTACATACCTCTTGTTAAAATATGCTCCAATGACATGAGATGATGTCAACAAAAGAACAACATCAATCATTAATTGCTGCAAAACTAAAAGCTTAGCATGTGTTAATTTACAACATTCCTTAACTTGATTATTCGGGTAGGAATCAGCAAGCAGTTGCCATAATGCCAGTGGTCTGATACTACTCCACTTTCATCCTACTTAACCATTTATCTCCAGATAAACCTGTACGTCATTAAAAAAAAAGGTTGGATTTCTACATGTCTGTTTTTATTTTCAAAATTACTCAGAGTATCTCTCCAGAGCAATGCCAGAAATTAAAAAAGTATCTCAGTGGGAGAACATTCATTGCCATTTAAATGTTGAATTACAGCAGAGCACTAAGAAATGATGTAGGTGTTTGATCAAAGAGCTTCCTGCGTGCCCTGTAACAGCTCCTCTGTGTGAGGAAACAATGGGGATATTTTCACACTGTGCAAACATTGACTTTGCAACATTTCTGCTCCAAACAGGAGGCTCACCTGCTTCCCTCAGTACACAACATGCCTTCTTCCTCATTACATTACTCTTGCTGCCCTTTTTTTGTGCTTTTCCCCACAGCCTCCTTTATATCCCATCAGCTGAAAACAGAGCCAGCAACATTAGACTTGAACTTCCTACCTCCTGACATAAGCAGACTCAAAAATCTAGACAAAACAAGCTGTCCCATTTCTGCATTATCTGTGTACTGATTTCAGAATCTAAAACCCTTCTGCTCACAAATGAGAAATGATGTGGCTTCCTTCATGATAAACGTTGCAACTTTCTCCAAACAAACCTTACCCAACTGTAACGCAAAGCCGGCCTTGCCTGGGACTGCCTTGTACGTGGAAAAAAAATCCATGAGACTCATCTTCACCTGCCTCTGGAAATTAAAGATTTTCCATTCTGTGAATTACCTGCTTTCCTTGCAGCACCTCTCCTCACTGGGTCAAAACTTTTACACTCCTCCTAATTTCAAGCCTGCAACCAATATGCACTGTCACCAACCCGTTAGCACATACTTTTCATATCTTTCAAACAGATGGTAGTTTGGGGATGAATTACACTTGGTTTCACAGTCAGCCCAATCCCAGGCACAATGTTATCACCACAGACAAAAGAGCCCACAGATCTGCTTCATTTGGCCATAAAGGTTTGCTCCATCTTTGCATTGATAAAGTACTTAAAGGACAAGACTGTGGCTTAAATATTCCCTAGACCAGGAAGACTTTTAAAAGAAGCAGCACTAGCTCACTCCACTTGAAGGGAAAAATGATCTTTTGGCTGATAAATGCCCTTATTCTGATGTGTTTGGGCCCCTGTGGCTACAGAGCTGCATGGAAGATATGTGAACTGAAAATGATGTTAGAAAGGCAATGCCGTGGTCTTACTGGCATGAAACCTATTTTGTACCCTGTGCTGAAAGAGCTTTTGACATCACTATAATCTGGAACATACCTGCATTGTGTCTAGGGCCATAAACTGGCCAATTTTGATTTCTGGGTCTCAGCAATAGCTGAGTAACTAGAAACAAATTGTTTAGCCTCTACTTACATAGTATTATAGTGAAATGAGACCCTGGGTGAATGTGATGGTTTTCCCCTCTCTGTATTGCAGTTTTTCTCAGAATTTCCTCTCTGTAGAAATATTGTGCTAAGAAATCACTTGCACTGTAGGACTCGAAGCACCCCATGGCAAAGTCTCTAACTGGCATGCCTATCTGCCCATCTCACCCAACAAAAGGAAGCATCAATCCCCATCTTCAAGAATTCAATAGTCATTTAAGCAGAAGGTCAGGTACCTAATGGGCTGTCAAGTTCAGGCTGTCTATCCCTCTGTCTTCCCGGCTCCCCAAGTTTCCAAGCGTTGACTGAGCATCCTCAGGGGCTGGGTACTTTGTTTTCCTGCCACAGCACACTATGAAGGCTAGCGCACAGGTGACTGCTTTGCAAATTTAAATGGGATGACATATTCTGGCTTCATTGAAAGAGAGAGGGAAAAAAAAAGCAGCCAGAAAAAGGTACACAGCAAGACCTGAGATATATACTAAGGATGCTGTTTGTCCTGTATTACTGGCATACTTCAATAGAGTGTGAATACACATTCAGTAGTCTGCATCATGCTTTTTGATCTGAACCTTATTATGACTGCTGCAGCTTTAGGATACCTCACAGCAAGGATAAACACTATGTGGCATTGAGTAGTATTAAACATTATATAGAATATATATATGTTACTATATATATAATATACACTAATATGTTTAGTAGTGCTAAATGTAGAGAGCATAATTGTACCCATTCCCCAGGACTTTTTCAGTGCCATGAGTTATAGAGTGAGTTTGAAGACTACAGCCTGGAATGCAGAAACAGTGCTACAGCCCCAGAAATTTCCAGGGGTACACAAAGAGGAGGGAGCCCCTTCCAGATTCGCTGGGACACAGCCCACTACACATACTTGCTTTTGAACAGCCTCGTAAAACCAAAACATTTTTTTCCAAACAGATCACAGGTCACGTAAGCTTCCCAAGGGATATATTGGTTACAGATGTTTTCATGTAATAAAATATTCCACTCAACTGCAGTATTTCTAACTGATAATGCTAAAACTAAATTACCCTTGTCTAATGGTTATGTCCCCAATGTACTCCTTACTATGGTAAACACTGGCTCATTTGTTACCATTTAGCCACATAAAATTTAATTTTTTTATATGAGCACACCACAAAGATTATGTATTTCAAGTTTGCAAGAACTACTTGAACTTTTCAATAATATATACTTAAAATTCACTTTTTTGCATATTTCCAGAATAAATTATATCTCTAAGTTTCAGCATTATCATATAAATTTGCATTTTAAAGTTATCTCATTCTTTAAACATGAGTGAGTCTAATAATTTTCCAATATTTAATTCTTGAACTTGGAATATTTAAGAAAAATCACTTGATTGTCTGAATAGTATAATATTAATAATGAAACATTCAATTTGATATCCTCCTGGCAGAGCTGTTAGGAAAGGTCACTGTGATAGTATCTCTAAAATGATCAAGTTGCTGAAAAAAAAATTAAAAAAGGAAAAGGGGAGAAGGAGATAATTGTCTCTATTCAAAATATGCTTACAATATAGCAGTAACAAGAATTGTTATGAAAAATGAAGAAAAATAATTTTGAAAGGAAAAGAAAACTTATGTAGTCTTTGACTGTACCAAGGAGCCTCCCTCAAACAAGGGAAGCTCATGTAGTTGTATGGGACTACATCTCTATGAAAACTACCACCTCGGCATTTTTATGTGAATGATTAGATCATTAGGCTTGAGATATCTATTCATCATTGCTCTCCTTTTTGGATCATCAAAATACTTATGCTTGGATTTCAAATAGAGACATTAGGAGCAATGGAACAAAGTGACTCTTGATGTCCTATAACCATTCTATGTTACCACCTCACAAAGTCAACCTAGTCTAATTATATTTCAGTAAGACTGGAAACATAGCAGGGGCAGAGTATCCTCTGTGGAGGGAGATATAAGCCACTTAGCACTACTGGCATTATATCAAAAGTACAATCTGTCTATTTTTAAGAAAACGTGGGAGTTAGTAAAAATTGGAAATAGGCTGTCTAGACTTGATTAAAGAAAAAGAATTCTTCTTCAAACTTCACAATGCCATGATTCAGGTATTCACTGCTTTAATGCTAATGTTCTGTGTTTCATAAAATATTGTATCCTCTCTGAGCTAAGTGTAGTCACCAACCTTGATAAGCAATTTTTGCAGTTATCCAATTCAAATGCATGCTTGTGCTTAGTAAAGAAAAACATTACTTTGTATTGTTGCAGTGATCAGAAGCATGCTTTAATGATGTGCTATAGGGGGAAAATATAGGAGCATTTCCCTCCATTCCTCCATCCCAACTGAAAGGATAATTCAATTTGCAGCAAATCATTTGAGGAAAAATTTAATTCAGATTGATGGAGATGCTTTCTAAACACAACATAGCTGAACCTGACCTGAATACAGTGTTTGAAAGAGGAGAACTTTGTTTTGGTTCTGAGCAACATGCCAAGAAAACTTTACTCAGCTGACATTTTTACCATAGTTCTGCTTATCTGCCTATCACTCTTCTTATCATCATCATATTTGATTAACTGTGAATTTATTCTGAGGCTGATGCAGTAATTAGATTGTTCCCATGTACAGGAGGCAACAATGGTTCTCTGAAGGCTCTGGCATTTGGGAGGGAAGTTATACAGCACATGAAATGCAAAGCAACAGCCCTGTTCTGTGGCTCAAGATAACATCCAAGATAGGAACAAAGCAGTGCTTTGTGACAAGTCATTTGCTTTCTGAAAAAAAGTACAATCCAGTTTTTCTAAGCAGATGCTCTCACACAGAAAACAGAAGCCTGATCTGATGATATTTGAATTTTTTTACCAATTTAACAGTTTTTAGGGTGGTATGACTAAGCAGCAGTAAGAGCAGTGATTTTTGCACAGCAGTGACTTGAAAACACATGAGTCTTGGAAACTCAAACACTCCTTTCCTCTTCCCTTAAAGAGCCTTTAGCATGGCAATCTGGCCTAATGGGAAAAGGACTAGCTTTCTGGAATCAAAATCACCTGGATGCAGAAGTGGACCTGATCTGGCAGCACTGCCCCTGGGAGCTGTGTTCCTGTTGAGCAGCAGAACGCTGCCCATTGAGCACTGGCTACCACAGTACCTTCCATGAGCTCCCCTTTTCCCTTGTTATTTTTGCTGGCTGCGACAAAAAAACTCAGCTAGTTGACATTATTCCCTGGGCAGAGAAATCTCTATTTATTTTAGTGCATGAATAATGTGAGTAGCAGGAAAGAGCACAAATAAAACAACCTAGAGGCTCATCTATGGGAGAGGATGTGAGCAAAGAAAAACTCTTGAGAGGTTGTGCAACTCCTGACTCACATATGAACATAGAGCTTGCAGGGTGAAAAGTTATTATTTTAAATCCATTTTTTGGTATGTTTTGTGATATCTTTTTCTTGCCCTAGTTGTTAAGGACAGCACCCAGAATGCATAGCTAACTAAGATGTCCAATAGTATCATTTGTCTGTTGCTCATCTTCCTCCCTTCCCAAGCCCCTTTACCTATGGAGTCAATACCATATTCAAACCCTCAAACCCGCGTACTGGCTCCCCTGAATTTTTTAGTTTTCAAATAAATGCCCAATTAACTCATCCTTTACTTCAAACCATTGTATGAAGCAAAATGCTCCAATAAAAAATGGAATGTCTATTAATTGAAGCCCAAAGATTCTGTTAAGGCAAGTTTCACGAATCCTAAAAATAGAAATGCATTCATAATTTTTTTCTCACTTTAATTAGGCTTTTTTTTTTTTTCCTGGCTTGAATTTAAATATCCCTCTGCAGTATCTTCAACTGCATTGCAGTAGTAGGAACCCTGCACACAACACAGGAGCCACAAGATGAAAGATGACTTGCCTTTTCCATTTTTTCTCGGAAAGAGGAGTGTGAAATGGAGGCATGCATCCCACAGAACAAAAGTGTTGCAGTGAAATAGAAGAAATGTCAGAAAATGAGACTCCCAGAACCAAATGAAACTTCTGGTTGATTTGTGTATAGACAGATCTTGGTCCTTCTCTTATCTATAGTCTTAAGTGATGTGTAGGAAAACAGCACTGTGGCAGTCAAGGTGAAGGTGATATAACTAATGGTATAGAAGCCAGACTAAGGGCAGGTCAGTTCAAAGTGTGCTGAAAAATATGCTCTGTGTAGCTCTTTGAATGGCATTAGTTATAGCAGTCACAGAATGCAAGGTCATGTTTCTTCAAACACAAGTTAAACTTGTAAGGTGGTGAACTAATCTGGAAAGCAGTGACTTGAAGGATGACTTCAGGGCCGTGGTGAGCCACAACTAAAACTCTGGCAGGGATGCAGTGGCTAAGATGATGAATGAGATCTTTCAACATCTGAGCTAGGGGAAGGCACAAAGCAGAAAACATCATTGTAGCACTTCAGAGGAGCATTACTAGGAGCAGACAAAGTTGAGGTTATCCAGGTCAGCTGGGTAGTAAGCAAAACAATGCTAAGCAGCAGTCACAGACCTCTGCCTCCTTTGCCTATGTATGCCAGAGCCGAGCTTCCGAATGCTACTGCAGTCCTGGCCTTCCATTCCTGGCCACAGTCTCTACCTTCCTTCCCTCTTCCACTGTTAAAATAACAAGCCCAGATCTCCAGTGTGAGCCCATTCTATCCTCACTCCTGGAGCAGCAAAAAATTCAGTTTCTCTTACACTGCTGAGATGCCTAGGGCTGGCTCTGTCACTTCATACAGCATTACTGAAATGATTACAAGCACATGTTGACAAATTGGAAAGGATTCAGGGTGGAGCTGAAAGACGGATTCAGAGTCAGGAAAAGATGTCCTAAAGCAAGAGCCAGCAGTAATTCAGTCTATTTATTTGCACAAAGATAACGTTCAGGATGGCTTGATCAAAATTCACAAATACTTACATTAGTGAGAGACATTTAATAAAAGGTATAACAAGACACAGAGTTGAAAAATGGAACTTTGAGATAAAATTCAGGCAAAAAATGAGTGAGAAATGTTAGAAATGAATGCAATTAAGTCAATGGAACCTTTCATATTTGCATGCAGTGTATTTGCCATCACTTAAAGTCATTAAAAGAAAAAAAAAAAAGAAGGATCACTTTTTAAATTGGTATTATCTAGCTGAGGCAGAACTTTCAGGCTAAGTGGTGAATTTCTACAAGAGTATAATACTGCTAGCTAACCAAACTAGAGGAACACTATGTTATAAAACCCATGAGCACATAATTATTTCTTGAATGGGCCTACAAAATCCAGTTTTTTTTCTTTATCTGTTTTAAATGGATGCACCAGATTTGCTGAACCCAATCTGACCTTCTAACTTGAACATTCATTCTACTGTAGATGTGATACAAAGGCAGTTTCTTTCTCTTCAGACACTGCAAAGAAGCAACTTAAATACCCAAGACTGAGTGCAAGTGAATGCAGTGAATTTGAAGGCAAGATGCACCTGTAAATTTTCAAGCACCTCCTCTAATCCTGCAGTCTGAAAGCACTGGTATACTTTCCAGGGGCATTTACAAGCCACCTTGGATTGTTCCAGCATGTGGGATTAGATGGAGGGCAGGGATTTACCACCTAGAGCTCCTTAACTCTAGCCAACCCAGTTATGCTAAGCAGGACAGCATGGGAGGTATCTTAGTATTTTAGCACCTTTTGGCCACAAAGCAAATAGTTTCACCAGGGCTGTGACACAGAAGAACTAGGCAAAGCAGGATAGCCTAGCTATGTCCAGGTTTAAGATAGTTAAATTCTATACCTTTAAAATCCATGGTAAAAGTACTATACACTTTAGTTCAATGAAGGAATTAATATTCAAGATGTGATATTATGCAATGGCAGCATTTCCTAGCTTTAGGAATGATGCAATTGTGTGGTCAGGAGACAGACTTAAATAAGACACATTTCCTACTCCAGTTCAGCTCCTCTGATCAATTGCTTACAAATCCATAGTCCTTTTTTCTCTCTACCATCATGACAAGTATTTACTGTTTTTATGATCTCAGAATGGAAAAATATTAATCTGAAACAGCAGCAACTATTGCTTTTTCTTCTCAAATCTGTATGGCATTAAGTATAATTACATAAATAACTGGAATGGCAGAAACAGACAATTACTGGCTTTGTATGTGTATTGGAAAAGATTATACTGTTTTTATCATGTCTCTCAAATAATGGGTAGCTTCCAAGTCTACTGTCAAGAATACTGCTTGCTGCTTTAATGCTGATATGAAAATAATCTTGTAAAAACAGTGAGAGGGTCTTTCCACATACTTTCCACCAAGAAAGATTACTTAAATAAATGGTTTAACCTGCTATTGACCTAAAACCTAGTTGCATAAACGTTTTAAAAATTATTCTTTATCCTGAGTAGATGAAAGTAATCTAGCAAAGTCTAGGATAACATAGGAAGTCCCTTAATGACAACTGCATTCTCTGCTGCCTCTATTAGCATATGATTTTTCTACTGGCAAAGCATATTGAAATGAACTACAAGAACACATGCATGTGATAACTCTTCTTCTTTGTAAAAGACTGGAATGAGACAGATACATATAAAGGAAGGGTGAAAAGAGCTCTGACAAGAAGAGCCTCAAATATTTTTGCCCCATTTTTTCATTATAAAAATTGCTATACCTTCTTTTTAAAACCAGTAATAAAAATTACAGAGACCATAAGGAAGTTAAACATAGAGGTTGTGTCTACCCATACCTGAGCTACCATCATCCCAAAGTCCATAAGAATGAGTGCATACAGCATTTGCTCCAGTGTGCTGAACATCTGCTCAGAACCAGCTAAGATAATTAATTTGGTATAGTTCATCTAGCATGCACTGGAGATACAAAGCATTACATGCACTCCACTTCAGTGTGAGCAAAGAGGACACTGTGCTTATGAAGCTTAAGAAAGGCTGTCCCAGGAAGGCTGACAGTGGCTTCACCTACTACAAAGTCCCCTACTTTTAATATCCTGTGTTAGCTGGCACTGCAAGAGACTGCTCCACTCCATGGTGCGTAATCAGAAGAGTCTCTCGAGCGTCTCAGCCTTCCTCCCCTGCAATCAAAGCAGTGATGCCAGATGCAAGTTTGGAAGTCTTCAGCATTTTGTCTGACAGCATAAATGTTATGTTTTTTCATGAACAGCAGTCATCTGGTCTGCTGCATGCTTTCACCACCTGCTTATATCAGCCACGTAGGATGGGATGCTTGTGCTTCAGTGACCAAGCTGGCAAGTATCTAAAGCTTTAGCAGGTACAGGATTATCCAAACCTTTGGGTTTGTGTTTGTTTTTTTGCTTTTTTTCCAAAACAGATTGCACTTCTGACATTCTCCTTCCTCACTTTAAGGAAACATCACCGTTTCTACAGACTCAAACAGCAGCCATGTGGTCCACAGGAGCATGCTGGAAATTGTTAAGATGCTGCTAACATTGTCCATGCAACTTCAAAGGGATGCAGCTGCCCCAGGAGGTGTTTCCTGGCCATATACCTGCCCATAGACTGCAGCACTAAAGACTTACACTAAAGACCATATTTTCCATACATGGAGATCTTTATCCCTTCTACTTCCTTTGGGACAGGTCTGTTTGTTTTTTTTCTAAAATCATTACTAAATTCATAATCTCACAGCCACACATATTTCCACTTCCTGAAGTGTTAAAAGAAAAAACCAAACAAGCTCTTGATATTTCTGTCAATAAAGACAGACTCAGGATCAAAGAAATGAAAATGCTAATTATGGTGCACTCTCTAACACCTCTCTCCTGAGCCAAGTGCTCTGATTAAGTTAACCATCGTGCTAATTATAATAGTGTTTAGCACAGCTGGGGCCAAAGAAAAGTCATCTTCTACTAGAGCATGGTTGCTGGCCTCAGAAATGAGATCAAGCATTTGTATACTGCAATGGAAACTTGCCCATGATTCACCAAATAATAAATCTTAAATATTCAAAACCATGTTCAGTTTCTTTTATCATTAAAAAAAAATGTGGACATTTGAAAAAAACTGATGGGGTTTGTTTATTTCTTGACATGAAAAAATGCTGGAGTCAGAAGCTTATTGCACAGGAATTAAGTTACTGTCTCCTAAGGGAACATACAGCAAGATAACACATCTTTGCAATTTAAAGGGAAGCCCACTCTTCTGCATTTTCTAAGTCAATACCATACGGCTGTGAAGTATGCCAGTGATGAGAGAGGAAGGCCACTGTACTCTATACTTTCATCTAAAATGGAATGAAGTAGCATGCAATTACTGACAAAGCCACCTGCCACATTTCAGCAGCACATTTGGATGGAGAACGGGGATGATAGTACTAGTGAAAAATGTCATTGGAGTGTAAGTGAAAGTTAATCCTTCCCACCAATTCCTTGGAGGAGAGAAAAATATAATAAATCAATAAATCCCTGCAGCTCAGAAAATTGTATCTTCAGTGGATGCTTACAATCCTTGTTCCACACAGCATAATTGGAAGACATTTTTAAATGGTTATAACCGTATCTTTCATTCATCACTTCCCTCCTTGAAGAACTCATCAGCATTTACTGGCAGTACCTTCCGGTGCACCTGCTTGAAGGATAAGCACTACACACCCTGAAGGAGCTAAAAGGTAAGAAAATTGCCTTAGATTCAGTATCGCTCCTCAAAATGGCTGTTTTGTACTTGCTCAGTCTCCCTGAGACTCTGAGTAGCAGCAGATGAGCAGACGGTTTTTCAACATGAATTCAATCATTAACTCTGAATTATACAAGTCATCTAAACACAATGAGGCAACTAATGCTCCTGAGTGCATATGTACTTTCCAAATTCCAGGCATGTTCACAGTACTCCTGTTTCACTGCAAAGATACAGCAATCACTGACACCCTTATTATGGGCCACCTTCCCATTCATTTCTCATGCATTGCATTGGCTCACTTAATTATATACCCACACATGTATATTTTAATAAATACAGCACTGTTTTATGCAAATTGATAATCTGAATTCCTTACTCCTTTAGTAGGGTGGTAAAGGCTTAAGTGAGTTTAATCCACTCTCTGGGGAGAAAGGCTAATTATTGCTCCAGTTTGGAAGGTAGGGAGGAGAGGTTCCTCAGAGGGAAAAGCCAACCAATTGGCTGAGATGTTAGAGAAGGTCAAAATGTGGGAACAGCACCCTTTACAGGGTGAAGACTGTGACCCAATGGAGCATTATTAAGCCTCTTGGGCAGGAGTCAGTGCAATTTCAGGGGTCTGTGGACCCTCCAGGAGGGTTCATGATGAATTTCAGTCTGTCACACGCATTAAAGAAATACAGCAATACAGTGAAAATTACGGCATTTTAATCCTCCTCTTTTTCACTGACATCCTTGGATGCATGACCCTGTGATTGAGTATAATCCCATCTGCCTCCAGCCTTCCTGAGAGTCACAGATCCTTCTAGATCTGTGCTGCTTTACTCCAGCACCCTGCTCTGCATTTCCTTGTATGGGTGAAGGAGATGGGTATGGCAGGAAAAACAGGAAGGTAAAAGTGATCTCTCATTATCTCCCAGTCCCTCCCTCTCTCAGCTGCTAATTAGCAATGGCCAAGCCCTGTGGAAAATATTACAGGGTGTAAGCAGAGACTACAACTGGCTGGTGAAGAGTAATGTCCAAGACTGGTTATTTGTCATTTATGATAGTGCTCACTGCTGCACAGTTAGGGTGACAATAATACTTTATTTTGTATGTATCTTCCAGTGCTTAGGTAAGCTCAAACATTAATTCTTACTTACTGTTTGCATTTTACAGCAAATTAATTTCCACTCTATGCATGCATACATCTAGGACAGGTGGAGAAAAGATTATGCAGTAGATAGTCATGTACCATGGTGATGTGCATAATAGGAAAAAAATAGTGGAATAATAGAGGAAGCAGAAGGCTAAATTGCATACTATAAAATATTAAGACAGTTTCCTGGGAGGACTTTATAGGGGTGTTTGCATTACCTGCACCCAAAATGCTCAGGAATTACAGGTCACATCCTGCCATTACATCTCCTATAACCCATTCCAAAGCACTAAGAACCTGTCAATAGAAAATGCAAAGCAGAGGAAACAGATCTGCTTAGTTTCTTTTTGCTGAGTTTTATTACAGCAATGCTTTTTGACTGAGAAAAAAAGTTGCTGTAAAAATCAACAATGTTATACACTATCTAGTTATCTCTTCATAATAAAGTAATCAGTGTAGCAATTAAAGCATGGTCACCATAATATTTGGATTTGGCTGAGATTCAGAATATTAGTTACACAAACTTTAACTCTTGAAATAATAATCAGTTAATGATATGTGCTTCACTTGGGAGTCAAACACTTAAAGTAAAAGCTGATGTCTGACAAATTGAAAGTAATTTCACATTGAAGTAAATTAAACAAATTTCCCAGATGTTGCTATAAGAGACTAGAGGAGGTGAAATGAAAGTCACAGCAGATGCATTCAGACACTTACCATAAAGCTCCTAAGAAGGAAAATTTTAAAACAAAACTGGAAAAAAGAGAAATAAGAGGGAGGAAGTTCACAATGCCACTGACAATCTTCATCAGAGTATCTTGTGGCTCTGTGTCATTTCACAGGGAGTGGTCCACATGTGTGTATGGGAAATCCTACGCAAACATTAGAGTGAAATCTGTCTTGGTCAAAGGGTGTTGAGTAGTCAGAATAAGCTGCCCCTCCCTTCTGAGTAAGGAGAAAGAAGATAAAAACCAAGGCCTATCTTTAATACTATTTTGTTTTCAGTACCTTGCTTTGGCAAATCTCAAAGTACACCTAGGATTTGGAAATTCCAACTTCTCTCTTTAAAATAGGTTTTCCAGTACAGAGAAATATATATAATTGACTTGGGCAAATGTCAAAAGCTAGGAGCATCCTTGCATGAAAACCCTCTGGAATACCTTCCCTTCCTACCCAATTACAACTCCACTTGAATAACATCTTCTTCTACTATATCCCAAATGGAGTAAAGAGCCCATAGGTCTAAGAGGACAAGGAGGAAAGGAATTTTACAGTTTGGGGGGATTGTATAACCAGATCTCAGGGAAGCCTATATGCTCACCTCTCTCCACTGTCAGTTGCAGAGACCCATGCACTGGGTGCACAGACACAGCCCTGCCCACAGACCAGCCATCCCACACAATCCAATCTTCCAAATTCCCAGCACATTCATGTCTCAGCAGTTTCCTCATCCAGCCCTTCCTCCAGATTCCTAGAGGTGCTTGGGTTACTATTCCCTCCAAATGATGGCTATGTGAAAGAAAGAATATTCTCTCCATATTTGTCTCCAGCCTCCAGCATCCCACACAGATCAGGGTGTGGGATGGGTTTGCAAGGCTTGCTCATATGGAAATAACTGGCTATGCTCACCTGTTTCATTAATGTAATATTTTTCTTAGCTACTTTTTTTTTTCTTTTTGCATGTTCAACTAAATTGTCATCCAATAAATTAGAAAAAAATACTTTATTGAAAGTGGTGATTATGTCAAGTTTATCTTCTTACTGAAATTACAGATTTTCTACAATTTACTTGGAAATCTGCTTTAAAGACCAACTAATGTCAACTTTTCATGCTAGACTAAGAAAAGCATCTATTCCATTTGCATCTGGTGACCAAGGCAGCATATCAGAGGGGAAAAACCCCCAAAATACTTGAGAAGTGCAAGGGGGTCCAATTTTCAAGGAAAAAGTCCCACCTGAAAGTCTAAAATGGAATACCATCGAAGAAGAAGTTATAAGATCCCACGCCAACACTAATCTTTGACAGTTATGTAAAAAGCTGTATATTTTGGTGGGGCTGTTACTGCTGCAACACTGACTTCAGATTCTTGGGACATAGAGATTTCGGTCTCCTAACATTTGAAAGATTGAGAACTTTCTAGATTTAGTAGCCACAAATGGAGCATTATAAAACAGATTGTAAACTTCAGATGTATATTTCAAAATGTTTTGGTAGAAAAATTGAGACACTGCTCTATAAATACCTTTCCTGTTTCACATTATCTTTCTTTGGGTATATCCAGTGGTATAGCAGTAAGAGCTAAACCACAATGACAAAATATTACACTAGTCCCTCCCTTTAACTGCAAAATAAAAATAATTCTGATCAACTTCCCTATTTTTAAATATATAAGGCAGTGAGAAAAAACTATTCCAGATGAAGCCATCACCAACATCTCCACTCCACAAACATCAGCAACCCTGGCTGGTAGTGCAGGTTCCTCTGTGAGAACAAACTCCTGGCCAATATTCATTTGTTTCACATTGCTCAAGCATAAATGTGAATTACTGGGGTTTGAAACAAACCATATCATGCAGAAGTGGCTCACTTCAACAGAGGGATGGAGGCAAATAGCCAAAACCCTCCATTCAGCTACCCTTCCTCCTTTTTTTAAGACTTTTGGAACATGCCTCAGACCAAATGATCCAGGATTTGTCCAAACTGAAATAACTGCTTTGATCCACTTCTTAAGAAAAAAAGCTAACCAAGTAACAGTGGGTACACCAGCTTTTTCTCAGGGATTCTTTCTTAATATGCTTTGTCAATGAAAGAAATCCCATTGTTTCCAAGTATTTCATTCTAGTACAGCAGTTCAGCAGAAGAGGCACAAGCCATTTTCTCTAATGCCATCTGAAGCTAAAAAAGCAGTTTTGAATTGGAGGAACGCACAGGGACATGCAGAAAAGAAGACAGAAGACAACAAGACCCCTAAAACAATTCACAATACTGCATGGATTGTTCTGTTATCTTCAAAGTACAGAACACTGGTTATAAGTCTGACTGACTCTTAGTGATGGTTTGAAATGCCAGTACTGAATGAAGTTAAGCCATATACCAAAATACTTACTTTTGTCATTCTAAAGCTCCTAAAAAGAGGAGACCCCACACTTGCCCATTTAGGATAATAATGTTATTGCACTGTGTCCTCCTCGCTATCATAGTTTAAAAGGGATGAAAATAAATCCTAAAGGAGGATGCCACTGAGAAAACCTGACACTCACAAACATATTTGCTTTTAAGAGTGGCTTCAGGTGGGGGTGGGGGGTGGGGTGTGGTGCTTGGGTATGGATCCATTCCCTTTTATATGGAATAAGGGGGTCCTATGAAAGTTGCTATGAGCACAACACTGTACATTGGATGACAAGGTGACTTTTCCTTGGTAAAGGAAAAAAGAAAATTGCATCCTCTGGTACCAACACCTATAAATGCATTTCCTTGCTTTTCCTAGGCTATACAAAGTTCATACACATAAAGGAAGAACATTACTCTCAGATAAGAGAAAGAAGAAGAAAAGCAAGAAAAAAAAAAAATTGAAAACTTCAGTGAAAACTTTAGTCTGGACAAACAAGGGACTCATTTTTACCTCCAAGAAGGTTAAGGTCACCAGAGTAGTGCTCACAGTTTCTTTCTATGGGGACAAAAGAATACACCACAAAGCCAGTAGCACATGTATCACAATTGGCAGCTGGCTTGAAAATGGTTGAGTTCAATTGACTATGGAGAATGAATTACCCTTATGTTTGAACAAAAAAACCCCTCAACCTGATCTCACCAGGCCAGAAGCACAACCACATTCCAGCCGCAATGTGTGACAGCACACAGAATGCGAATTTCAATTTATTCTGCACATTTGAGCACACACAAAAGCCTATATGGTTCTCATTAAAATAAAAGATATCTTCAGTCATCTGAAGGAGCAGAGTGATTTAGATTCTTGCTCTCATTCAGAAGAAGTAACTCTCCCTCCCGTTTGTACTTCCTCCTGATCTGTGACTTAAGTTCCTTACCCCACTTTTCATATTTATAAACAACCACCAGTAGATTAAAGATCTTCGCATACTCATTCCACACTCTTTTTTTTTTTAATGGAAATTTCTTTGACAAAGTCCAACAAAGCATTCTCTCTGAAAGAAAGAGCACTGCAGACACACACCACTTTCAGAGAGAACATTCAGATGCAACTCCTCAAAGTTTACGTAGATTAGCTTAACAGTGTTCTCAAATAGGAGCTGTAAACCTTGCTTGAAGGGTAGCTTTGGTGGTGGCAGAGGCTTAACAAGCTCATTCATTAATGACCAGTGTCTTTGGGGTGCTTCGGTGGACCTTCAAGGAGCAGGTGTTTCTGCCTGAGGTTTTCTCCCGGCCTTTCTCCCTGCTTTTCACGGTGTCTGGCACATTCTCCTTGCATGCCAGGCTGGTCAGTGAGCTGGGCTCATCCAGCAGACCCTGCTGAAAGGACTATTACGAACTATGAGACAGAAGGAACAGAATATACGACAAAAGATAATTCACAGGATTCTCTTTTTTTGCATTCATAAGCTTCCTCTTATGTATTTCTGTGTGAAAAAGTGATTGCAGTGTAAATTCATGCAAGGCAAATGTGGTGTGAGATCTTTCATCTGGACTTTGTGTAGGACCAGTTCAGGCAAACAGAGCCTGAACAAAAAACTTCATAGACAAATGAGGAGAATAGGTATCTATTTAATATCAATTAAGACACTGAGGAATTAGAAGAGGGCTACAATTAAGGAGTTCTAATGCAATCCCTTTATCTTGGTGTTTAGACCCCTATCTATGCAAGGTTTTTCTAGCTGGAACATCAGCATGCCTTGCAGAGGCTACTGCTTGTGTTCGAGAGAGACTATCAAACACATTTTGAAACATTATGCAAATGAGTCAGAAGGGCTGAGAGACAGCAGGATTCTAAGAATACAATGAATTAAATATAACTGAAGTGCATGCAACAGAAATCAAGGAATTGTCCATTTGCATCAGCTGTAGGTGTTTATGAACGAAAATTATGTCAGTGTTTGTCATGTTACAGGAAGCGCTCTGGCTGGATTTGTAATTAAAAGGGAAGCTTAATGCATATAGCTACTTTAAAATTATCTACTTAAAACTTAGACAAACTACAGTTTTAATTTAATTAAAAGCCAGTGATCTGATTAGTTTGCACAGAATCTGAATCTTGAAAAAACCCTATAAAATCAAACGAAAAATTGAAGTTCTACTTCCCTCCAGCAAGCTTAATTCTAACGCTATTACTAGGTTTTTGCTGACATAATCTAAAGGCAGGACAGAATAGCTGAAAAAGAGTGCCTGACAAGAAGATAATTAGTCTTAGTTAAGTCAGAAGCTACCAAGAATTGCACCCCTAAATATTAAAGAGAACATTAACTTAGTAGTAAATTTCAACAGGAAGTATTTTAGTGTTTACAGCCTGCAACAAAATAATTCAGAACAAAACATGCTATAATAATATCAATTCTCACTGGAACTGCTTTAATGGGTACTTTTTTTTTGTTTCTCTAATAAAAGGATAAATATCTTAAATCTCTAATAGCACTTATGTGATATTTAACATTCTGAAGAAAAGAAACCTTAAATGAAAGTGAAAGGAAAGACCTAGGTAGAATGTGTCTCATCACTTTAAACATCCATTTTTCATTAGGAGAGGCAATAATGGTGCCAGTGGCCACATTGCCTCCCATTAGGTTCAGAAAATTATTTTGCAAAATTAGAATGCCCCTGTGAGTGACAAAGATGCATTAGGTCCCTCCTCAGGAGTTACATATGAGCTGCATATTCCAGTGATACTATAGGAAATCCATACTCTACAAGACAGACCACCACAGACAAAGACATGCCTTGCAGCAAAACAAAACCAAAAAACCCATAACAAAATCAAAACTAGAAAATAAGATCAGTACGCATGAAGCAGCAATCAAACCACCTTAAAAGATGTAGGGAAAATATTAAGATACTGTACTGACCACAGCAACACAGTTATTCCATTCTGGAGTCTGAGCTCTGGCTCTGTCATCTTTAGACTTCACCTCCATGTGGGTTACTACAAAAGGGAAGTTGCATTCCAAAAGGTCGTTGTTTTTTGTTTGTTTTGGGGTGTTTTGGTTTTTGCCTTTTTAATGAAAGACACTGCATTGCTTTCTCTTCCCCTAGCAAACAGCTCAGAGCTGGAATGCAGAATAAATGTCTCAAAGATTCCTCAGTGCTAGCGGGCTTAGCAGAAACCCAGCAGTCTCAATATAAACCAGATGTGTCACAAGAAGTTTTGGGGGCAGAGATGTGTCTGCTCAGGGTCTGAGAGTGCTCAGGAGGGACACTCTTACAAAACAGGCACAGTAACAATCAAGGAAGATGGGAGTAGGCTCAGCAAATATTTCCCAACAGAACTGATGTCTTTTTTTAAACTCCCATCATTCATTCTTCAATACTTTAACAGGGCCCTGATGAGATATACACAGCATTTAGCTTGTGTTAAATAAAACTTTCAGAGGGCCAAGAGCCCCAAAGACCTTGAAGCTTTTCCACAAGGGCAAGCAGGGTAAATTATGTGGTGATTTTGCTACAAAAATCTGGAGTATTCTCAGGTTGACTATGATCTTCAAGCTGTTTTGGCCTCCCCAAAACAAGAACACAGAAGCCAAATTTAATCCTGGGTAAGTACATCTCACTAGCTCCACATAATTCTGAATTATTCTCCTATGACGTAGCCATGTAAGGCACTTAAAGAATATGTGTCTGCCCCAAGCAATCCAAAAATCTCATCTAGAAGCAATTAGGAGTAGGCAAGTACTTAGGGAAATTAGTCATTAGTTTGCAAATCCAGACTCAGAGAGTCTCTCAGTTACAAGACTCATTTGGGTTTAGTTCACTCTGTTTTTTAGGTGTTTTTTTCCTGCCTTTTTTTTTTTTCTTTTTTTACTGAAAGAGAATAGGGATAATGCTGTACAGTAGCAGAAATTTGGAAGTACTTGCATAGACCATTCCACAACAATTAGTTTTGTTAAATGATGTAGAAAGAAGAAAATGTTTGATAAAATGAATATTTCTGAATGAAACAGAAGAAAATAAATGAAAAGCAGAATAGCAGGAACACTCAACCCCCAAAAAAGGTGGAAATCCAGGATGTAGACAGATGTCAGGAAAGAGAAAGAAATGGAGTAGGGAAAAAGAAATAAATTTCTCATCTCCCTTTCTGCTCACAGTTTCAAATTTCCAAATAACATCCAAAGGACCTCTCTTCCAGACAATGTAACAAGCACAAAGACCCACCTGTAGTAGGCAAACTCTGCCTCCAAAATCTCTCCTTTCGAATCTGAAATGCACACATTTCAGGTCTAAAGCATGGAGAGCAGGCAATTAGCAAATGAGAAGCCCTGTTTATAGGCAGGCACATTCCAAATCCTGCAGGCATTTGATGCAAATACAGAAGTACAGTAATGCCAATCGAGATGCTAGATGAAAACCACCTGTGTTGCAGGCTGAACTCGACTTTCTTGCCTCACATGTGTCTATGGACTCAGCATTACCACATCATCCTACTTCTTTTTTTGCATAAAGAGGAAGCTTGTAAATATGCTAGAGTAATGCTGGACGTATCTAGGGGAGACCTGTGGTTTCCCACGGGATCCTGAGCCTGTCTATGGGATTCCTATATGTTGTGGTAATGGCAGCTACAGCATAAACTTGAGCAGTACTCTGCCACTGGCCAGGATCCCTCAGCTGACTCAGCCTGCAGCAGGTTATAAAATGTGGAACAGTCCATGTGGTGTCACAGTTGGAGCTTAAAACAGGCAGGTATGGCTGTGCTGGGTAATTGGTGGCCAAGGGGGCATGAGAGCCAATCTGCCAGGAGGAGAAACTTCTAAACTTGTAACATGCCTTATCTATTACTTCACCTAGGAGCTGAGACCAACCAAGTGTGATCCAGGCTGTAAATGGGCCAAGAGGAAGGCTACATGGACATGGGGAAGGGAGGGAAAATTATAGGTCTGGGAACAGCAGCCAGGAGCCCACACTGGGGCACCAATGGTGGTGCCACCACTATACAAGCTGTAGGTTTTGGAGTCAGTCAGGCATCAGCTGATGTGCCCCACTGGTACCAGACATGGATGGGCATACATACTTTGACTCCAAGTCAGGCTTCAAGCTAACTTCATCCTTTTTTGTGTCAAGCAAACTATTTGTTTGGAATTGATGTGGAGGGAAAATGGGAAAAGAGACTGAAGTGTTTGGCACTGTCAAGCATCCACAGATATTTCATGCATTTCTTAAAGGGCACGCTCATGCCTTGGCATGCCAGGCAGCTCAGAGTGCTCACTCTGCAGAGCTGATCCTGATACACAATGAAGGATGAGTGAACAAAAGCACACTCATAGCATGTGGGCTGAGTGAGCAGGAGAAGCACATAAAACGATTTTGGACAGGTCCTGGCATCAGATGTAAAAGGTCTCCAGTGAGGAGGTCACACACCATAGCTGGGACATCCACACCCACTCCTCATGCTGAGGACATGATGGTGAAGGGAGTAGGTTGAGGGTCCAGGAATTGAGAGCAGGATGGGAGTAGGGGGGGAGTCCTTTTCAGGTCACCAGTGTGATCCAAACAGCAGGGAGTGGGGTGTGTGGAAGCACCTCTCTGCTCTCACTCCCCTACATATGACACGTTTTGTGCAACTCAAAAGACACTTATGCATGACCTGTCTGTTCAGACAAATATATCGTAGATGCCCTGTCAGCAGCCCAAGAAAACTGCCTGCTATTATTCCTGTCTTCGGGCATTGCCAATGACATTGTTTGGGAGACCCACTTCTGGCATAATTTCTGGGAAATGTATTCCTAAAGAATCAGTTCAGCCAGGCAAGACACTCTCTTAGCTGCCAGCTATTTAGGAGGATAACAAACTTCCTAACTAACTTACAAGTGCACATATTCAAAATTTCTTATCAAAGAGGCTTGGTGTAAAACTAAAGCTCAAACAACATGAATAATAAATGAAAATGACTTGCAGTGATTCCTACACTCAGCAGGGCCCAGGGCTTTGACTTAAACTCCCTTTCTTCCCAAGACTCTGTTTCTCTCCCTTTTGCTCTGTATCCCAGTATGGGTTATATGGTTTTACTCTGCCAGAGTAGAAAACCTGTCCTTACATCTTGTGCTGCAGTACAGAGGAGGAGGTGGGACCATTTTGCAGAGTTTTGCAGGAAAGTTAAGTGTCAAAGGACTGCATTAAAGAAATATTGCAGCAAGCCTAAAGAAATACTAGCAATTATATAGCAACTAATGCCACAGCAGCTATAGCATCCTGGTGCTGGAAACCTGAAATACATGAACGTACACATGGATGGACAGACATGTGGACACACTCTCCCAAAAGTTCATTTTAGAACACTCATCATGGTGACTTGAACCTCTCCAGTCTGAGAGTCAGAAAAACTGACAACAAGAAGAAATATAAACAAGTGACACAACTGTCAAGAATGCCAATCTGAGTATCCTGCAGCCACACTTTTCCAGCTGATCACAACTATTTTGGTAACAGAGTGTTTGACCAGTAACAGTTTGTATGTAGCTTTAAGTCTAAACAGAGCCTGAAGTGGGTGGACTACTAGAGCAGAAGGAACCAGCTGCAGAAGTTCAGGACAGTAAATTTGTGCCAAAACCAAGAACTACAAACTATGTGCACTACGTTTTGTGTTGTTTTGATGTTTCTTTGCTAAGAGGATTTGTTTGCTTATGTGCTGCCATGTTCTGGGCAAGAGTAAAGCATGAAAAGATTACAAGTAAAAAAAAAATTGAAGTAGGAAGTTGAAAAACAGGTAAAACTGGATCTGAACAGTTTCACTTCATTACAATGGAATCCAGCCCATGGCTGGAGGATAAATGTAGGTAGCACACTTCTATTCTAAAGAAGAAAAATACCTAAACCTGTCTTACTTAAGGAATTAACTTGTTGACTTTTCATTCAGTCATGGGAATACTCAACATTTTCTCAGGCAGACAAATGAGTTACTGTAGGGTGTATGGAAAACTAACAGAGTCATATCTTTTCCTCTCTGTTTAAATGGCATTATTATTATTATCATAGACATCCAGAAGAACTCAAAAGTCCCTGTATTCTTTTAAAATTTTCCTAATACAGTTTGGGTGACAAGGCAGCAGAGGAAAGGAGTTTGAGGGAGGGATGTGCTTTGCAATATTACATAAGGCTACAAAGAACCATTAAAAAAAAATTAACTGCCATAACAGGAGTACCAATTCTGTCCTGCTATACCATGGATCAAAGAGCTCCAAAATTCTGCTCTGAATTGTAAAACGAGGAAAATGCAGCGCTGGCACCAGCCTGCCATTCAGACATCCCACGTGTAGCACGTGAGCAAATCCAGCCAACTTAAATGCCTTTTGAGGTGGCTATTTTTGAGCATTTAAGAGCATGGGCTGCAGGAAAAGCACGGCACGGGCTCGGTGGCTGCAGTTCCAGCTCCCTGGGCGCTGTGGGTGCCCTTTGCTCGGCTCCAGCGGCTGCCGCTCCCATTCATTGCTCGGGGCGAGCTGCTCCTGGCGGTGTGAGCGCTCCGTGGCTGCAGTAATGCTCGCACTTCGCACCAGCCCAGCCTGCCACGCTGCGGGGCTCGCCCTGACAACTCCGGATGCTCTTTTCAAGTTGATTTCACCCGTAAATGTCTCCAAAATTATGTCAGACCAATGCTATGTAGCTGGTTGAAGCCACGGTTATCCCCCTGTGACAGCTACACCGCAACTTTTCTAAGCTTCACCTGGAAAACCTTTTTCTAACCCACGCCTCTTTCAAATAGGAAAATATGAGGTTTCTCAGACTCAGTTTTTATCCACAGAATAAATCAAAACAAACAAGTTTCTGGCCAAGTAAAATTTGAACCTTTATTGCCCCAATTGAAAATGATGACAGATTTATTTTTTCTGCAGTGACCACAGCAAACTCTTTCAAAAATAACCCCCTGCAAAATTCCTTGTATAAAAACATGTCATTTCCATTTTGTGTTCTATGTAAGTGATAAACAATATTACTCAAGCTCTTAACAGTTTAAGTGGGACGGTTTTCAAAAGAAGTTGTTTTTGCAGTTATTATTTGCCAGAGTATTTTTAGAGAGGGGAAAGCCTGAAATGAAAACAATGACCTTCCAAATAAAGCTGCATCACAAAGATGACAGAAGTCAGAAAAGACCAATCAATCCCAAATATCTTCCAAAACAGAAGTGTCTACAAAACTGCAGTCAAATTATTGAAGTTCAAATCATGTATCTCTATGCCAGCCACTATTAGGCAAGAAATTCAAAAAGTGCATTTTAAGACACCTTCTTTTTGTTTTTCTCATCCTTGTCTCTTCTACTCTCTAACCAAGTGAACAAACCATGAAATTATCTAGCTCCAAATCAACCCATCCATGCAATTACCTCACATTCCCCTGCAAAGTTTTATTGCCTAGCAGGAGTAAAATTAAAAGCTTTACTTAAAAGTTTGAAAGTTGCCAAAAGCCTATTTTACAGACTGAGACAAAATAGTATTGTTCAAATCTATAGATTTCATCATTGATTGAAATCTCTCAGTATGTTTGAAAAGGAATAAATCAAATCCACAAAGTTATTCTATGAGCAGGAATGTTTTAACCTAACCAACAGTGAGGATCTATCCTGAAATAAGGCTCCTTTTCTACTATTCTGCATAATACAAGCAAAACTCTTGCAGATTACATTAGACCATCAGCAAAGACAATTTACAAATGAAGAAAAATCCCACTACCGCCAAAAAACCCCCAAAAACTTGCCAGGGTGAGACCTAGGGACCTAGAAAGTATGTGACATAGGGCATCCTTCACCTTTTCCTTTCTTTCAATAAAACCAGTAAATCACACACAACTGGACAGTTGAATGAGAGGACTGCGTGTTGGTAGCGAGAGTGACTTCCCTGAGCATCTGGTGTCATCAGTGAGGACAGCAGGAACAGCCCTCTGCTCCAGTGGGACTTTGCAGGCTGCAGGCACAGCCAGGCATGGCAATGAGCAGCAGCTCTACAGAGCCAAGGTCACAAGCTGATTCAAGAGGTAGCATGAGGAAACACAGGATGCAGCCAGAGGTTTAGCAATTTCATGGGTGGCTGAGATTTCCCACTGGATTCCATTCTCTCCTTGCACTGAGGAAGAGACATAGATCCCCCACCCGCACATTGTGTAGCTGCTCTGATTACAGGGTAGCTCTTTACTTCATGATCTTCATTTTTCATGGCTCTCTGGCACAAAATCTGTCTAATTGCACATTTGTAGAAACAGAATATTGCTCCCATTAGAGAGAAGGAAAAAACCCAACAAAACTCAAAAAAGCCGCACAATCAGAATATAGCCAATTCCATTTTAAGATACAAGACATGTAAGATCTAAAACATATAAGACACTCATTTATCAGGAGGCATACTTGATTGACTCTACCTTTTTAAAAACAAAAAAACAACTCTTTTGTCCTCAAGAAAACAACTCTTTTGTCTTCAAGAAAAACACATCTCATGTGTGATGCAGAGACTATGCTACACAGGCTTTTGCTCTTAAAAACTACCTGGGAAGGTACTTCTCAGTAGCTACACAAGCTCTCAACAAAAATACAGATCAACTTGCATTTTGGAGTTGGTGAATGATTAATGTAATTTGAAATCTAATCATAAACCCATTGCCACTTAAACATTTTAATGGAACTGACAAGTAGGACATACACTTTCAACTAAAGAACTTCAATGCAGCACCTCTCTGCTGAGAAAACCTGAGTTTTAAAACAGAAAAGGTAATACAAACAAGAGTAGTCTGGAGGAAAATAAAATCTTTTAAGATGAATAACTGCAATGTTTCCTACTGCTGTTTCAAAAAGAGATTGTTCAGTGGACCAAAAGAAGATGCAGTTTATTTTAAATACCACAGTATATTTTGCTATTCAACCTGTAAGTGAAATGTATCCAATGTTCTCTGCTACTATGTAATTATGATTAGATTAGATGGTTTCTTCCAGCAGCGGTTACCATCCACCACATTCTTTGAGAAAGTAGTGGCAGAACCAGTTATGGGAGGGTAGGGGAGTGGGGATTCTGTTGTTAAATGGTAGGAAATATACCAGTAAGGTGTTTACCTACTGATTTTACACCTGAGAGATGTTAAAATTGCTCTTGAAGCTTCAGTTCTTGAGTGCTCAGCAGGCAGAGGGGTGAAAGCCACAGCATCATGGCACACCAAGCAGGTTAAGGAGAATGCAGCTGGTCATGCACTTTTCCAGCTGCAGATGTAGAAATGGGGAGGAATTCCTGCTAATTACAAAATAAAGAGACAGACAGAGGCGTGTGAAGGTCACCTTCACAGCAGGTGCTCCAGTGGAAACAGAAGTTTAAAAGCTACCCAACAAGTGAAAGCAGCTTCAAAAACCACAAACAAACTTGAGATATGGTTAGCACATATCCACATATCAGGTCTGCTGTGGAGATGACTTGTGATCTGAACAAAAATCATGAGCAGATATTGTGTGTTTTACACCCACGTGGACTGTCCTCCTTTCCCTTCTGCCCCATGAGGTCCTTCATCCCAGAAACCAGGGAGCTCTGAGTGTGGTCCTACCCAAGGCTGGCCAAGGTCCTGGATACCCTATGGCATCTGATCACGTAATGATCTATAGCATCACTTAAATGGTAGCATGTTCAGCCCAATTTAGGAGAGCAGCATTGCTTTATATATAAGAAAGGAGTTAAGCACGTTTTTGCTGGTAAGGCATTTTACAACCTTTGGTATTAAGCATTAAAGGTGCTTAATTTGACTTGGAACATACCCATTTGAATGTTATCAATTAATAATGCTGTTTTGACTGAGAAAGCATGGTCATTCTCCAGCAGGAGTGACTGCCAAACGAAATGGGGGATCAATTAACGTGATGCAAGGCTCCTCCCAGGCGACTCAAGGGCACTGAGGGGCCACATGTTCCACCCAGTGTTTGAAGAGATGTGAACAAGCATAGCTAGTACTGTTGTTTGGACCTGCTGCCTCCATGCTCTTGCCCTTGAGTCAACCTGCACCTGCAGGAGTTGCAATTTCCTGCTATAGGAAAACAAAAGAGAGCATCCCTGACTGGAGCATTTCAATATCCCCTCTCTGAGAGGAATGAGGACAATGTGGCTGGTTTATAACAACATGCTATCTGGCAGGATATGTGATTTGAAAGACAAGAGCATAAAGATAGAAAATGGGCAGAAGAAGAGTGAAAAAGATTTAGAACAAGAGGCACTTGAATAGTAAAATGATGAGATGCATATGAGCATCAACTTAAAAAACACTACATTAGTACACACAGGAATGAAAAAATATATGGAAAGATACTTTCAGTCAGAAAGGACAGATTTAACTTGATTAATTAAATTAATGCCTACACTTCCCACTCCCTTTCCTTACGAGTCACACCTGCTATGCTCTATCTACACTACATGCCAAAAGAACAAAACTATCTATTTAGAGGATTGCTTACCTATCAATTGATTTCCAGCGTCCACAAAATATGAGGGATCTTGCTAAGAAATTCAGGAGAAAGGACCAGGATAAAAGACATGTGGCTTGGCATTCTTCAAAATTTGCTTCAGTCTTCCAGGAGTCTCTCTTCTGACACTCACCCACCCCTCTCCCCATATATTTTACTGGAAAGGATTCTTCTAAAGGGTTAGTTGGCATCTACAAATCTAGCTATTAGACATTACTCCAAGAAAGTGAGGCTCATTTCTCTTGCAGGCAAAATATTTCTGATTTTTCCCTGGTGTGTTGTATGCAGGCAGAAAGGTGTAAGGCAAAATGCTTTTGCTTGTTTTCCACCTCTCCACTCTCACAGATGGACTGCTCCACAAATAATATGCATGGAGTTTGTGAGCATAAACTTTTGGTTGCACCATGAATTGGCAAGGGTCACTCTAATCTGGATAAAGCAATTTATAGCTCTTCAGCCTGTGAGATAGTGAGAACTGTAGGTATCAAATTATTTAAGTGGAATATTTATTCCTGACTAATCTATGTTCCTTGATAGCTATATATTTTCCTTGTCATCCATAAATTTTTTTTAAAAATCATACCTTGATGAAGAAAGCATACTTTGATAAAGGCTAGGCAAGAATAGTCTAACTTATAATGTTACCGTATTTTGATACTACATCCTCATAAAAAACATCTAAATATTTCTGGACTCTGATCTACTACAATAGACCAAATTCCTCAAAGGTGAATCTGAAAGATCAACAAGGTTTTTCTGCTTACTATAATGAATACTTATAAATAATGAAGGCAGTTTATCCCTATGTGCTCTGGAGGGACTGTCATCCATCAATAATAATACCTGGTCAAGCAATTTCAGACATTAAATTAAATTCTCTTTGGAGAGGATTCATCAGCTTTTGTATCTCCTCTCTTGTAAGAAACATGGCATCTCCCCCACTGATCAGCAAAGGAGTTGACAGGAAAATATTCTCTCAGCCATTTAGTATTGTTAGTAGAGCAGCAGAGAGGAGAATCATGGGTTTGCATAGGCAAAAACTAGCCAGAAATCCCCTGGTAGGATGCAAAGTGACTGTGAAAAACAGGGAAGATTGATGCTGAGAGCTTGCAGTTAGTGAGTTTTAGGGACAAAGCTCTCCATTCCCCAAGGGCATTAATAAGACACTCAAATGGCATAAGTAATGCATTGAGATGTTGCATAAAATCACAATATTTTTGAAAAGTGGAAAGGTGTCCCCTCTCAAGGGATGCTCAAATAAAGATATGCATTTCATTTAACAAATATGCAATATGCAGGTACTGTTGAAATACATAGCTGACTATCATAAAACTAGTTTACTAACCTTGTAGAAAACATTTTTTTTTTTTACATTCTCTTTCTCATATCTTTACTTTTCCAAATTCCCAAAACCCAAAACCAAACCCAGGAAATACCTCCCCATGCTTCCCTCACACACTTTCTCAGTCTTTCAAGTTGTCTTGTGAAGAAGCAATATATGGCTTTCTTTTCCAGTTACCCCTTTCAGAGTCAGAAATTTTATTTCAGGGTAATCTCCCTTTAAATTAAAATGAACCTGCACGCAGGGCTGCACATACCAGAAAAGACTGACAGGTATTTTGGTGTATTTCTTTTAAAACAGTAAGAAATAATTTACACCCACCATTTTTTATTAGTGTTTATAAAGTCAAATGGCAGCACTTAAGTTTTAATAATATGCAATAAAGAGAACATCGTTTTCCAATGACTAGTCTAAATTAACAACACTGCTGAACACTAAATGCATAAATATTTTATTCCAAAACACTTACATAGCCTGTGGTTTATAGCTCAAGTAAGCTGCACATTTATAGTTGACCTGTGATGATCAAACCACAGCACGTTAATTCTGAAATGTATTTAATACTATTTCTACTTTCAGAAATACTTATGATACCATTTTACAAAACAACAACAACAAAAAAGATGTTCTATTTTAACAGTATACCTGTGATCATAAGGCTGGCTTTGAAGTCCACCATTACAAATTTCTCTTTCAAGTACTGTTAGAAATAATTTGTTCTTACTTTTCACACCAGCAATTGCAGTAGGTTTCTATCAATCCTTGGAAGACAAACTACAGCTTAGAAGTAGGACACCTGAAAGCAGGTTTAGGACATTGAATTGCAGCACAGTGTTTTAGAGGATTCTATTTCCCAGCAAAGCACAAATAATTATTAAAAAGAGCTAACCTTCATGGTATGCATTCAATATGAGTCAGACATGAATTCAGATTACTGTTTAAATCCAAATAAATTTGGAACAATCATTTGACTTTCAGGTTTACACCAACGTCTTGCAAATTCTCAGCCCCAGGATTAATGGGATCACTAGAATGTCAAGGACTCTTTGATTCTTGAAGTCTTCTTCCTTCTCTACTGGAGAAATGCTGCAGTTTTCAGAGAAGATGGTAAATGATTCACAAAGTCCCCAAAACAGAAACAAATACAGCAACATTGATTCAGGATGTTTTCTTTTCAGGAAGGTGGCTCTTTTTCGTTACTCAGGTCTCAGTCTTATGAATGCTTAACAAAGTCCTGACTCTCCTCCCTCTCACACAGTGTGACAGCTTCAGTACTGAAATGCGAAGAGATATCCACCTCTCCTCTATGGAAGTATATATTCAAAGGTGCCCTTTCTCTTCTGAGTAGTTTTGAGTACTCCTTTTGATCCACAAACATTTGGACTCACCAAGTAAATTTTAGTAATATTATAATTATAGAAGATATGAAATATGTAAACACTTGCAACATTTAAGGACTGCTCATAATGCTTTTACAATCAAGGATTTTTCATATCCGAAAATGTGTTTTAAAGCATGATGTTTTATCTCTAATGTGGAAGGGTAGAGTGGCAGGAAGAACCTCATTTCTTGGCTTAAAGTTTAACCTAAGAATGCAGTTAAAAATATATGGAACCTGATAATTTATCAGAACACTTGTCTCCATTCCAAGGCTGCCTTCCAAAGCATCATTTCATTAGTATGTCATTCTGGGGGGAAATATCACTGTAAGTCTTAAAAGAAAGCTTCAGGTTTTTTTTGACATTAGCTTGCTCAGCTAATGAGCTAACATTCCCTTTCAATTAATTCTCTAATTTGCGCAGGCAGTTAGCAGATATATACATCTTAACATTACCTGAGACGCCTTTCAAATTACTCCTTTCAAATTATTCCTGTGTATATACTATTTAATCCTTTTTGAGCCAGTGATTAAAAGTTGTTTTTAACCACTTATTCCCCTTTCATCTAGTTTAAATATAGCCAGCTTCAAAATAAACCTACCCAACAGACCCAGCCTCCCACTTCAATAGACACAGATCTGAAGCTAACAAGGGCCATGGCAAATTATTAACACTAGGCTGATCAATGCATATAAAAACCAGCGTAAGGCTCTGTTTACATCCATTACAGGTGTGGTTACTTAACAGGAGAGAAAGGGACTGAAGAACAAGGACAGCAAACATTACACGAGGGCAGCAAACGCCTTAAGCCCTGGGGTGGGGGGTAGTTAGGCCTTGATCAGAGAGAGGAAAATAAAAAAGAGAGAAGAGTTTGGAGGGAGCAGGGCTGGGATGCAGAAAGCAGCCAGAGCAGCAAGATCCTGCAGGAGGAGGTTGCAAGGAGGAGTCAAGCAGTCCAGAAAAGCAGGAAGTCCTAGTCCAGCTGGAGGTGCTCCCTGACACTAGATGTTGTCCACACAGGCTGTTCCTCTGCTCCCCGTCACGGCTGGGCTCCTCTCCCCATCTCTCCCACCATGTTCCCTGACAGTGGAGAGGAGCCGAGGGCAGTCAGGACTGTCCCTGATCTGGGGCTTGGTCTGGGGAGTGGCTCACANGCAGTTGATCCAAAATATATTAATTTGACGTTGAAGTAGGTTTCATTTCCCTGACAAGGGCTGCCCTGCTCAAGGCTTGAGAGTCTGCTCCACTCCAATGCTCTGGAGAGATTGTTGACTCTACACCAACATTATATCATACCTAGCAAGTTTAAAACAAACCCAGATGTCTCTGAAAGGCTACATGATTTATGTGCAATAACAGCCTTAGAAATGCATTCTAAAAGCAGGCAGGATCCCACAGATGCCTAGAAGTCCTCCTGCCTCTCAGCTATGCTCCAGTTTTGGAGCTGTGGAGCAAATGTTCAGAGTTGCAGCCACCCACAGGAAGCTTCACCCACACATTCCCCCTGACAGACAGAACTGTATTCAAAATCAACACCCCAGAAGCACAACCAGCAGGTTATGCCAGTTGTATTTATCATCCACAACGGTGCTGCCACAGCCTAAACTAATCATGCAGAAAAGCACTTACTCTGTAGCTTCAAAAGTCAGCTCAGGCTCCAAATTTTAAAGAAAGCATTTTGATCCTCCTAACTTTCCTCTCCATCTGAGACATCTTGAATGCACTGTAAAATCATGAACATATTTAGCCCAGATTACTTTGTATTTAATTCTTAATACATGTAACCCACAAAGAGACAAGTCACCAGTCTGTGCCCTAACTTTTCCAGCTGCTCCGGATGCTCAGAGGGAAGCAGCAGGTTTAAGGAAGTAGGAGACCAGAGCATGCCACTCTGAGTAATATGTATTGCACAACGTTATCAACTCACATCTTCTAGGGATGGCTGTAAAACATGCTGCAGTTTTGGTTTTACTACTGGCAAGTTAATGTGCCTCAACCTGAAAACAGTCTCTCTAGTTTGGACAGCACGTTTACCTCGTTATGTCAATTAAAATCATCCTGACCTGACAAGAATCTTAAGGTGCCCATAAGCATGCAACCCCAAATTTTTTGGTACAATTTTTAAATGCCATTGTTAAGATGCTGACTGCTAACAGATGCAACAAAGTATATCTCCTGTTAATGTTAAAGGAGTAGTAGAAACATATAATCTTAAAGGAAAGTTTAAAACATTAAATATATTGAGATTATCTGTTGGGTTCCTAAGATTTACTGCGGTTTTAAGAACCTTTCCTTGAGTAATCATGCCTTGGGCTGGGAAAAAAAAGAGTTCTCTCAAAAGGCAGATAACTTCTCTCATTCACTTGCAACAAAGAAAGATATACGATGTGAAATGCTGAACACTACCAGAAGGAAAAACAAGCTCAGAAAGAATTGCATCCACTTATCTTTAGAGGCCTAAAGATTTTCAGTAGCTTCACACTACCTCAAGAGATTTTTATCCTTTTGCCTTTTGTTTGCTTCCCTGACTTCCATTTTTTCTTTTCTCCTCCTGTACCGTATTCCACCCTTTATAACTGTGCACAAGGTTGGTATCCTGTTTCTGCCTCTACTCCTTACTGGATGAAGCAAACTGAGCAGCTGCCTCTGGGTAGAGAAGAAAAGTAGCCCCAGCCTGTCCTACCACCATCCACATTTTCTTTTCCTGTACATGGAAACCCAACATAATGTGGTTTTACCTCTGGTAGTGTGCAGTTTTTTCAGGATTTGGGGTACAAACCCTCAGGGGAGTTTCTACAGCAATATTTTACGTGAGCCTTGTTACCATTCTTTTTTTCATTGTTCTTTTTCCTTTCATAAACTTCCTTACCTTTTGCTGTGTAAGTAAACAAATAAACACATCAAAGATAAACAGACACTGCAGATACAAGAAAATATTACCCTTAGATTATTACTTTGATAAAACTGAATTGGACCGTCCACTACAAGAATACATATTTTGAATTACAAATTAAAAGACAGTAAATGATCGATTTCTTGATATATGGAGAAGATATAAACAAGGTGGTCTGCAGCTCTATAAAGAATTGTTTTTTGTGTAATTCTGTATATCCTCCCTTGCTCTCACTTTCCATAACCAAGCAAACAAAACAAGGACAGCTGAACTGAATTAGTGAGCATCCAAAAATATCCAGCCCATCTTTCTTAAAAACACAGAGGGATGTTTCTAGTTTGCCAAAAGAGAAGCAGTATTTTTAATACTGTGGTCCTGAAATAAACTGCTTCTTGACTGTCTGAATTACAAACTACTGTCTTAGGGAGATAAAACAAAGAATATGTGAAAATACAGCAGTGTTTAGAGTGAGCAGCATGGGAATCAGCTGGCAGCCATCTCTATACTGTCCCCCATCATATTTTTACTAATTTTTATTCAAACCAATGGCCTGTAAAGTCAAGAGGATTTTGCCAGATTAAAATCTCAGTGCCTAGCATGGGATTTGTTAGGTTGTTTTGTTTTGTTCTGCATAAAACCTTTCCTCCTAATTGCCAGTTTGGAGTCATCTGCAGGTATTTTTACCTTCCAAGACCAAGCTGAAATATTTCCATGTGATTGGGGGTAGAGGAGACAGCAATGGTAAATCTCATGCTGAGGAATGCAAGAGAAACAAAAAATTTGGAAGCACTAGTCATACTGGAATCCAGATACTAATATCAGAAGACATGCTCTTGTGTAGTGTCAGGGTCCTGTGGACACATACTTGAAATACTGAGCCCAGTCATTTATTTACAACAAAAACATAGCCAAAGCCAAGTTTCAAAAAACGGCAGGAATCCTAACTGTTGCAAACTTATCTGTGAGCCAGAACAGTGCATGCTTAGACCATATAACGAGTATTTACAAGAGCAAAAATCTTTTCCATCATCTTCAAAGGTAGTTTAGACATCACGTATGAGTGGTTTAAACTGGAAGAAGTCCATGCATAAAGAAAAGAGAACTTTATGGTTGGCCACAATCATGGAACTTCCCTCTTGCAGAAGAGGATTAAAATAGAACCACCTAGACAAGCAACTACAACGTGTTGCATTTGGAGATACCTTCTCACAGATAATACACACACATGCAAATGAATTAAGCGAGAGACTTTGTTGTTTTTATACTGTGATCATTTCTGGTTTTAAATCCCTGGGTGGTGTTTGGAAACTATGGGCAAAAGGTAACTTGGAAGAATGACAAAACAGATTTGGATTTTGAGGTAGGGCAGGGCAGGGCATTAAAATAAAGTGGTATCTTCCTACCATATAAATGTAGATACATTTTGAGAGAGAGAAAAACAATTACAGTGCTGTGGGCTGAACTAAAGAAACATTTGCCTCTGTCTCTCTTTTTTTTTTTAAACAAACAGAAAACCTCCAACCATTGCATCTTGTTCTGTTTTGTTGCCTGCCCAAACACACTTAAAAAAGACAAGGAAACCACTGAAGGGCCATACAAGGCTCACTGGGTTGCAAGGCAGGAAAGGTGAAACAATGACCAGTGCTCCGAGGCCTCCCTTCCAACAAATCAGCCGGGTTTATAGCTTTGAAGGACACCTCATACTGATCCTGATGGCAAGGCTGTTTGCCAAGCCTGGGGAAAGAAGTCAAAGGACAGCAGCATTTCAAGAGAAGGAAGCACCGAGCAAGTTCAGAATCACTGCCCGGTGCCTCCAGGGAAACAAGCTGGCTGGCTTGGAGCACCAGCATAGGAAAAGCTGCACCATCTGATAAAAAACCATGAGCAAGTCAGATTGGTCTGAAATACAGGCATATACATCCCTTTTTGCTCTGCTGAAGTGCAAAATACAATTTTGCAATGAATCAGCGACAGTTTTTGTAAGGACTTTTCCACTCGCTCCAGCCAGCTGCTAAATGAGACTCTCAAAGAGAAAAGCTGAACAGGAACCCCCCATCAGACCTGCCAGACCCCGGGGCAGAGCCCAGGAGGCTGCCCACTCACAAGCTGCTGCACTGGAGGATGCATTTGGGCAGAGATGACAAAACGCCTCACTTTATCCAGTATCCAGCAAGAGCCTGAGAGAAGGAAAATATGCAAATGGTCCAGGAAACTGTTTCCTTTCAGAAATGAAAAGCCACGGATCAAAGCTTACTTCTGCTATTACCCTGTATCAAAAAATATGCCTGCAATCATGAGTCAGAGACCTTTAAATAATGTATTATAGGCCCATCTCTTTCAAAAAGTGCTATTTGGTACTAAATGAATAAAGATATTTGCTTTTTATTTATATATAAATGTATTTTTATATATGTATTTTTATATATATTAATCACTAGTTGATGTATCATGAATTAAAATAAAACTCATGCAATGCATCTGTGGAAAGCTTCCATATGAAATACAACTGAAAAGGCTAAGAATATTTAGTTAGGAAAGAAAATGAATAAAATTAAATCATAAACCATATAGACCCAAGCACAGCAATTTACCTTGTGAAAATTCACAAGCTAATAAAAGAAAATACATTTTGAAAAGAAAATACAGTGCACAAGTGACTGACACTGTCAACAAGACCATTAAATCAACACAACAGAGACTAAGACCAGATGGTGATGGCAGGAATTAAATCAAAAGCACCAGCCTGGTCAGAGGATTGAAATTCAGCTATGAGTGGGGCTTTGGACAAGCTCTTTCTTCAAGGATAGCTGGAGTGGTACAGTATTACCCCTGCTCCCCAACACTTGCCACCCTGGCCCAGCACAGCTCACACAGGAAGCCCACTAAAGTCCTGCGCCTTTTTTCACAAGATCATTTCTTTGCCCTATCAAACAAAGTATCTCCCGTTAGTGTAATTCTCTTTGGGCACAGGAGCTGATTAGTTATCCAGTGGAGCTCACACCACCCTGGATGAGAGCAGACCTGTCACAGGAGGACAATTACAGCTCAGCTGGTCAGCCTGGCCAGCTCTGTCTGCCCACACCGATGTCCTCCAGCAGCCCAGCTGTTCATGGAATGGACACGGAGCTTCAGCCTAACACACATTTTCCCTGCTGCCTGCTACATGATATCATGTATTTTCATATAAAAATAGTATGCAGTGCTGTGTGAGACTAAACATAGGTGGAAAACTGCACTGATATTGGAGGGGAAAATCCTTTGTAATATACTGCAGATGCAGAAATTGTTACTGTCCTAAACATTTTCCATCCTTGCCTTCTGTGTAAAGCTTGAGAACATCTTGAGGATAAACAACTTTTTAGAAGGCCATCAACAGCCCTAAATACAATTAGTGGAAGGCAGAAGTCAAAATTATTTTGACCTTAAACAGTGCATCCCATTTTTTGCTTTATCGTGAGCATAAAAATACGTTAAATATAAGATAGTCTCAAAACATCAATCTGGACCGAGTTCCCCAGGCATAGCAGGGAAAAGGCTAATGTGAGAGAAGAATAATCTGTTTACTACATGTATTGGTAAATCTTTCCTGGCACTACTGTGCAAGAATTCTAAGGAAAGGGATATGAACAGCTGATTTTTGAAGCACTTCACTAAAACCAGCTTCAGTTTGAATATTCAAACTTTAAAGCAATCTTTTTGTAGCCAAGCTTGCCTCCAAGAAGAAAAAACCAAACAGGGTAGGGGGGAAAAGAAAGGACCTCACAGATCAACTTTGCCATGTGAACTGGAGGCACAAGCTGAATAGTTTTTGGTACCTATTTGTTTATTTGTAAATAGAAACATGGAAGAAGAGACACAGGTCCTTGCTTAGTTGTTTCATTGCTGAAACCAAAATGCTGAACCAGATCTTTTCTAATATTCCATAGCAACAGCATGCAAATAGCTCTCACAGGGAGCCAACTAACCTCTTTATCAGCTGAGAAAACCAGGCACTTGGAGAATGCAGTTACCTTTCTCCAAGGTGAAGAGCTCAAGGGCTGCAGTGGATAACACTCCAAAGTGTTCATTTTTCCTCTGCTGATTATGAAGAACGCCTGGATTCTTCATTTTCTATTGCACTTGTATTTTCACCAAGAAGCATTTCATTCCATTCATGAAGAAAAACAAGCAAAGCTCTCAGCTCCCAAACTGGAACATTCTTGTCAAAGAATTTAACACATTAGACTGGCAAGATTCAGGAGACTTGATGTGAAAGAACACAACTAGGCAGTGATGACAAAAGGGTAGCTTGACAGCTTATTGACTGAAAATGGCTTTCACACCAGGAGGAAAAGAATAAACATATTTTTTTGTGTGCCAGATATGAAACACCCAGTAATATAAGTAACTATACAGATGGCTGACTCTATAGCAGACCTTACAGACAACTGCAGGGTACAAAAAAAAAATTTAAGCCACAAAATACTTTTTAAGCATTAGACCATCATCTAAAGATCACGAAGCAGATGCAAAAGTTGTAGACCAAGGAGAAGATTCTGAATGCTGAGTCCAGAAAGTCAAGTCCCTCTGAAAAGGCTTGGAGCCCTACTGCTTCTTACTTCCCTAATGATGCAATTTGGCTTAACAAAACCAATTTTGTCTCCTCAGAAGCCCTGCTTCTGTTATGGCATGCTACATGCCATGACATAATCAATTCTCTGTTCTGTTTTAAACTCAAAAAATAGTTTTGTGTTAGCCTGTACAGCTTCCAGAAAGTTACACTAGTTCAAGCCCTACACAGCAGAAATGTCCCTGTTCTGAAGTGCTCTGCTAAATTTTTATCTTCCTCCCTTCTTACTGTTCCTGCCTTTCTGTTATGAATTGTTGTTTTCTGATGTGTCAGACTAATTGAATATATGTCATGCAGAAAGGCAGATTGCTTTTATTTGCTCTCCTGTCCAGCTGTAACCAATCCCTCTGTCACTCTTCTAAATATTCTCCTTCAATTTTAAAGCTTGCTACAGCATTTGTGCTGCTCTTAGTGATGTGTGAAATTCTCTCACTCCCTTCACCTTACCAGCCCCTGGCTACATGCACTAATGCAAAGTAGAAATGTTTGCATAAGGTACAGGATGGAGAGGACTGTGAATCAGAGTCCGAGAATCCCACCTCAAGCCAGTTAGTCCGTGAGGAACTTAAATTACAAGATTTACAAGGAGCGTACTGATTGATCTGAGAAGCTGGATGCTTCTTACTGCTTCAAAAAACCCCTCAAATTACTATTTTTTCAAGGTGTTACCAAGGGATGCATAGTCCATTCATAGAAGCGCATAACATATTGGTGACCCATGACCCAGGCTAAAACTAAACTAAACTAGGAAGTGAATTAATATAAACCATTTTGCACCAAGACTCAAGAGTCTAAAATTAAAAAGAATTTTTTTCTCTACAGTTTGCTGCTACTTTTTGGCAGTTATGAACAAAGACCCACCCTTACACAGAGTGCTGGGAGAGCATCTTTCAGCAGGCTCTTTCATTCCTTTTTGGGAACCTGAACAACAGCAACCATGATAAAAGCAATTTCAAGTCACAAAAAATACATTGTTCACATTTAATTCATGTTTTCTCAATACAATTGGTGCGTAACGGATCAGAGAAAAAGAAATTTGTATACTACAGAGGTCATGGTGTCAGGTAGCACATTAAAAATATTTTCTATGACTGTTCTACAATAATAAAAAGTGTTTCCATAAATACATGAGCAAAAAAAGAAGGACTAACGAGAATCTCCATCCTTTAATGGATGTGGGGGGAAACATAGGGACAAAGGATGAGGAAAAGGCTGAGGTACTTCATGTCGTCTTTGCCTCAGTCTTTAATAGTAAGACCAGCTGTTCTCTGGGTACCCAATGCCCTGAACTCAGAGACAGGGATGGGGAGTAGAATGAAGCTTCTGTAATCCAGGAGGAAACAGGCAGTGACCTGCTACACCACTTACACAAGTCCATAGGGCTGGATGGGATCCACCCAAGGGATCCATGTAGGGAGCTGGTGGAACTGCTCACTGAGTCACTTTCCGTCATTTACCAGCTAACCAGAGAGGTCCCAGCTGACTGGAAACTACAGATGGGCTGAGATGGGACTGGCAGAATGGCATGTGCACCAACCAATTAAAATTAATACAATACGTTTAGCTTTACCTAAGCTTAGCTGCAACATTTCAATTTGCAAACACCACCTTGAAAATCTTATCAAAGACCCTTGTGTAGTACACTGTTTTCCTTATAATGAAACCTCTCTTTCTCTCTCTCATTCCCTCACCTCTAAATACAGTATAAAACTCATAGACGTGGAAACAATAGAGGAAACTCACAGGTGAAAGAAATCTTCCTGATACACATGCAGAGCAACCAGAGCTTAAAATGTGTTTTTGTTCAAGATTAGCAAAACTCCAATGAATGTTTCTTTTCTTTATCAGCACTAAAAATATTCCAACATCCTCATGTCAGCAGTTACATATTTTCAAAACAGAGATCTCCTATTAGGCTTATTTATTATCAGCAAAAAGTAATTTTGCAATATTTTGCTTTCCAGGTCTCCTCCCCCAAAGAGCAACCACCAAGCACTGCTGATATCTTTAATTTTTTGAAAAGTTTTACTTTGTCCAAACAAGCATGGAAATCACTTTTCATTCAAATGTTCAATGAACTCAAGAGTTAGTTACAAAGGACTTTCTTCGTGAAGTTGTTTTTTTCTTTTCAGGTTGAATATATTCTTTTGTATTTAAATTGGGATAGTAGTCATGGTTTGGTTTGGTTTTCAAAGCATGGTACTAATCCAACCACTAAGTAAAAAATTAATCCAGAACTGAACTGTAGCTAAGTGTGAGCATATGTTAAACTGAGCACACTGAGACCATGCAGGGCACTGTTGATCTTGGACACTCAAAGGAATTTTATTGAAAGTTCAATGATCTTCAGCAGCAACTCCCTCAACTGCTTATTATCTCAGGACACTTCATGTACAGCAAAATGAAAAAAAAAAAACAAACAAGAAAACTGAGTCTCAACTCAACCTCTTCAATAGCTCCCAGATAAGTTTTTCCATATCTTCTCTTAAACTGAAAAAATCTAGTGAACTGAGGAAAAGATGGGGACTACAGGGAAGGAATATCTTTCTTCAGAGAGTGTTCCAAGCTCATCTGCACTATACTGTAGTCCTTTCTTGGGACAGAAAATCCATTCAGAATGTAAATCTATTAAATATGGGAGTATATAAAAGACAATGAGAGCACTGTGGGGTAAAAAAAAAAAAAAAAAGTAAGACAGTGAATGTTGCCAGCAGTCCCTATTTGCACCAGTGTGCAAAAGAGGAAAGTTAGGCACCATGGACTGCCCATCTCCAATATATATCAACATCTGTGTGGCATCTACTTGGGGCCAAAATCAAACCTAAGACTGGTGGAGGAAGGCTCTCCACTGCAGCACCATTCCCCACAGTGCCTCCTCTTTCAAAACCAAATTTAAGCATTATGAACAGAGGTACTGTCAGCCAGCTAGACACGTTACCAAACAGTATGGTAATCACCTACATATTAAAGGGGGAAGTCGAAGCCAAGATTTTATAGTATGATTAATGGTTTCTGGGTGTACAGTTCAAGGTACTGTGAAGAAATGCTGAGTTCAGCTTCTGGAGAAAATAAAAAAAAACCAGACTCCTTTAACATCCCTTAAGCTAAACCAGTTTTGGGCTCCCCAACCACTATTTTGGGATGCTTGCCATGAGGACCTTGAGAGAACTACCTTCTACCTTGGGAAATTAATTAAGCTGCAATACATCACATTTAAAAGCTGGTGTCCTTGCTTCAGGTTGCACTTCGATCTTTGCTCAGCCAGCCTCCGTGGGTGGGGTGAATGTGCACTTAGAGATGGGAAAAATAAAAGGTCTTTCCTGAGGGCCTGGACAGGTGAGTGAGTTTCTATGAGGTAAGCAAGGGCGTGAGCCCATGGGCGTGCTGCAACGGCCCCAGTGCCTGCTCTTCCCCCATGGAGCACACACGGCATCCTGCTGCCAGCACGCACAGGAGGGACCATCCCTGCTCACCCTGCAGCTCACAGCCCGTGCTCCCCCAGGGCTCACACAGCCACTGCCACACACTCAGCAGGGACAGGAGGCTGGCTGCCCACCCCAGTGCCCATACAGCCACTGCCACACACTCAGCAGGGACAGGAGGCTGGCTGCCCTCCCCAGCCCCGGCAGTGCTGTGTGGAGTGACCTAACCCAAACGGGGAGCTCGCACCACTGGAGGAGAGCAGTGGCTCATCTGGAGCAGGGTGGGCTTGGCCTGCCTGTTTTGTCTGCCTGGGCTGTCTGACACCAGGCAGACATGGGCAGTGTAGGTCAGCTGATTTGCTGGTGATGACTGTGAGGAATGGGGTCCAAAACCACCTGAGAGCATTTGGCTTTTGGCTAGGTCACTGTATACCTCTGACATACTAATGATCACTCAAACATCAATCAAATATTGTTCACTTTGTGACGCAACAGCTGCAGCTTGGTCTTCACAGAGGTCTCTCTGCTCTCCATCTCTGCTTCCCAAACCTAAGACTGTCTTTGCTCACTTTCAGAGCAGCCTTTTCTCTCCAACCATCCAGTATGACTGGCCACCAGGAACTTCTGGCTGAACACCCAACAGAGCAGCTGCCCTCCAGCAACAGTCCAGTGATACCAACTGCCCACTTGGGCACTGCACTGACCTCCACTACCTTTGCATCCTTGATGGGCTGGGACTCTGAAAGAGGTGAGGAGCACTTTGGATGTGCTTGTGGAAGGGGCAGAGATAAGACCAGGTGTGTTTTCATACAAGGCTATAAGATAAATCAGCAGAAAGGATAAAGGGACAATCTGGACACTGTGATCAGTCTCTGCTCAAAGGCTGCTGAACCCATGCTGAAATTCAGGGATTTCAGGGAGCATATGACAGCAAGGAATAGTTGTCTCAGTCCACTGAGCTTCAAGTCTCCCCCTCTCCTGACATCTAATATGCCCCTCAAAGCTGATCTCTGTGTGTGTAGGGACCATATCAGATAACTACACTATTTAGCTGCTCCTGTGGATACTTCTGCACCAAAAAGATCTTAAAAGCAAGAAACTCAGATCACCTCTGTTCTGGCATTGCCTGAATACCAGAAGGCAGCTGGACAAGATGCTCCCTTTGTCTTACTATTTAACTGCTTGTAGATCTTGGATGCATTTATGGCTCAGCCTGAAACACTTGAAAATGTCTGTGTACTAGGCACGCTGGACTCATTCAGCTGAGCCCAGTTTTAAAAGTGAGATGAAGCTCAGCCTTCTTTCTACACTCACAGAAGACACACTTTCAGGCTTAAAAAAACCAAAACATGGCAATCCTTCTTTTGCTAACCAAAGACACAAATCAAATGGCACTGGCACACTGTTCTCTTTTCTCAGTTCGACATAATTTTCCATGCAGAAAATATTTTATGTGCCTGCTGAATTCTTTCTTCCACAATACTCTGTTAAACTTTTGATTCAAAGACAAAAATTACAGTATTCTTGCAACAGCTGTTTCCATGTACAGGTGGGTCAAGAATCTTCTTCATAGCCAAATACCTAGAGTGCAACTACCCACCAAAGGAAAATGTAAATTCCATGGAATTACTGCAGCAGCATTTAAGTGCATAAGCTGCTAAACCATACAGAAAGTTAATAGATTTGTTTATGGACTAGACAAGGTTTAATTAAACCAGGCAGCTCTGAAGAACAGTAAATCCTCTCTCTTTTTGTCTTCCCCTCCCCCTCCCCCCTTTCTTTTCTAGAGTATCTTTCTCCTAGTGGCTTTCCTCTTCCTAATAATCCCATCACAAATGACAGATATGTTATCAGTCATCACTGGGATTTGACACATTCTTAATACCTGTCATGACAACTCTGAAATCTGCATGCTACTCCATTGTATTCCAAAGCATTTGCAGGAGGTAATGGACACATCAAATACAAGTCAATGGCTCTGCTTTATTGAACTGTTGAAGGCTTGCAATATAGAAGCAGATGCTTAAAAAAGCCTAATTGTGATTATTCAAAATTACACGCATAGTAATTAAATATAAAACAGTATATAATGTGGCATTATGTGTATTGCTGTGCCCAAATAGAGTCTATCCTGGTCTCTGTTTTACTTTAATAGAGAACCTAATGCAGAAGTGAGGTGCAAGTCATGGCTAGAACCAGAGTCAACACCAGAGATGGACACCTGAATTGATATGAAGACAGTGGGATTGTGAAGTGTGTCACTCACAGCAGCTCTCAATACTGCCAACGAGTAAATGTGAGTGCAGTAGAACATGAGTTTGGAAAGTGTCTCCCTGATGGGGACACAAGGAAAAGGCAGCATATTATCACTGAGCAAAACGGACAAGGAACACCAACTGACAGGTTTTGTATGAGTCCATTGCTAATGTCTGTTGATTTCTGTGGATGTCTTAATACAGGTAGTTTTGTTTTCTTTCATTCAAGCCCTCAAAAAAGATGTAACAGATGCAGCACCCCACAGAAAAAATTCAATACAGAGCTCTCCAAGCAGATAAATTTTCTTTTGATCAAATTCTAGTATTATTCAGATGAATCTGGTCATCTCTGTGTAACACTTTTCAGGCACAAAAAAAAAAAAANAATGTTTCTTCCAAGCCTTAAACTTGCAAAAGGCTTTCTCTCAGTTGAGGCCAGCTGCTGCAAAGCATCATATAGCTACAGTCTCTGCCAACAGCATATGAGCTGCATGACAGCAGTGTGCTTTGCCATTAATAAATGCAATGGCTTGTTGTTCTCAATGCATTTACAATTTTGCACAAAAGCAGAAAAAACCACCCCCAACAAAAACAAAAACCCCACACAGATTAGGGACAAAGCAGTCCTGTGTAACTCAAGGCCCTTTCAGCAAGGCAATAAAGCCAAGGCAGAATTGTGAGCTGGAGTCAAAAGGAAGTGTCCCATTGACATAATGAGCTTTGGAGCAGGTCTGGAGGGAAGAAGACAGGAAAAACACATTCAGCCACCTAACTGATTTCATGTCCTCTGGACAAAATTAGTTAACGAGTATGTCGTGGTTTAAGAGTCTCAAGGCATTGTTTGCATCTACAAGAAATGGATAAGCAAACTGGGATTCCTTACAGTGCAATTTTATTTAGGAGAGATGCAAGAGTAAGTTTTGCACCTATCAAGTGCTTGGGAACTAAGTGATGGCATTTAGAAGGGTGGGAATATTGTTCTCAGGATGCAGCAAATCCCATTGCAGGGATCTTAACCACTGCAACAACAGCACTGGTCGAGTGTAAGCTCATCCTTCCAGCTGAAGCACTTTCAAAAAAGCTGAAAGGTGGAGTTTACTTTAGTAGGCTTCTAACCAGATCAGATACTACCTGTTCTCGTGTGGCCAGTGTAAAAACATACCACAATTAAACATGGTACCATATTTTCTGATGATGCTCTTATACCAGAGCCTATTACAGATCAAATGTGTATTGTGAGCTGAGCTTGGGTTGCATGGAGGCAAAATCATGGCAGCACAGCCCCACTGAGAAGTCTCCCAGTAAATATTCCCTTCTGGCTACAGTCCAAGGAGCATTACTGCTTCTCCTGCTGCCTACGCTCCCCAGTTATTCCTTTCATATACCCTCTCAGCTGTAAGCAAATCAACATGCCAATCCCTTGGGACACACGGCTTAGCTTATACTTAAGACTTGCCATTCTGCTTTGTGCTTTGGACATTGATTTCCATTGTCTCAGCTATCATGCAACAAAAGGGCATTTAATTGCTGTCTCATTTAGTCTGGGGGAGAAGAGGAGAACAACTTTTTCCAGCCCTGATTGATGGCAGCCATTAGCACCTCCCAGCACAATACTGACTTACTAGAAGCATGATTTACATGTGAAGTTCAGTGCCACACAACTGAATCAGATTTGCAGCTATGCTTACTTCAACAACTTCAGAGACAAAATCTTCACGTGAAATGAACTTGCAGAAATGGTCACCCATTTAAAGAGAAAACTTCAAAGGTTAAGGAGGTTTGTTGAAACCTTCTAGAAACGAAAGTTTAGCAGAGATCTCACAGTTTTTGTTTCACTTGTCAAGTGCTCTACCATGCAGGTGCTTTAACGGTTGTAAAGGGAAAGAAAAACTGAAAAAGACCCAATGTTTTATACTTATTTACGTACATTTAACATTAGGAAACACTTCATATCCACTAGGCTTCAAAATTCCCAATTGCATACTACAAAAGGCAATGCTGAAGAATTCCAGAAACTGTTTTCCCGTTTTCGTGTGAACATTTCTATTTTTTTGTGATTGAGGAAAGAATAAAATTAATATCCGCATTTAATATCCTCCATGTACTGGAGAGCAATAAGTCACATGCCTTGGTGTTCACGCCAAACTGCTGATAGTGGATTTTTAGTACTTGTCTCATTTTATTAAAAAGCAAAAGGATGCAAATCTCCCTTTCAAAAGAAGAGAGCTCAAGAAACAACTAGACGAGTGAAGGCTTCTTGAAATAGCACCTTTAATCAGTCCTGTTATGTGAAACTTGCGGTAATTTCAGTAAAAATTGATGTAGTTTGATGCAGCTTATCAAAACATTTAATAATTGCAAAATATAAGATCAAGCACCTTTTGAACATCAGACGTTCCAGTCAGACATAGAAACAAGCTGAGGCACTAGGTATTATCAGACACATCTTTGTACATTTTTTGGAAGATTTACCATGGGAGATGCAGATTGAGAAAGGCTGACTTTCAGCAAGGCAATGATGTGCAGCCAAACACGCAAGCACTCACGTTGTCTCAGCTGTGGGAACACTAAGCCCGGCCAGGCAGAGGCTTTCTGAAACCATGCTAGCTATACCCACAAAAAACCACTTCTGACTACTTTCAGAACATATGCTCTGTTATTCACATAATTGGTTTAAAATTCCACAGCAAAATTACTCTGCAATTACTTGCTTTCAGTGAGTCCACGTCTTACTTTCACATCCCCCACAGGACCCACCTTTGTTCCTCAGTAATACTCATCTTGCCTGATGTGCATTTCTAAATAAGCTTAAATAGTGGCTATTTCTGTGTGATTTCAAGCTTTTTCCTACATCTTGAAAAATCATGATTTTAGGTACATAAATGGGTCTGCAAAGGCAGAATGTACATTTTTGGTTTAGAACAGCTGTTTTCACTTTTATTCATTCTGCAGCACACATGCATGGAAAACTGTATTTTGATTCTTCATTTCTCCATTTGTTTTTAAGGGAAAATGAAACACAGAAGCATCCAAAAAACCAAAAAACACTCCCCCCCAAACAAAACAAAACTACTAAAAAACCTAACCAAAACCCCTCCAAAACTGGCATGAGGCCACATATTAGTTAAACACTAGAATACACTTGTTTCCTTAACTTGGCTCTTCCTAAATTCTGCTTTCCCCTCCCAGTGCTTCCTTTTTCTTTGGTGCCAGGCAGGAGACACGTGTTTCTCTTGCTGGAAAGGATAAGTGTTATCTTCCCAAAAGTTCAGTCTAGGGACAATGATTACTGGTAACTGTGAGGAAGGCGGCACACAGGATCTCAGCATCTCTCCTTCCCCTCCAGGCTTGTGCCAGGCTGGAACCAGAGCTCTCAGTGGCAGCACCTCCAGGAGCATCTCAAGCACTAAGAAAGCTGCCAAAATGGATTTAAACCACTTTGCAGCTGAAGAACAGACCGAGAACCATGTTTGTGCAACCCCTCTATCAATCTTGCTTCAGATCTCTTTGGCCACTTGAGAATAAAGAAGAAGGTTTTACATGCTGGTTTCTGAGAAGCCAAGCCAAAACATGCTAATCAATGTGAACAGGTCCTGGAAAAGAAGCTGATCAAATCTCTCCGATCATCCTCAGAGTCACAGTCAAACCCACACACCTTTGAGATTCAGGTCAGCCACACAGCTGCTCAGCATCCCCTGGGAGACTCAGAATGTAAGTGCAAAATTAGGGCAAGCACTAGCACAGCAGTAGGCTGCAGCATGTTGCTGGCAGAGGCACAAACCTGCTCCTCTACCCAGCACACCATCTATAAATAGGTTTATGAATACAGAACCTCTGCCAAGCTATTCTTGCTTTTTTTTTCCTTTGCTAATTTTTAATGCCTCTTGCAAGACTGACTCCTAGAAGTTTTATCTCCATTAGTAGTAATAAACACTTATTAAATGCTCCAGCAATGTCTGAAAGTCTTGACAAATAGCAACAAATTTGTCTAGAAAACCAGAATATAATTTTGCATTTAGAAAACTCTATTGTATTAAAAAAGAAGGAAGAAATGAGCTTACCTGAAAACAGAAAATTCACATGAAAAATCTGTGTGCACACCACAGCTTGGGAAAAAAGAAGCCACTTCTTCTGGGACTTCAAGAGGAGACAGGCAGTGTCAGGGCTTACTCTTGTTCAGCTGTGCTCCTGGGGGTACCAGAACTGAGCCCTGGGCTGTCCTCCGCACTCCTCGCACCTGGAACAACAAGACAGACTCTGAGCTCCCTCGTGCAGGAACAGCACAACATTCCACACCCCAGGAACAGAGAGGGAGGCTCACACTGCCTGACTGCTGCAGACTCAGTGCAGCCTTAGAGAAGGGGAAACCCATTACAGCTGCCATTATTGATAAGCATGGCTCTCTGCTCTTCTCCACCTAAGGTGCCCTCTCCAGATACCTTGGGGACATGCAAAGCAGTAGAAAGCCACCTACAGAGCATCCTAACTCTCCCTTGGAGGGACCACTTTTCTATATGACAACAGTAGCCCCATAACAAACCTGCTAAAGCCCAGACCACAGCACGAACACTTTATGGTAATAATTTTGTTTTGAGCTGCCAGTTTTAGGGTGACTGAACCAGCCAGGAATAATTTCAAGCAGGGACATTAACCAAGGACTTAAATTACCTTGTACTTTCATCTGGTATCACTCTCTTGTATCTCTGTTTTTTCCCTTTCCCTCTCAACCCTTACATATTTCACCATCCATTTTCAAGGATGGATAACTAAATGAAGCCCTTTATTAAGGCTCAATTTTCAAAAGCAATGTCACCTTCCAGTTTCCCTTTGCTTCAGAAATTAGCTTCTAGGGGCATATTCTTGAAAAGCCAACATCTATACTTTTTTAAACTTTCTGGGGAATAATTGAGTATGGAAAGTGAGGTTTAGCCTGATTAAATTTCTATTTCCATCTAAAAATAAAAAGAAATACATAGTAGAGAACTGGGAAAGCTTGAGCCTCTCTATTTTTTTTTAACTTCTGAAAGATGAAGACAAAGGAGACATACTACAATAAATTTTATTTCCTTTCAGAAACCCAAGAAACTTATGATCATATTCTTAAGTTTTGACCTATGTAGAGTTGACAGCTAAATACTTTATATGTTCTGAGCTAGGTGATCTCACTGGCACTGATTTGAGCCATAGGACTACCTGACCTCTGGCTGTCCCTTCCAAACCAAGTTACCCCATTATTTTTTCCAAAGGGAACAAAGACCAGTTTGTGCTTTTTAGAAATATAGCCAACCTTTTTTTTTTTTCATGTTTGCCACCACTTTTACTGTATGCATCTTCTCCAAAAGGGAACCTTTAAACAGTCCAAATCTATATGCATTTTTATATGAAAACTCTTTAAAAGTTATTTCAATCTCAAATTATCAGAAGTATCTTGTCAGACGTCACAAACTGAAAGGTTTTAATGCATTTAGGTTAAACTAGCCTGGTAAGAAAACTGAGAGAATGCATCCTAAGTCCTCCACTAGGTAACACTAAAGAAGGAACTGGGGGTAAAACACAGTGGTGGTATTTCCTGTGGAAGAAACTCCAACTTTACAGTAATCCATTTTCTATCTGTGATTCTGAAGGCAGGACACTATTTTTTAAATCAGCTCTCATGTCACATGGCTGTCAGCCCTGTCTGCAGGGAAAGCAGTGGAATCCCTTGCACACTCCTCACCTCTCCCTGCCAGCCCCAGCCTCCAGTAACACCTCCCTGTGCCAAGGCCCAAGGTCAGGCACAAGCCCACATCTCCTATGGATCATCACACAGCCACTTTCCAGCCCTCCAGCTGCCTCCACCATATCCGAGTGTCAAACCTTTTAGCTGGCCCACAGGTGTGCTCCACAGTAAAAGCTGACTTTTCAGAATCTCTTGGAAGATGAACATTCTGAGGCTTTTTTTCCCCAAAAATTCTTAAGCATGTGTGTTTCTTGATTAATACTAAACAAAAACCCACAAACCCTCGTGCAATACAGCAAGGTCTTTTTCTGTTTCTCTGTGTACCTGTTCTCAGTGGAGAGGAATTGAGACATTATTTAATAGATATCTAGGGAATGAAGTACAGGATTTCCAGTCCTAAAATACCATAAAGACAAGACATTAAAATTAAACAGACTTTTTCCATCATTAAGGTGAAGAAATGCCATACAGGGTTGGAAATTTCTCCTCAAATCTACGTGAGCCTTATTCCTGTTGCTCTGACATTTCTGTCATCACAGTTTTCTCCCTTCCCCGTCTCCAAGAACTGCAAATGCCTTCTCTCTTAACCCCAGCAGCACACTGGCCATCAGACTCTATCACTGCTTTTGCTGCAAGGGAACACTGAGGCAAGAAAGGGGTAATCCCCTCAGAAAACCATTCACGTGGGTCTACCCAGCAAGTGGATACATATTCTTCCTTCTCTCATTTTTCCAAAATCACAGGTACTTCTATTTCTAATAAAATTATTTCAAATAAACTAACACCACAACCATTTTAAAAGTTGAGCCTTAGCCTCAAACAGAGTCTAAAAGAGACTTGTTAGACATGAAGAGCTTTTTCTTTAGCTTGCCCATAGGTTGCTTCAAAGCTCATTGTTTAAATAGGAACAGTTGACATGCAAAGTCAAATTTAAGGATCCTGGGAATAGCTGTGCATGATGGGCAGCTGGCAGGCAGGTCTACTGAAAGGATGCAGTTCTGCACATGAAGTCACAAGAGTGAGATTCCTAATTATATGCAGTAACCAAGGCATGGAAGAATAACCAGTTCATCAGTTAGCATCCAGCAGCACAGTGAGGAAGCTTTGTTCTCTTCTCTGGAAAGAGGACAGTCGATAGTGCTCATATCAAAGCCTGGATCCACAGCCCTCCAGCCTTAATTAGAAAATCATGAAGAGTACAAAATGGCATTGGACACAAGAAATGATCATTTTTCAAGTAAATTTAGTGGAGTGAGCACTCTTACGTTTACAATCCACGCTCCCTCATCCACCCTTTTCCCTCGTTAATGATACTGAGTTGGCTGCAGATGCAACAAAACCTGTCAGCAACTGCAGGGTGTCCTAAAGCAAGTCTTGCCTATTATTTCAGCTATATAGATGAAGGTCGCTGACACTGCTAACACCTCTGACATTTTATAATCAATTGCCAACATTTACAGAGGAGAAAGTACCACTAGCTTTGAACACACTCAGAAAGAAAGAAATTCTTCTCAATTAATTTTAAGCTTGCTCTCTCTGAGCCAAAACATGAAACATGAGGCAACCTAACAAGTCAAATATTAGTGAGATTGTTTTCTGGCAGCCAATGCCTTATTCTGTTTGTATATAAACAATTGTAGTTTATCCATCTCTTCAAAATAACTGCAGAATGAATCATCATAAGGACAATGTCAGATAAAACTGCCAAATACTTGTAGCAGAAGAAAAATAATAATTTAACTTTAAAAGCAACGATGAATATCAGACTATCAGCAGGTTGCTAACACCAAATTCCTATTGGAGAAATCTAGTATTTTGTGGATTACACTCTTGGAAGATGAAAGGGGCTGACCTTTACCTATAGCTTGGCTGCTGGTAAAGAATGATGAAGCTCTTGCTGTACACTGCACATTCACCTCATGCCTGCTTTTCAGAACAGAAACAGAGATTGCTGCCTTTTAAACTAGTCATACGTTGATTTTTTGCCAGCTGCAATATTCCACTGCTATAGCTAAGGATGGAGGGCTAAGGAAGAGATTTTCAAACAATACTTTGTAAAGGGTCCACAAGTCCTGTCTGATTTATAAACTGTCAATGTGCTTGATGAGTTCAGCAGCTGGGAAGCCCTGGATTTGACATTGCTGCCCTTACTCAACAGTTCAAAGCAATCATTTTGAGTTAATACAGGGCCTCAGAGAACACAGGGATCTCTAACTTAAGACCTCCTAAAGACATATATTTTGGTCAACATTCTTGCTCCTGACAGCCCGTCTCATCAGCCAGCCATTCAGATGGAATTAGGAGCTTTTCACAGGAGTTTGTTGCAATATTTGCATCAAATACAATTGCCAAAGGCACTCCAATTTTCACTAATAGTTATCATGAGGAGGAAAAAAAGAAGTATTTTTGTCCAAAAAGAGCCATTTCCTGATGTTTAGCATAGGCAGGATAACGGTCACAGGCAGCATCTTGGCTCAGCAGGCAATAGTAGTAGGTGGTAAATGAGAGTGCTGGGGAGGGGACAGATCTCTTTCCAGGGGGAAGAGGGGGCAGTGGAGGCACCCTGATGGCAGTAGATTTATGCATCCACTCTTGTCAGTCTAGGAGGAGGGAATCATTATGCAGGGCCAGCTGCAGGGGTGTGCACTGCTGTCAGGAAAAATTAGAAGTCTAGCAATGAACTATAAAGAAGGGAGAAATGACAGAGTGAATGAAAACTCCATGATAAACCCATTTAGGCTTTTTTTCTCCCTGGGATGAAATATGAAGCATAATCTCTTTGGCATATTTGCTGGCAGAGACTCAAACGAGTGCCTAGGTACGCTCAGGCACATGGCCCAGAATGTGCAATGACAGCATCCACCCAAAGGACCGAAACTGCACAGGGTATGGAGCAAGAGTCCTTTCTCAGCACGCTCAGCTCGGTTCTGGGGAAGGATCATAGCACACTAAGATGCTTTTGGAAGAAATCTCCTCTGTTACCGAATGTCCTCTTTGCACAGATACCTTGGAAAGAAATCTTTTCCATTTGAATATCTTGGGGGAGTGTGGGGGTCGGGGTGGGCACAAAGAAAAGATGACTGGACTATAAAACAGTGAAAAGCATCCAAAATAGGGCCCTGGTATTTCACCTTTATTTGAGAAAATGGTAACTTTGCAATTTCATGTGGCATTCCTTCCCCTAGGAGAATTTCTGTCTGAGTTGAGGAGGTCTCCATAACTTCTTGTCCTGTTTAAAGCAGAGGTGTGTTTTTTCTCCTTTATTAATACATTCAGAGATATGAAATATTCCAAATATTTATTCATTCTGCTTGGTTATATAAAAAAATAAGGATTTTCAGTCATACTGGTATCGGAAAAAGAGGGAAGAAGGAATAGGGAAAGAGCAGGCAAGGAAAGCAGTGCTCTTTAATACACTCCCAAAAGCCCCTGGTTACAATTCAAGCTCCAAGCCTAAAAGGGAAAGTGTTTGGTAGCTTTTCCTTCTGCTTGTCCTGACCACTGTTAAAGCCTAGGGGCTGGTGAAACTCTTTCTGGAATGCTAATGCCTTGTTGAAAGCCAGAAGGTACAAAATGGGAGCTGTCTAGAGAATGCTTTCCTGGGGGAAAAAGGGAGGGAGGGATGTACTTCAATACCTTATTTTAAGTTACACATAGGGACCCATAGTGTTAGGCATATTTTTACCAGGAACAGAAGAAATACATTTTCCTCAGCATGCTAACATTGTAAATTATGCCACTGTATGTCCTTTAGTGTGAGCTCTCCGAGATCCAGTTTGATGAGAAAAGTTTGTTCAATTGTGTGAGAATCAGTGAAAACAAAAATAAACCACAAGCAGTTCTACTGTAAAAATCCTTCTTTCTACTACACAGCACATTTAAAAACACAGATATTTATTTAATTCTCTGTAAAATACTTTGAATCCATTTAATTCTCTGTAAAATACTTTGAATCCATCTGCCTTTTTAAAGGCAGCTTTTCTATCTTCCTGGTGGCATCATCTATCAAGCATAAAAAACATTTCTGCTACCAGGTGTAAGATTAAGACACCACTGACCACACTGTAACTACTGGTGTGTTTCACGAGCATTTATATGTGCACTGTGTAGGCTTAAACAGGTTTAAAAAAGCTCAAAAGTACATTAAAAAAAAATCACTCCAAAACAATGTTGATACATTGTTTCATTAACACTGTGAAGGTGTAAATGGGGTTCTGAAGTGAAGAATGGGGTCTTCTGATAACGTAAATGGAAGATATCCACATGTATGAAGGCTCAAAGAACATAATTCTGAAGGCCACTGCTTGATCAAAGCTTTGTGAGAAAACACAGAAATAAACCACAAGCTGCTACAGTGAGCAACAGAAATAAAACTGGCAAATTCCTAAACTACAAATCTATATAATTGTCAAAGTGCAAAACAATACTTCTTACAGCTACATGGTTATGTTTCACTTTCTTTTCCTAAGAAAAGTAAGGACAGGCAAATGTATAATTTTGATTCAGGAAAAGCTTTAATAGTAAGATATCAAATATATTATGGAAAAGAGAAAAGGAACACAGTTATTTATCAGACTTGAAAACAGCACAGTGTCAAGTTAATTTAAAATTCAATTTCAGTTTAAAGCATTACAAGGAAGAAAGAATCCTATGTATCATAGGCTGTAAATTGAAACCCTAGCAAGGTTTTTGTCTGCCAACTAGCTGTGTATCAGCTATAAACCCAGATTGCAAGTGCTTCTTTTAGGAGCTTGGGCTGCAAGGCTTACATTCTGAGAAGTTTGTAATTTATTATTCCCAAAGGCGTTTATATAATTTTTTTTTATAGTCCGTTAGTTAATGGAAAGCTGGCATTACAATAACCCAGAGATAATTTCAGCAAGGTACAGTACATGATGCAAAAGCACAGAGGGTTCTACCCTGTAGATGTCACCAAGAAGGTGAACATTCACATAAACACATCTTTTATAAAAGAAAACATGTAAAAGCAGTTTGTCTGCAAAAACAGCGTTTAGAGTGACAGGAATTTAATAAATAAATAAAGAACTCTTGGAGTTTTTTCCCCTTTCTAGAAAATATACCTGCAAAAAAATGTTTCATTTAAACTCTACACAAAACCTCGAACATGATGGTTTGAGGGAAGAGGCAGGATAATCCTCACAGTTTTCTGAGCTGAGGGATAAATAAATCTGGTAGAAAGAACATTTAATTCACCCCTGGACTCCAAAATGAATGAAAGCCTACTCAGATTTGGTACATATTATAAAAAACGTGACTCAAGGACCACAGTTAGACTTTCAGCTTTGGAAGGTTTCTGCAAAGAGCACTGACCAGTCTGATCAGAAAGGCAAATTCTGCTCAGAAAGGCAGATTCTGCTCCTCAGCCACTAACAGCCCAGCTGGCCAGCAGACAGGAACAGGGCTGCAAGGGCATGGAAAACCTGCACCAACAAAGAAAATAAATGTATATCCCTGACCTCTGCTTCTCCAAAAGAAAGGCAAAGAAAAGCTGCCATTTACAGCAGCTGGGCTACTTTTATTTAGTCACATAGGCCTTGAACCTTCTTGTACAAACACTGTGAAACCTCAAAACCTTGCTGAGGGAGCAGATGAGCACCTTGGAAAGCTTTAGTTTTGTCAAAGTGGAATTTAAGGTGTGTGCAAATTGGTACTCAGGAAAGGGTAATATTTGAGGACATGTATTTATCTCCACTGACATATCCACAGCTGGGAACCAGTATGAACAGCTTCCTCCTGCTGGTACATTTCACTTCTTTTTCAAATGGAAAGATGTGGAAAACATTATTAGAGGTGATAGGAAAGTGTTTTCATACTGCAGTAATGGCTTTTATCCTATCTTTGAAAATGGCATAATTTTGTGTAAATTTATCATATATACCCATTATATATATAGTTACATTTTTCACAAAACAATAATTTCTAAAAATGCTGGAAGATTTAAAAACACTAAGGAGGGAGGAATTTGATATAGCTTGAGATGGAAAAAATCCTTTTTCCCTTAGATTTTTTTTGAAATACATCTGGGCCCCTTCCTGCTCCCACAGCAATACATGAGTCTGTGGTTATGCCCCTCCCTGGTCCCCTTCAACTCCCCACTCAAACCCTCACCATTTAAATACCTTATTCACCTTTTTGCCTTGCCATGCATTTTTGGACCTACAGCTCTAAGTAGATTTTGAAAAACTTTTGCTGGCACTTAATATGGAAACTACCACCACTGCACCAATATTTATACACATGGTATTACAAAAATATACCATTTGCTCAAATGTACTGCTCTTTCCCTGCTTCCTACTCTAGCAGAAAACAGAAACAGGTTTAGCAGTAATAAGGAATTGATGGGTATCTTCACAAGGTAGTGCCCTAGTGAAAAAGGTTTGCATTTGAATTATGCAGTGTCCCTTGCAGAATGGCCAAAACAAGCCTCAGTTTGCTTAAATTTCTGTGGAAACTAAGAATCACTGCTTTAAAAAACCCCACTAAAATAATCCAAATTTAAAACCATGCTGCATCTTTTACTAGGAAAACCAGGCCACAGCACAGGGATGTTGCACACAAAAGGATACAATACTTGCTTTCTTTCCAAGCCGTCCCTGACACAGCACATGACTCTATTCTAATGCCACTTTTTAGTAAAACATTTTTTGGTTGCCAGATGTTGCACAACCCAAAGAAGCAGGACTGGAAGCTGGAAATTCCAGCTGCTCCAAGATAACATGCCTTGGACTAAAGCAGCCTAAGACTGGAATGTTCCTCACATGATGGAGGGAGCCTTCTGTGCAGGACTTGAAGCTTCATATTTTTATCAGTTTGATGGATTTTGGGAATTCAAGTCTTACCAGACTCTGCAGCACTGTCTGATACCATTTGATTGTGATATGGGCAAAACCAACCAGCAAAGGTGCTCAGAGATGATTGCACACAGACACAACCACAGGGTTTTCATAGGAAGGGTTGCACCACCATGGAGTGGGTAAAAGGATTAAATACTGCATCAAACTCCATCCCACTGCACATGTATGAACAAACAGTGGTGCAGCTGAAGACCAAAAGCTGCCTAAGACTACATTTAATTGTCAATCATTTTCATCACGAAAAACTAAAAAGAGTTTGTTTTAAAATAATTTTAAATTTCTCAGTTCTTCCCCTTACATTCGGTTTGCACACCAAAGTAATAAAAAATTTTCAAATGTTCCAGTATTATGCCAAAAAGTTTAAAGTATAGGCAGAACTTCAGAAAAAAAAATCAGAACACTCAAATATATAATCAAATTCTTTGAAGTCACTTTCTGTTCCACTAAGACATTTATACTAATTGGTGAATCCCTCATTTAATCTTTTCATGTACAGATCATTTCTAAACGACTGAGATTTAGGATACACTATTTTAATGCTGATGGTGTACCTAATGAGATCAGATTTTTAGTAAGATTCTAGGCATTTATATTAGAGAAAGGCTTTGATAAAAAAATGGGAAGGTAGCTGTATATCATTAAGAGTGAGCCTGTTCAGATCATTATAATCACATTTGTTATTCTTTTTTTATATACCATTACATGGTATAGGTGAAAAATCACAAAAATATATAAATCCTTGATACTAATGCAAAATGCCTGCAGGTCCATTTATATCTCATTCTCATAAACACAAGTGCATTTATATCTCATTCTCATAAGCACATGCCACTTGTGATTAACTTAACCAGATCTAATTTGGCCAGAAAAAACGTTAGCTACTTCCCAATTTATTGTTAATTTGTTGTTTGTTTATCAGAAAAACAATTAAACATCCATGTAGGTACTGATATTCTAATTTTAGTATTATCACTTTTTATTCCATATCTTGCCTACATAATTATGGAAAGTAATTATCATTATATATGTATAGGTGTCAATAACTACTACCGAAATTCTGCTGCTTCATTTTTCTACAGAAGTATATCTAGAGCTACTGCAGGTTGCCAATAAGACTGCAGTGTGTCCATATGTTAGATCATACACAGCCTAAGCAAATGCTGAGGCACATCACCTTTCAGCAGTATAGCAATCTCAGGCTTGGGCTGATTTTCCTACAGAAATACAACCAATTAGTATTCAATTTTGAGCCATACCAGAAACACTCCCTCAACAGATTCAAGTGCCTTGATCATTTGCAGCAGCTTTTTTGAAGTGGCTAACCTGAAAAAGTTAGACAAGTATGCTTTATTTCTGTACATTCCTGAGTGTATTGCAGCTTCTGTTTCTGTGTACTTCCTTCCTTCACTTGGGTCCAGTCCAAGAAATCCAGGCCTCCCAGGACAGGGAGGAATCCTTGACCCACATTTGGAGGGTAAATTCATGGTGGGCTTCTGGGGTTTAGTGTAGGCAGCACGAGATCACCTACACTGCTGCTCTTTCCAGGCTGATGACACCCAGGTCTCTGTATAAAGTACTGTTTGTTCAGGAAGACAACAATGTGAAGAGAAGGCTGGTCATATGAGGGAGTTAACAGATCTGCACAGCTCACAAGGAGTCATGTGCCACCTGCATGAAAGCTCTGGAAGAGTTTCCCTGCCTGCTCATCAGAGCCTTGAGACCATGCCTGGGAGATGTCATTTGCTGCAGTTAGAAGTCCTTTTACTACAGTTTACATAAAAGTAGGAATTATCTATAGTTCTTCTATAGGAAAAACTGTCTTTAGAACCTACAGTGGTATTTCATCACTTCACCTATTCAGCCTGGAGCACAAAGCCCAAGAGAGCTCAAAAAAAGAGATGCACATGCAGTCAGTCCACATCACAATTCCTGATGATGCCATGTATCCCCAAAGCACTTGTGGTTGTCCATATTGATTTGCCTGCTGAGGAAACCCCTATTCTACTCCCATAACCCAACTGTTTCTGCAGAGACAATTGAAAGGTAAATGCAGACAGTTCCCAGCAGTCTTTCAAGTATTTTCCACAGATTTAGTTGACTGAGTACCTATTCAACTTGCTATCTCCATCTTAAACTTCTTATTTATAAGACACGAAGGATAAGAAGTTTTGATCCCACTAGAAAACATAATTTGTGCCGAAATCTTGTGTTGGTGCTGGTTACCATTAAATCTCACAACTACACACTGCATGTCAGTCTGAAGAGAAAGTGTCCTTCTGTTGCCAGGTATTAATCAGTTCACAAATATTGTGTGCCTAGGAGTAAGAAAGTTAAGGTACAGGATCAGTGCCAGGATACAAACATATTATGCCTACACATTGTTATTCCAGTTCAAACACTCTCACCTAATCTAGTTTTGAAATGTATTAGCTTCAGTTATGAGTAAATACAACTGTAATGAATATTAATAAATAAACTACAAATAAATAAAAATGAGATTTTTTTTGTCTTTGATGGGGAACTAGTACAAGATACTTACATGCAGACAGAATGGCCAATTCCTAATACAGAATCCATCACTGTCACTTAACATATGACTCTCTTGTAATGCTGTGTTATGAGACAGAAAGTCAAATAATCTCTTTTGCTTTGATGAAAGCATGAGGAAGTTGACTCAGATAAAAGCAGGGAGTAATCTGTTTAAACAGCTTGGGTCCAAAGTTGAAAATTAAACAAAATCAATAACAAATACAGGCCTGCTGTATTTGGAATATGGGAAATCTGCCTTGAGCATGGAATTTTTTTTTTAAAAAAGGATGAAAAAAATACTACAAAAATATTTCATACCAGAATATTCTATATGTGAGGTTTCTGAAGACCCTCATTTGTTTCAATTTACATGTGTTTATTCTTGTATAAATTGATATAACACACACTATTTGCTAGTAATTAGGTAGTTTAAGAAGGTTTTGGCTAATCTAGAGATAATGAAGAACATCGGGGTAAACTGATATTTATTAGAAAAACAAATAAAGAAAAAAATGAAAGCCCTCAATGTGTTCTGATTATTTAGGCTCCAATCTTTGGTGATATATTTCTGGCACATATCTATTCAGGCCAGGTTTTTATGTGAACTAGTGATGTGTTCAAAGGGAGCACAAAAATGCCTGCATCTTGGGTCAAAAAATGATTTTTAAGGAACTGGCCATTCAAATCTCTGGGGAGAGGTATTCAACAAATCCTCTCTGCCTTTTTAAAGAAAAAGGCAAAAATGTGCAACTTACGTTTGCAAAGTAGGAGAGATAATTCCTTCCCACTCCATGCATAGAAGCTTTATCATGAATACCTACACAGTAGTATTAGTAAGAATACTTACACAGAAGACAAGATAAATGTTGACAAAACAGCTTAAAATTGGATCTGAATTTGGATCACTACAACATACCCTTCCTATACCTTAATAGCCAAAAGCGTGAAAAGGACTGCAAAGAGAGTAAATGTCTTGTCTTTAGTTGATAAATTCAAGTGTTCATGAAAGGAATCAGAATCTAAAATCATCACTGCAGGCTTCTGAGAGAAGATATTAAATGTGCATGAACATTTTCTACATGGACAACCTGCAAAAACCTCCCCATTAACCTGTCTGACATCTTCTGAAGTAAAAGCAAACTCAAAACCCCCAAAGCACCTTTCAATTTCCAAAATTATTTTTCCACAATAGTCAGAGAGAAAGACCAGTAACAGTTCATGCTACCTTAGTGAGAGCAGGCAAGTGTTTAGAAACATAACATACAAAGTGTGCCTGTGAACATAGTTTATTAAATTCTCTTAAAATGCAGAATTACTGTAATCATAACAAGAAGAAGCACGTAGCACAAATCATCAAATTTATAACTGACTTCCTTTTACCATCTAGAGAAAATAGCTTTGCAGATTTTTGCTCTTCTTCTCAGCAGTCCAAAATAATGCTCCTCAAGGAATTGAACTAGCGAAAAGGCCAAAATTTTCCAGAAGGAAAATGGAAGAAAACAACATATTAAGCTGGCCAAAATAAATAACTTCAGATTCTGATTCAAGTCGAATACCGTGAATGGTATTTTTATCATTCTGTAGCAAAAAAAACCAACCCCAAATCACATTCCTTGAACAATGTTTGGTCTTCGTAATTATTTAGAGAGGCACATGTTTATCTGCAGTCCTGTGAGCTGAGTAACTTTAGGCCTTGTGATTCCATTTGTCTCAGAACTCAAAGTGTTTGAACAAAACCCATGACACCCACCTGGCCAAGGGTTAAAGCAACCTTTCACAAGGAAGAAATCAGCCTTTGTGTTTCTTGGGATGGCTTCAGGCCCATAAAGAAACAATTGCATCATGCCCTAATTACTCCACCTGACTCAATGCACAAACTGGGATCCCTCTGAAAGCATTTCAGAACGTTTTGTAATACAGAAAATTAAGGTGTTGCATTATATTTCCCAGACCTGACAGCAAGTTTTTTTGCAGAGCTCATTTAAAGTAGAACCAATTTAAAGAGGAAGGATCAACAGGCGTGACAAAATTATGCAGAGGACAGGACACATGGAGAACAACTTTCAGCCATAACAATGGACTGCCATGTATGACTCAAAAAAGGTTTGTTATTTACCCTCACTAGGTTACCACAGTTATCCTTGCTTCCTGGTAAAAAGGAGCAACACCTGCAGCAGATGATCTATAAAGCTTCCCAACTTTCCTGTGAGGAGCAGTATTGTATTTCTCAATTTGGTTTTCCCATAATGTGTATCTCCATCTTCCACAGTGATGGATAAAGAGTTTTGATTAAGCAGTTTAATACTGGGGAAAACGAACTTGTATTTTATAGGGAACAATACATATAAGGACAGAAACATACAATAGAGAATTACAAGGAAAACCTGCAGTTTCCTAGATTCATGTGTATCCCTTTGTATGTATTTTTCCTGTGTGTGTACATGCACATTGTAGATATGCTAGAAGTAGCAACACTAACTCTACAGGGTTGCATCTCTTTCTCACAGTGTACATATTCCTGGAATTTCATCAGTTACAAGGACAAGCAAACATCTACAACACTGGTAGGTAGCTGCTCGTCTTTCAGGCAAGACATATCTATTGCTGGCTAATTTAATGCCAAAATAAAATCATAAGGTCTATATATTAATTCAATGTAAAATGAAGCTGGGAAGCACTTACAATAAAATGACACATTGTAACATAAACCAGGAGTTTCATTTCCACACCAGCCTTCAAAGCAAAGCAGCCAAGGAGCAGGGATATGCTTTTAGGAGCCCTAGCTAGTGGGCTCCATTTCCCACACAGGAGCCAAGCTGCTGCCAGGGAGGGGCAAATGCTGCAGCTCACCCCAGGGCACCTGCTCCAATCTGGGAGTCAGAGCCTTACACAGGAGATCTGAATCAGGACTTTAGTAAAAAGCAAAGGCAAAAAGCACTGATGAGCATTTCCAGCTTCAACTGCTGCCTCTACATCTGCCACATAATCCCTTCTCCCATTCCCAGACCACTGTCTGGGGGCCTTGTCTATGTTTTGGCATTCATTGCAAAGTTTTCATTCCAGTTCTGTACACAAAGACTTCCCATGATGTACTTTGTTTCTTTACACCCTAAAAAGTCTCTGCTTTGATCTTTTCAAACCACCTTCTCCTCATCTACAGTCCAATTCCACAGCAAGCTCTGGACAAGCACACGGTACTTATGCCTTACAGATGTTCCTCCTGGGCAAGCATGTTTATATACGGATTGCAATGCAATCCTGTAGCATGGAAGTAAACAAATGAACAACCCACTCCCTCCTGCAAAGACATGTGGAAACGTAAATTTAGTTCCTTGTCGTGAGAACCCATGAGCAGTTAAACTATCCATCTTCATCACCATAATTCAACAGCAAGCTTTATTTTGTACAACAACATGAAAATAAAGCTGCTAGTAACTATTATTTTGATGTATCTGGCAGATAGAGCATAGTGTATCTATTCAGCCAGTGCACTGAACTCAGTATTCCTGTGGTCAGAAGCCCTTTGACTCATCTCAACCTCTACCTTGGTTAAATTTCTCTTTTGGTTTCTCCATCATGACTGTGGGGCAGACAGCAAATGCATTTGCTCCCCAGGGAGGTAGAGAGCACAGCTGCTCCATGGTGACGTGCAGGAGAAACCTTGCGCTTTTATATTTTTTCTCTGTTCAATCTCAGGCCAGACACACAGGTCATCCTATGTACACAGGATTTTAAGTGGAGGCCACTAGTTTATCTGATACTTGTAATTAAATTTGTTTTACAAGCTTGCCTAGGCAGTAATTAAATATCACTTCTCAAACTGAGATTTTAATTGTCCTGAGTTGCCTGACAATAGCATTTTTCTCAATCTGGTTTGTTCCCAAGTAAATGTGAAATTTTAAAGGAGCTACCACTAATAATTCTACAAGAACTAAAGCAACAAAAGCAACAAAAAATGTTCAACTACCAATAGCTTTAAGACAATAATTATTAAGTATTCCTAATAAAAGTTTCAAAAGCATATCGAGATTTTCATCAGCTTCATGACAATGGAAATGTTAAAAGACAAACACAGAGCATTCTGCCTTTGTTTTCATGATGCCCACAATAAATCCTGAGGCAGATCTGAACCACGATTTTAAATCCAAATCCATCTTTTGCAAGTCAGAACTACATCTAAATTACCATAAGAGTATCTGCAGATACTTTCTTAATTTGGAAAATTCATTAACTGCTTGGTTATGTAGAATAATGAAGCCTTAATTTCAAGTATTATTGTAAATTATTCTTACTATTTCACAATATACTAAGCATCGTCTTGAATTTTCAAAAACCTACAAACTCACTGGAGGAGCCAGTACCACACAAACCTGTCAAATGTGGGACAGAAGTATTTTCAGGATCTGAAATGCAGCATACAAACTAGCCAGGTATGTACCTGCCTCCACTGCAATGGCACTTAAGCAGTCACACCCTTGCAAAGTCCAGTTAAAGGACATAACCATATTTTCAAAACTTAAAAATGCAGTCTATTTTTCTCTGCAGCTGTCTGTATTTTACCCTAAATAGCAGACAATCCACATTAGGTTTTGGAGAAAAGAGCTTGCTTTTGTGCAGTCAGATACAGAAGACAACAGATATGGCCTCCTACTGATAAGTAGGGTCCGGGCTGTACTCTAAGCAGGTAGATTCTCCTACTCACTTACTTGTACAACTGCCTCAAATTTCTGTCAAGCCATGGTAACTGTTCCCAAACTCCCTAAGCCAAAAGGGGAGGAGGAAAGAATTGCTCTCTGTGCAGTTACCCCATGTTATTATGGGTGGAGATGCAAATAGCCATCTCCTTTTAGAGTCCCTTGGGAGGAGCATTAGAGTCATCCCTTCAAGATGCTTTGGGAAGATCAGTTCTTGCCTTTGACCTGGAAAGCTGTTAGAAATAGGATTAGGATACAATGACAGGGAGTGGTTCCTCACAGATTTACACCAGAACAACCAGGCCAGTGCAAATTTGCAGAAGACAAAGGCAGAATTAGAGGGGTACTTTATGATCTACCAGCAAGACAGAAACTAACTAGAAGCTACATAGAAGCTACTAACTAGAAGCTACCTTGCTCCTTCTAAAATATTGAAAAACAGAATATCCACATGTCCTGAAAAAGGCCACAGAATTAAAACACGTACATGGCAGTAAGAGCAATAAGATTTGTACCAACAAACACTTAGACATGAGACTAAACAGCTTAGCAGTTGAACACGCAAAAAAGATGCAGAAGGATAAAATCAAGGCCAAACACCATCTCGCAATATTAAAAACTACAAGGTCACCTGAAGTCAGATGTGCAGATAGTAGCTCTCCATGCAGCTACAATCTGTGTCACAAGTTGAAAGTTAAAAAGAGCTCATCAGAATCCTAGAACCCTACACTGTTTTGGGTTGGAAAAGGACCTTGACGACCATGGGCAGGGACACCTTCCACCAAACCAGGTTGCATAGAGCTCCATCCAACCTGGCCTTGAACACTGCCAGAGATGGGGCATCCACAGCTACCCTGGGCATCCACGACTTCCCAGTTCCTGTGCCTTTCCACCCTCATAGTAAAGAATTTTCTCCTAATATCTGATCTAAACCTACTTTCCATCAATTTGAACACATTCCCCCTTGTCCTGTCACTGCATGCCCTTGTAAATAGCCTTGCCTCATCTTTCCTGTAAGCTCACTTTGGGTCAGGAAGGACACAATTAGGTCACCCTGAAGCCTTCTCTTTTCCAGGCTGAACAATCCTAATTCTCTCAGCATTTCCTCACAGGAGAGGTGCTCCATCCCTCTGATCAACTGAATCACAAACCAAATTTTGAAAGAAAAATGGATGCTTAAAAACAGAACAGGCATGTGGAGTGTTCAATTTAGATGTTTGTTTTCAGGGGAATTTGATTAATTGATTTATTTCAATTTAAAAAAAAAATATCATTAAGTATGAGTCTATCCTTCAAAACTACAGTATTCTCACAATGTCTTTTAAATATTTTCTATTTCCTTTGTGAGATTAAATGATGATATATGATTTAACTCCCACTCGATGTGATGAAGGGAGATGCTATGTGTTTCCTTTTTCTTTTCTGTCTAGTTTTGGATGTTTGACTACTTGTGTGCTGTCTTGCTCTTAGTCTTAGCATTTATGGTATCCTGACCTGGAGATGATATTTACAGAAGGGAACTGCTAAGATGTAATTGCTTGAAGACTACACAGGGCAGGGAAAAAAACCCCACCTTAAATAAGCTATTAAAACCTTACTACAAACTCCTGGACCAGCAGCACGAATATCTCCTAAGCACCTGCCACCCATTTAACAGAGACAGTTAACCTAATACCAATTACTCAAACTACCTTCTCAAACTACAGTGGAGCTTAGCAATTGTGGTAGGTAGTAGACTTAAAAACCCAAAACTTAAATTACCATAATACTTCAGAAAGAAGTGACATATCTTCATGGACACTGTTAAACTGCAACAAGTGATTGCAATAATGAGTGTAAGTTTACCATGTAATTACTGTCTTTCTAAATCCCAAGGGAACAGTATGTGAAGTAAAGTATTATGTAAAGTATTAATTCAGTTTAAAAAAATCATCTGAACGCATACTGAGTTATGAGCTCCTAAAAATTCTTACTTACATGTCAAATATGCGTGTTTGACTTAACCAGTTTATAACACAACAAAACAAATCATTATGGACTGCTGACTATAAAAAAAAGCAGTCTGTTAAATTATTTTTATTATGATAATTACAATAATTTCTTTCATGGGGCATGCTACCAGTTGTGCAGGCTATGATCTGAATAAGAAGCAGGATCAGTTGAACTACTGATGCAACAACATTCATCTGCAATTCCACACACATGCACTCTGGGCTTCAAGTATTGTACAATACATGTTTGAAGCTGAAAGGCTATAGATGGCTTAAGCTCACCACCGGCTTAAGTGATTTATCGATGATTATTAAATATGTACTGTGATAAACACAAAAAACCCCAGCAAGGTTATCTACTTGCCCAACCATACACATGGTTTCTGCAGTTTCATATTTACAAATGCTTCTCTTTGAAGAATCTCTGAAATAGCCTGAGATCTCAGGTAAAACTTGGAAGCTTTTGAGAACCTACTCATCCTTCTGTGCTTTTCTGGACTTATAATGATAATTAAGAAATTTCTAAGCTCTCTCAAAAAGAGAACAGCCTTCTCCCTTGCCCAGTCACTGAGGAGAAAAATGTATGGAATGTACTTAAATAATGCAGTTGAATTTTTTAATGAGCAAAATCCACTTCATCATCTTGAATTACTTATTTGTAATGAGTTACTTGTTTGACACTTGCCAAAATAAAGTTTATCCACTTAAAAAGAACCAATCAAGTCAGAACTCTTAGAATTCTGTTGCAAATACTGTTAATCTCTTACTGTTAATTCAGGAAGTTAAGAGAAAGGAAGCTGATTTTAATTCACCTAACAGAACCCCAAAGACAAGATTGTTCTGTTATTAACAAGTGCTTCAAAGATTTTCTGCCAGTCCTGTTTCCTCTCCAGCTGGGAATAAAGTTTTCTTCCCTATTAATACAAGTCAATCATTCTCTGCCTCAAATTCATCTTTGAAGTTTCCAGTGATCTCAATGTTCCTTTAATGAACACATATTTCTTTTTAGTACATAAGAATTCCTTCTCATTACAGGATATTTTAATTCATAATTGTTGGTTAAGGTTAGAAAAGTCAAAGAGTAAGTTTCATATGAAAAGTACTAAAAATACTGGGAATGATGGATGATACCTATACACATGTGTTGGTCAAAGGATGTTGCTCCTGGTACTTTCAAGAAGACAGCCACATTCTGCAGTTGCAAAATACCTATTTGTCTTGGAATTTGGATACTGTACACTATGTTGTGAGGTGATGTGTGATATTTTCACCAAAATCCTCTGAAAGGTAGTTGCAGCAGAAAGAAAAGTTATCTGACACTAGTAACAGAGAACAACAGCCAGCTATTCCACACAACAATCATTTAACCTCACAGATTAGAGCAAAAAAGTAATTAATTTCTATAAAGCTAAGCACTCAAGGCCTAGCAGTAATCTTGTCTCTGGAATTCAATTTTAACATGAGAACATACTGGCACATGGAAGAGTGCCAGTATTTTGGTTTATACTACAAAGGTGGTAACAGAGATACCTCTTGTCATAAACAAGTTTGATTAGCAGTTTAATGGGGCAGACTGACCTCACTCATCACCCTGAGTCTTTACACAGTCTCTCCAAACTCTGCTCCAGGAAGAGCAAGTTTGCCATATTTTAATCTGATATTAGTCTTCAAGTATAAATAATACATGGAGATGAGCTAAAATGTCTCATTGATTAAAATTCTACACCGTGAGCTTGTCACATTTCAATGTGCAAATTGCTTCTGTCTGGCCTGCATTCAGAAGTCAGTCATCTAAATATATACACACACTTGCTTGATTTTAAGTTTAGTATCACAGCTGAACCACGGATTAGAATCAGAAGAGATTTTTCTCTACAATGAATTTTTAAGTAATGATGTATCTGGTCAACTTATTACCTAACGAGATGACTGTATTACATGATGTGGCTGCCTTCACACAGCTGTGAAGAGCTCAGCCAAGCCTTGGGTTGAAAGCTATGCCTTAGCTTTCTGCCATGGTTTGCAGCACTTCAACTATAGCTATAGTCCTCAGAGAGCACAAGAAATCAGCAAAATGGAAAGGCCATGGATACCAAATTTGCATAGTAATAGCTTTTTACATGTTTACAAGAAATTCTTAAACATCAAATGAATCTAGGTAGTTTCCTTGGGAAGCAAACACAAAAAGTCAGCTCTAGTAAGAGCAAGAATTAATTATTTGTCCTCACATATTAATGATTAGTATTGCAGAGTCTGTACATAAAGTGCAAAGGTGGTCAGAGAATTATGCTGTTACCTTGCCACATGCTCAAAATGTTTGGATTTCAAAGTCACATACACAATATTCAAAGACTGAAATGTTCCCCTTGAAAGCAGTGGTCAGACTTGCATAGGCACCTTTAGAGAAAAGGGATGTTAGAGAATCTATACATTTGTCATGCACAATAACTTGTTTCCTGAAACCACCTCAGAAGGAGAAATTACTTCAAAGTAACTTCTGCTATTTGAAAGCAATAAGTCTGTAAAAGTTCTTCTTTTAAGAGTTTGCTTTTATTTGCAGGTCAGATAAACATATTATTTTCTAGATTTAGAAAGTATCCAATAAACTTAATAATTCAACATATTGAGCCATAAGCTCAACAGAAAAAATACAGTTCTGCCTTGACCAGAATAATATTTAAATATATTGCTGTGTGAAGAACCTTCTCTCAGGACAAACATGATAATGGAAGTAACAGCATTAATAGCCACCAGCAAAAGAAATGGGAAGAAAAAAATGCATATAAACCACTGTCATGCTTTCTGCCAAGAGCAGAAGAAAAGGAATGAGGAAACATTCAGTTCTCACCAAAGTATTTTTCAGTTTATTAGTGCTAGGACCAAGTCTTTTATTCCCTAACCTATTGTAAGTTTGGAGTAACTGATTTTATCTTTAACTGATGAACATAAGGCAAAGATTGGGAAGGTCTCCATGCTTACCTCATAAAAATTAAAAAAACCACCACACAATCACATTGCAATAGTGAAGAATCACAAGATGCAATTCTTCTAAGAATGAAGGTTATTAAAACGAAATTATTCTTGAAATATTATTTTCTATGGCTCAATCTTTAAAAAATGCATTATTTTGCTTCTTCAATTTTACTTCATGCTGCCAAACGGACAGTTTTAAAGAAAATATGGCACCTGCAGAAACATCTTTTCAAATGAAAACTTTAAAAACATTTATTTGACTTGTTAGAAAATTTGTTATTTAGTTATCATTACATGATTATATAATGAAGGGAGGAGAAGCTACTCAAAACGGAATTAATATATTGCATTTGATCTGTTTATGAAAACATCTAACTTATATAATACCTGTAGCCCAAGAAGACATATGCAGAGAAATCCATAAACAAACAAACAAACAAACAGACAGAAATAGGGTAGATAAATGTCTGCTGGTAATTTCAGATTATACATGACACATTCTGACATGTGCATCATTATTGATATGCACAACAATTCCATGTTTATCCACTTAGCTGTATGCAGTGGGTGACAGTGCAGAAAGCAAGAACCATTTCAGAGCGGCAAATTGCATGGAAATAAAGTCTTTTTCAATTGCCCAGCATTTTCTGAGGGTCAAGGTCATGCACTCTGACAGACAGCTATAAGGAAGGTAGGACTGATCTGTAGCAGTGCACACATGCTGCATTGACCCAAGTTATTAAGATAATGATAGAGTAGCTATTTCAACATTTTCAGTGAATGAATAACCTGAAATTTCCACAGTAGTAGAAAATACTAAGGAGAAAGTGGTAAGTAGCCTCATAGTAAACTGGCAAACCACATAGCTATAAAGGAGTTTTGGCAGGCACCTCCATAACTTTGTCTTCATTTCCAGTCATCAAGACACAAATCAAAGATACCTAAAAAACATTGAAGTAATTTGTAGAAGATGAGTGTACGCCTCTGTTGAAGTTCATAGGAATGACTTGAATCCATCACATTTTACAGGAAATGGCAAATCTTGAAAAAAGGTAGTAATTTGATTTTTATTTGAAAATCCTTCTTGCATGTTGCACAAGTTCTGCTAAAATTAAACAAGACTTGGTTTCATGAAAGCTATATACTCTTCAAAACACCAAGTGGTATCTAGCCTGAAAAATTATTGCAGTTTATTCCTAGGGATCAGATCCCACTGAAGGAAAAAACCTTAACAACTGACAGCAGTCCATGCAGAATTCCAGTGAAACTAGTCCTTTAACAGCAACACATTCCTCTAGTTTTCTAGAAGCTTCAAAACCTGTCTGACCTGAATTTATTTTATGGACCTTACAGAAAAGCCTTCCCCTCCCTCCACTTCTGTGAATAAGCAGAAGAATACCTTCAATAATACAAGTGTTTTAAAGTCTGCTTTACATGTGATGGAAGGTTAACCCCGCCAGAAAGCCCAGCCTTGAAACAGGCAAGACAGCATACTACAACAAAAGGAAAGAAAAACAAAATCTCGAATGTCTTTCTTCAAAATAAAAGGAAGTACTGCAAAGGCTCTTTCAAGAGGTGAGCTAAAACATGCCCTTGCCCTTCCTAAAGTTGTGAAGGAAATCCATGACACATGACACAGGTGTGTTTGCCTCCAGAGGCAATTGCATCTGCTACAGGTTACAATATCCAGTAAGCAGCATGCATTCTGTTGATGTGAATATATAATCTGTATAATTTTGGTGAAGTTGTTAGTGAGATACCACAAACACCAGTCTCCTAGCCCTAACATAATGTAGTGTGGGAATATGAGTCCAAGCAGTTCATGCCTGGTGGCAGATGCTGCCCTATACTGTCAATCCTACCCATCTGCTGGAGGCTGCAATCTCTGGAAAAGGATGGCCAGCATATTTCAGCATAGGTCTGCATACTGGACTGTGAACTGTGATGAGGGGGAAGTCGACTTTCATTTCCTTTCATTTCCTTCAACCATCCCTGCTAAAGAAACATAGCTGACAGCTGGAACAGTAACTTCTTAAATCAATTCAGCGTGAAATTCCAGAGCATTTCTCTTGGTGCCCTCTAAAACTAGATGGCTGTAATCACCAGCTGGCTGAGTTACTGTAAGTAGATAGGCAAGGTGGCATGCTTGGTGTTCCCTCTTGTTATCTCTTTATACAGCAGAGTCTGCAGGAGACCAAGTATTCATTAACTCCTGCCACAGTTAGCCAACAAATGCTTCCTGCTGCTTGCAAGGGGCTGGCTAGCTCTTTAATCTTTGCTAGAAAAGAGGGAAGATTAACAAAACACCCTGTAAATATGCACAATTCAAGCTTTTTTTTCATTGCCAGGTGAAGACTAGAAGTCCAGTCTAATTGTTCAGCAGCACACAGTTAACACTGCCGCAGAATTTAGCATCTTTCCCATAAAATATCTGCAAAGGTTTTCAGGCATTCAGATTGAGCTGCTGTACAACGTTGGAATAACATGCAACCCTTCTGGAGTCTGAAGCATCATCTCTGTGAAATATTTTTCAGCACAGGAGATTCTACCAAAGAAACAAACTATCACGTCCCCAAAGTGATACACTTCATTTTTTCTTCTCCCATAGTGATACAGCAGACTTATATTTTCCCTGAAAAAAATTTTCAAAGTTTTGTTGAGTTTAATTAACCAAATAACGTAAAAAAAAAAATTTTAAAAATCCATTTTACTGTGAGATATGGGCATTTACAGCAGTCAGTGACTAGGGAAGCTGTTACTGTGACATACAGAATTACTGAGCTGAAGAATAATACTTGCCACAGCCTCAGCTTTAATATTTGAGGGTGAGGGATCAGCTGTGCTGTCAGTGGCTATACTCAGCATGACTAGGAAATAGGAATAGCTTCTCTAGCATTCATTCATTTTTACAGGTTATAAGACAAATGTTTTTATGAGCACTGGGATCAATGAAATTTGTTCTCTAAACCAATTTGTCCTCTTGTGCTTGACTGTCTGTTTCAACAGAATTGCACAAAAGTAAAGCATAATTCTCAAAGAACCCACATTGAAAAACACATGAGAGAGGCATAAAGAGATTAGTGTGGTCTCTCGACAGGACAGGTTTCACTGAGTTTGCATCTCAGTGGATACCCAAAATGGAATGCTTTGGGCACAGCTCTGAGTCAGCTGACCCAGATGATCCACACCACCAGGCAGAGGGATCTTCTCTGTTCTTTAACCTGTACCGTGCAGTCTCACATCCTCCTTGTAGCTGGTCCTCAGAAGTAAATTGATTTGACTCACTAATCTAGCAAAAACCTTGTTTTCATTGTTTTGGTGCGGTTTGGCTGCGTAATAGCTGAGCTGGCTCACTGTGCAGACAGGCAATTTGCAGAGGAGATAAAGGGAAGAATGGGGACAGCACTACCTCTTTGGGCAGTAGGAGTCAGTAGGAGAAGGTGGCTGAGAGGATGCCAGAACTAACATGGAGATCACCAATCTTTCCTGACCAAGCTAAAAGAGATCTAATAAAATGTGTTACGGTACCCAAGGCAAACCTATAATGTCCTTTTTAACTGCACCACTCAAATCAGGAAAACCTCAATGGTTCAGTGGAGGTTGATCATTCTCCTTTCCATTCTCTCTCATCTTCCCAGCACAGCCAAAGAGGAGGTAGAGCACACACTGCTCTGTGCACCAGAGCAGTAAAATGGCTTCCCCAGCCCTCAGCACTGACAAACAAGCAGAAAGTCGCAGGGATGGGCTCTCCAGACATCTTCCAGGAATGTTTTCCTCTCAGACAGGTCAGTCTCAGGGCCAACAAACCCCTGGCAAACATGAAGGCAGTTTTCGACTGGATCCTGCTGAATAATCTGTCTAAGGAGAATGCACAGGGCCTTGCTATGGGAGCAGCTTGGGGGCGGGAGCCCTGCAAAAGCCCAGATGTGGTGAACAGCTGTAGGATTGAGCTCACTTAGAGCTTACAATTTTGTTTCCAACTTGACCTGGATCAAAACCAAGTCATTTGTCAGCAAAATGTAAACAACAGTCTCGCCACATTTGTGGGCACGCAAATTGCCACACTGTTCCCGTGCCTTCCTCCAAAGTGTTGCACAGGGCTTTTAACCTATGCAGGGCCAAATAAGTCTTCCCCCCTCTCCCCACTAGCTTCACAAAAGCTAATGTGGGAGGACTGGCTCAAACATGAAACCTCAGAGAAAGGGCTGCACTTCCAGTGGGCAGTTGGACTGTGTGATTTTGGGAAATGCCATCTCCTGTGTTAAAAGGATCACATCCAACCCACCATGCTGAGGGACCACTGGCTTTTAAAACACTTCCCAAAACCTTCTCAAAGGGCTTTTTGGGACACAAAAAGATCAGAAGAATCATCCTACAGATTGTTCTAGATTATTACTTCCTTTTGTGAGTCTGAGTAAGACCCAAAAGTTATTTATTTATTTATTTGTTTGTTTTCCAAATTGTTATGGGGATAGAAGCCTTCTGACATCCAGACTTTTAAAATTAGAGGTACCATGGATAAATTAAACAAGGATGAAGTTTTAAAACCAAGGGTTTTTTTAAATGCAGGTATTGATACATTAAAACTTAATAGCTCTTTTCAAGATATTGCATTTCATAATCAAAACCTTCAAATTTTCATTAAAAAATGAAATCGCTGATCCAACAAACCATAACAGCTGCAAATTGGGTCTGGAAATAAATACTTATGCATAAAAACTTACTTATTAATATTCTGATGAGGCTGAGACATGTATTTGAATGAAGAAAAGGCACTCCACAAATTAAAAAAAACACCTAATACCAACAGAAAAAACTACTGACTTTCATACTAGAATACTCAAGTGGCTTAAAAAGTTATCTCAAAGGTGGCCATTAATGGCAAAATGACTTATCAAATATGGATAACTTGTTTCTTTTTGGCACTGAGGTTGGGAGAAAATTAGAAAATAAAAAAGATTCCAGGAAAGGTATCACTATACCCTGTAGGAAAAACACACACAAAACAAAAAAGCAATACAGTTTTTTATACACTTGAAATTGAGATCTTGACTGCACCAAACCTGTTAATAAGGTGCCTGGAGACAAGAAAGCAAGAAATATTTTCTTGTCAGGACCAGCCTTTTAAAACACTATTTATGAAAAGTCAAGCTTGGCTAACCAGTAGGGTTCTCCTCTCAGGATCCCTCCAGCCCAGCACATTCCCCTTTGCTGGAGAGCTACACCACATCCTCTTGTCCCAGTGAGACTGTGGTAAAACACTGTGCTGTAGGGAATCCTCAGGAATTAATTTCCTCTCCTTCTTCTACAAGATACCCAGAGCTGTTATGTACTTCAGCCTTCCCACTTGAATTAGCAGGTTCTGGATCTGCAGCTGTGGATGGAAATAGCACTGTAGCAGATCATCAGCCACAGTCCAGAGGGAGGTGCTTGCCCCCACATCCTCCATGGTCTCTCCCAGAGAAGTGCAGCACCATGGGGCACTGGGCACCCACCTAAGGGGGTGTGGGAGGAGGAGAGTAGAGGGTGAACAGGAGATAAGCAGGGTCTTTATGGTCTTGCAAAAGCAAGAGCCCAAGCTACACAAGGCGAAGAAGGAAGAAGTTGTGTAGTAGACATAGACTCCCAAGCAGCTGACAGCTTGGGACTTCTGGGGCAGGACAGAGACTGTTTCTCTGCCCTCAGGTCTGAAGGGACAGGACTGGTTCTGTGATATAATAGCCTGTAATATAATAGGGATGAGGAGCAAACTCCATGAAGTGAGGTTTCAAGGCCACATACCTTAATGAAGTATGAACACCATAAAGGGGGGCTGGATAACAGTGGTTGGAGGCTCCCTTCTGTATGGCTCAAAGGCACCCATCTACTGATGCAAGATGTTGTCATGGGAGATAGTTTATTTGTAGGGTGCCAAATTTGGGATGATGAAAAACCGAAGCTCACTATCTTATAGCTACAATTATCACCCCTTCTTGCTCATCCATGTAGGCAGTGGCGATATTGCCATGCTAGACCTGGAATTGAAGAATCACTCTACAGCTCTATGGGTAAAGACTGGAGTCCAGGCAATGCACTCCTTGATCCTAAATGCAAAAGGGAAAAGTGCAGGTAGGAGTGCGTAATTCCTGCCAATGCATGTCTGGCTGCATGAAGACTGGTATCTTAGGCAGAGATGTGGCTTTTATGACCATGGAACTCTCTTGGGCAATAGAAACTGAGAGAGATCCACCTACGAAAACAGAACAATGCAGAATTGTTGCCCTTTACATGCAAGGAACACTCAAATCTATGAAGCTCATTTATGGGATGGACAATAGCCTGGGTGAATGCTTGTGGGTTGGCATTAAAAGAAAGACCAATGAGGGTGGCACTGTGATGGAAGGTTATTGCAGACCACACAGTGATGAAGTTGATGAAGTCTTCTGTAAACAACTCTAGGAAATCTCCAGACCACAGATCCTAGTTCTCAAGGGAGACTTCAACCTCTCTGAACTCAAAGAGGGAAAGGCAGCCCAAAACAGATCTCTGGAAGGTGGCACGTCCAACTTGCTAATACAAATGCTAGATGGGCCACAAGGGATGACACTCTCATGGTGGTTCTTACAGTTATTGTGGTATATCTTAGTGAGATGAATTAGTATCCAGTAATATGCATATATATATAAAAAATATCAAATATACAGACATAGTTAGATCTACAACACTACATTTCACATACAGACAACTCACTTCTTGCCTTCATATAACTTCCATGTGCATTCTAGAAATGTGGTTTAAATCATATGCACAGGTACACACAGGGAGTAGGAGATTCTTAAACTGAGTGTAAAAACCAGGCACTTTCATTTTAAAAAAGCTGCCATCTTATCTTCCAATTATCTATTCCAAGGCCAAAAAACCAGACCATGTCACATAGCAAAAGGAAAACCACTATTCAATATTTAGTCACGTAACTTCAGGATGGAATACAACTAGCAAAACTATACCTTTTCAAAGGCTTGACAGCAGTCATTAGTGCAAGCATTACTTTAAAATGAGAGGTCACAAACAGCAAACAAACTACATCGTCTTTAGCATATTGAGCCCTCATTGTTAGAAAACACAGCTGTTAAACATTACCTGAAGTAATTTAGCTATAGAACTCAAGTAGTTTAAATTAGCCAAGTCCTCAAACAGACTTGCACACCCTCTAATCATGACACGGAGTATCAGAGGGTTCTCAGGGTTGGTAATCTACATAATTTCCCACTTGTAGTCAAGAAACCCAGACCTTATTTGAAGTAGTTTTTATTATTATTGGCATTTCTTTAAAAGAACACCTTTCTGCCAACAGGCATTAGAAAAGCCTAGCTAATGTTTTCATATGTAAAGCCAAATAACACATGTTCATTGGACAGCAACTGCCTCTCTTTTGAGGTATCTTCACAAACTTAAGTGACTTCCCTCTGGAGAACAAGGCATGAAACACATCCAAAACACACAACCATGTGCTGCATCAGCAGTTACCAGGTGGGAACAGTACAGACCCTGCAATGGGAGCCTTGCAAACTGGCTGTTCAGGCAGTACACCTGCAACAGCTGTGCCACACTGCCAGAAACCATCCACTACACCCTCTGTAGGCCTGCTACCTCTTCCTTCTAAGCAATTCCTAAGAAAAGCCAGCATGTTATCAGCAGATTTAATTTCACTGTAGTGGTGTCCAGGTTTGCATTAGAAACTTTGATGGTGTCAAAAGGCAAAAAGAGATTGCATGATCAGAAAGACAATGCTGGGACAGACAAGACCATTTCCCACTCTGCTTTCTCTACACAAATTTCAAACACTGGAATTCCATGGATATTATTAAATACATATCAGACTGAACTACATGAGTTCCATTACCTAAAACTCCATCCAAACCCAGCCACTGCATGACAGCAGGTCTCATTTCAAACCATCTTTTGTGGAGATCAAAACTATGCTGATCTCAACTGCAAAGACTATACATTGCTTTGAGGAAAACGAAGGTCCAGGGAAAATACCAAAATTCAACCTTCTGAACTGTTTCTCCAAAATGAAGGGATTTTTTGGTTGACTATAATGCAAGAGATGAAGTAGATCTGAGAACAGCCAGAAGAACATACCAGAACTGAATTAATTATGGATTTACTTGGGAGAGAAAGAAAATACTTGAAGAACTCATTTTCACTTGAGCTAATTGGGAGATATGTGGATTGCAGTGGGGATCCATTTTTGTCCTGTTGGGAGAGCACCAGTCCAAGTCCCACCACATTCTTGGTAAATACCACCATGAATCAAGAAAGGAACAAGCCTGCAGTTTCACTTGTTCAATTTTTTTTTGTTATTGTTGCTGAGTCTAAAGGCAGGCTCCAAGGAAAATGAAGACTTAAATGAAAAAAAATGTTTCAAAGTTGACAGACACCTTTGAAAGCAAGAGAGGCAAATTACAGCTATAGCCCACAGGGACAATCAGGTCCTTCAGCACTAAAGGGAACAATGCATCTTTGTGCAATGGAAACAGATTTGATCAGTCAGCTTTGGAGGAGAGCACAGTTATCTCTTACACCATGGCACTGAGAGGACAGGCAGCAGAGCTTTACAGCCTTACTCCATGGAAGGGATCCTCTGAACATAGTGCTGACTGGAGGTATTTTCAGTTCTTCCTCCCTTTCCACAGGGATTAGTTCCCACACCTTCCACACCTCTGCTAGAAGTGACCACTCTTGCCATGGCAGTGCTTTTTGTAGTACTTCAGAGTTGCTAGAGCAAAGGCATACAGACAGCTTAACAGATGAGGCTGAAGATTCACAGCAAGGTCCTGGCAGCACTCTCTGCTTACACTGCTGATGTGTCCTTGCTCCACAGCCCATCATCAACTGTGCTGCATGGAAGCAACTCAACTCACAAAAAGGCTGCCAAAATTAGGGGGGAAAAAGCCCAGGCTGGATCAGTTCTGTGAAAAACTATTAAAAGAGCACAAAGGAAGAATATGTGTCTGTATGGTTTTGCCTCACACACATAGACAAACAGACACAGGACAAAAATTTTGTCCCACAAAAAAAGCAGTTTGAGTTGGTGGTGAACTTCACTAGGGACAGAGAAAAAGTCTGAAATGCTGAAAACTCTCCCGCTGGTTTTGCTGATGAAGGATGTAGAAAGCTGTCAAATTCCTAGTTCTGCAAGTACCACCACATAGTGCCCTTCCAGCTCACAATGCTCCATGAATCACAGAATCTTTAAGGCTGGGAAAAACCTCTACGATCACCAAGTATAACCATTAACCCAGTACTACCACGTCCACCACTAAACTGCATAGCCAAATGCAACTTCTACATGCCTTTTGAAAACTTCCAGGGATGGTGATTTCCCTGGGCAGTCTGTTGCAATACCTGATCACACTTTCTGTAAATAAATTATTCCCAATATCCAATCTAAACCTTCTCTGGTGCAATTTGAGGTCATTTCCTCTCATCCTTGCACTTGTTACCTGGCAGAAGAGACTGACAATCCAATGAATTACCTCCTTCTCTGAATCCTTATTCATGCATGCCTGTACCATGCCAGTAGAGCACTCTAGTCTAACTAGACTATAAGAACACCAACAGATCCTTTTACACCTTCACCCTGGCATAATTCTCTGTTGATGACTGCATTTGTTATTATCTTAAGGTTCTCCAGAAAGCATCAGTTGAATGTTCTGAGGATCAGCTTCTCATAGTACCAAGTTTTGTTTTCAGGCACAGCCACATGCTTGCTGTGCTTCACCCACCAAGGTCTAAACTGGGGTGAGCTCAGTGTTCATCTTCTTTAAAATAAAGTGTTCTCTGAACATTCAGAGGGCAAATTATGGCCACCAGCTGTGACAAATCTTCTTGGATCCCAAAACCACATACCAGAGCTAAGAATGCACATAACAACACAACCCTCAGTTTGAAGTATGCATTTCCTTGACTCTGTTCTTACCCAACTTATTCAAACACAGACCAGGAGAAAAGATTTGCCATAAAGCAAGTCACAAGCAGTAGTCACAACTTGTAGCCAGACACCATCTCCCAGCTTCAGTTCCACCAGCTGGAGCAGTGACTGTCTTCAGCACTTCAGTGCTTGTCCAGTCTCCTGTCGATATTACCAACCTTCAAAGCTTCCAGCAGAGCCATTTGGATGATGCTCCCTCCTTTGCCTGTATCTGCCAAAACAGGTGTGTGAAGACCTACTATTCAAACTATCCCTGCTAATTCTGACCAGCTGACAGAGTTGTCAGAAGAGGAACTGTGATCTGCCCAACAGCTCTTGATGTGTCAACTCTTGTGTCTCTGGAGGATGAGAGGAGAATAAAAGCAAAACTAGATGTTCACCTCCATGACCAAAGGGGAACACCTCCCACCATCAGCTAGGGAATGCTGGCAGCACAAGATGTGTTATATCTTCAAGCAGTAATGGAAGGGAACAACTGCTAAATGAACTGCAGGAAAGACCTGAATTGACTCTGTGTTCCAACAGAGCAACTGAGGGATGACACCTTCCGTTGGGCAGCATGAGGAGGCTGTGGAAGAACTTAGCCTATACCAGCTTCCTTAGGTAGACCACAAATATATGAGTGGTTGTGGAACCTACCCTTTCTAATTGGAAGAGTTGTGGGGGAAAAGCAGCATGGAGAAGGCACAAGGTAGAGAAAAAATAGAGGACATAAGAGGAAAAACTGCTGGTGCCACAAAACACATAAGTAGTGGAGTGGCGAGGAAGTGATTAGAAACAGAACAAGTGTATGTACTGGGGGAGAAAGTGTTCACTGCTTACAGCCTGGAGAAGGTCATAAGGGACAGTGGCACATAACCAAAGAAATGATAAATGGATTTGGCATCTGCATTAACTTCTTCTCGGTAAAATCCCATGAAGAGTTTTGCTGGCTTTTATTACCATATGTGCACAAATCCAAAACACACATGCTGTGTTGATTTAATCCACGACTACAGTGCTTTTATGTGTCCATTTCTGCTCAGTTCTGAGGCCTCTTCCTCTTTTTTCCTGCAGAAGTAAAAACCTTCTCCCTTTCTTGCAAGCAAAACTCTTCCTGAAAAATAATTCTGTTTACCTAGAAATTGTTCCCAGATTTTACACTTGGTGATCAGAAAGCAGTAAGTTCTGTGAAGGATTTAGACTGAGTGAGAGAGTTTTGGGGAGAGAGCACTGCAGTGCTTAGGCTCCTTTCTCACACACCATTACAATGGTTGGTCCACACAGCATGATGAGTATGTGCAGAGCTCCTCTGCTTCCCTTCTCTGTGGTTTCAGTTTCTAAATGGATGACTATAAATGTATAATGGGTTTGAAAAATAATCTTATCCAGGGCAAATGGAAAACCAAAATCATCAACTTTGGAAAATAAAGGGTTCTGCTAAAAATAACCGTGGTATTTCTGGTTTTGCCAAAACTAGTATTTTCAAATAAGTCGGGGACTAATGTATCTCAGTGACCACTTCCTGAGCTTGAAGACAGATAGCAACAGTCTCCCTCTCCTTACAATCAATAACCAGCAGAATGAAATTACTAAGTGCAGACAATTTAACTGCTCCATGATAAGCTTACCAATGGCACTAACAAGACAGGAAAGAATCACACCAAATACAGACCACTGTTCTTTGAAAGACCCGTAAAGAACAGCTGAGAAATGGAAGAGGAGGCAACTGGAGAGGCAGAAGGACTGGAAAAGACTGAAGAGGGGACCAAAGTAGCAGAGATTCTTCTTTGAAGCCTCAGGGGAAGTACTAGAGGGATGGGGAACTTAAAGTTCCCTAACTGTTAGGAGATTATAGCAGCAGAAGAAGCAATAGCTTTCCCCTCTGAGCACTTGGGATATGAGGGAATAATAAAATTTTTAGACATCTACTGGCAAGGCAAAGTTCACAGTTAATAGGCAGCATTTAGTCCTCAGTCATGGGCCAGGAATGACAGCACAGCATTACCTCCCCAGACATCTGCCTCCTGGGAGAGTCAGTGGTGTGCCACCCAGACTCCTCAGAGGCAGGAAAATTGCTGCTTTCCTCCTTCTTGTCTGTTTTTTATTTCACTCTATAGTTTTGTCAAACTCAGAAACTCCCAAAACTCCAAGAACTTTCAAAATGGAACTCAGTAGCTTAGGAAAAACAAAGGAAAGGTTCGGTCTCCATGGCTCAACTATTATGCCAAAGTGCATTTTAGCTAGTTCTTAAAAAATTACTAGCTCCAGAAGGGTGTCAAAAATGAAACCTCATAGCTTGATAGTTGAAGTATGACAGTTTGACTATTAATGCAACAGAAAAAAATAGCTTCCTCAAGGCAGCTGTTCCATGGGTCACATAAAAAGAAAGAGCAAAGACTGTTTTTTTATAAGTAGTATTTAGTAGCAAATGTTAAAAAAAGTCAAATACCTAATTATCTTATTTGAAGAGAGGATCAGCTGGTACGTTTTAGTGAAGATAAACATCCAGAGTCTTGCTGTTTGAGAGTTGATCTTTTCCATTCATAGGCTTTTTTTCTGAAATTAGCCATTGCCTTACTCAGCAGCAGAAGAGGAAGCTACTGCTAAGCATCATGTAATTAATACTTAAGTTCCAAGAAAAGTAATATTAAATATGCTTATCCATATATTTTTCTGAATTACATATGCATGGAAAGGATAGGAATTGTGATGAAGCTGTGGGAGGAAGGGAAAGGAAGAGAAGGGAAGGAAGAAAAATTCCTATATTTTAGAGCTTTTTTTCAGAAAAATGTTAAGAACCACAAATTAAAAAAAAAAAAAAAAAAAGTCCTGCTAGTAAGATGAGCTGTCACATTTTCTGGAGAAAAGTATAAATGAGCATTTTAAAACAGAAGACTTTGTAGACACAGATTGTGTTTTCCACATCAACTGCAACTTTTCCTTTTGTAATTTATACCGTAATTTGAAAATGCCAATTGAAGGGTTATGCAAGCTTCTGCTGTGAAACAAAAACTGGAAGGTGCTTCCACATTTCTCTCTAAATTAAGATGAAGCAAAGAAATGAAAACATATTCTAATTAATGGAATTTCTAAAAAGCCTTATTTTCAATGAAATTGTACAGTGGCTTCCTTCTGTGATCAGCTTTATATTCTTGATTGAATATCTCAGCCTGTTTTTTTCCTACTGATCAAAACCATACCCACACAGGTCCCCCATGTTCGTGCACTAATCTTTCAGATGCCAGTCTTCAGTGCCCATATCAAAGCAGTTAACATGAGCAGTTCCCATGCACTACATGGCTCATGGCTTTTGAAGAGGGCTGAGTGACTCTCTCTCATTCACGGTGCTCCTCTTGGAGGTTATACATGCCTCTCTTACAGGAGTGCTCAAATATATTCCATGCTTTCCTGTAATGTCCACCCCAAGGAGCCTGTAGTAGGGACCCCAGTGGTAAAGGTCTTCCCTTACCCCCTCGTGCCACAAGCCAGGATCTTGCACATCTGCACTCTGAGAGTCAAGCAGAGGTCCCTGCCTGCCTTGTCTCCCTTGTTCTTTCCACCATCTCTCCTTTCTGCAGAAGGCTGTCACAGTTTGTTCACATCCATGCTTCGTGGCTCCTGCTGGAAAGCACAGGGCCCAGTGAAGAGTGTAATGCAACTGGTAGTGTGGGCAGCTGCTTCCTACCACATGCCTGCCAGCAGATATAGGTGAGGAAGCCAAGAATGTGTGTGTAGAGAGGCACATATGTTACCACTCTCCTTCCTATTGTCCTCCCTGGCCAGCTAGGTCAGAAGTCAGCAGCAGGGGTGCCAGCAGGGCTTGAATGGGGTACAGCAGGATTGAGGGCTTGGGGCCAAGGGATCTGCAAGAGGCAGCATTTCCTGGCTCCCGTGGGGTTTGCCTAGAGACAAGGCATGATGGCCCCCAACAGCATGATGTCTCTTCAAGGGACAAGATTTCTCAACTCTTTGAGTTTACAGGCACAGCCTTTGTGGGTCAGCCTCTCATTCGAGAAAGCAAAACCTGGCATAGTCCTCTGAAGAGACTGCCAACCTACAGCTGCTAATTTATGAATTACTAATTCATAAATGTAGTGCTTTGGGGAGGTCTCTTTGTCAGAAAGGCAGCACAGATTGTCTCTTTCTGACAAGCAGAAGCAGTACAGCAGGGAGTTAGCGGGGTTATGAGACACACCCCACTCCCTGGTCTCCAACACCCATATGTGTGGGTTTTAAGTATTTTTTTTTTTCCTCTCCAATGATTCAGAGGCACCACTCAGCTGCCTGACCTGCTAGACTTAGGACTACTGCCGCACCTCATGAATATCAATCCTCTCCCACCCTATTCACCTTCATAAAATGAACATCAAAGGCTCTCCTAAAGTGCTTGGGAGGGAAAGTTAACATTTGCTGTATATTAAATGTGAACTGGATACACTTCAGTTCACCTTTGCTTTTACATACAAGTCAGAAGGTTGAATCATACTGGGACAGGACTGACCTACTCAGGTTTTGCTCAAGTTATTGAAGCTGCCTAGTTATTCCTTTTAAGCCAGACTCTTAAAGAGTCTGGCAGACAAGGCTGCAGGGAAGCCTCGATGTTTCTGAAAATCTCATTAGGCATCTAGCTGTAATCTGAACCCACAGCCTTAGCAAATATTTGACCTTTCATTACTAGACCCATGTTCTGCAGAGGAGATGCTATTGTGAGAGCTCTGCCCTGTCTCCTGTGAACATTCTCAAACAGCTACATTACACATCCTGAGGTACTGAGAAACCCCTGCACTGCAAGAAAGACAACATATAAGATTTAAAGAGGGCTCCTTTCAGCTTCTAGTACCTGGGATTAAATTTGCAATCATTCTGGGTTCAGAAAAAAACTGAACGCTTCCTGAAGCTTAGACCCCTTTATTCAGAATTAACTGCATGTCTCTGTACACAACTGAGACATCTTCTGCACAGCCAGTCCTTCTGCCAGCAGCTGACTAAGCCTCAAGGATGGAGGGAAGGAAGAGAGAAAGAAGCAGACTGGATTTTTGCCTTGTCTGCCAGACTTCTCCCTAAGACTGAAAACCTAACTTGCAAAGAATGAGTTTCCCTTAGAAGAACATTTTTAAGGCAGAGCACAGCAAATGTTAGTCCCCAGCCCTGCAGCAGCAGCTTCTGCTAGGGCAGATGTAGGGATCATAAAACCAGGGGAGGGAAAAAAAAGTAAATAAAAATCTCAATTCCTTACATTCTTGATTCCTACAAGGCAGTGTAAGAGCACAACAGGATTCTGAACTGCATATTTGTATTCTTCATGCTAAAGGCAAATAAATCACCGTAGATACTGACTCCTTAACACTCAGGACAGACTATAAGCACAACTCACCACTGGCACACTCCCCAACTTTTAACAATCAGCTTATTTAAAACCTGCAAGCTAGATTTGAGCCTTCTGCACAGAGAAGTCTAGTATGCCAAGTTGCAACCTAAAGTGACTCTTACTACCAGACTATAAACCCCAGAAAATAGGGCTAAGAGTTCATTATGAAGCTGGTGACAGACTCCTAATTATAGTGGTGCTATCAAGCATGATGAAGGCTGGTTGGTTTTATTATAGTCTCATCCAAAGACTTGTTGGATGCTGGATTAGCTCATCTTTTCACTCCTGTTGAACTGCCATATGTTTCTTTTTCTCCTTTATGCAGCATTTGGCAGAAGTTATTTGTCAGCATTTAGAAAAAGAAAACATGTCTCCAGAAACTTAATTTCTAGTTCTTTCCGTGCAAAGTTTTGTTTTACCTGTTAAAACCTTAGAAATTGCATTTTCATGTCTAAAGCAAAACTGGATAAGAAAAAGTTACTATTAAAACATGAAATATAGACAGTCTTAAACTGTCCTGATTACAATACTGCAGTATAACATCTCAGTACACTTTAAAGGAACAGATACCTCCATAAAAAGCTCTCTTTCTCCCTCCCCTTTCACATCAATTGTGCCCGATTTCATATCCACTTCAAATATCTGCAAGTAAATCAGAGCAAAATGCAGCATTTTACTAACAGATTTGATGATTTATTCATCACTACCACCTACCAGCATTGTTGCAAAGATCCAAGTTACACAGAACAAGTCAAAGGAATAAAAACAATATTAATGCAAGGGCTTTAAAAAAAGCCTCTTGTTTGGCAGCTGTAAACCCACTGAATGTCACAAATTTAGCTAATACACCATAGGAGAAAGAATTCATTGCTTCTAATCTCAGATATCAGACAGTTGGGAAGAACTAAGCAGCACCTGTATGGAGACAAACCTGGAAACAAGAACAGTACTGTTGCTGGACAGAAAAGAGAGCTCCAAAAGTCATTTCCAGACTTCAAAGACTTTGGAGAAAAACTGAAGCAATGGCAGGGTTCACAGAGGTAGCCAGAGGAGAGGCAGATTATTTCACCTGTGTATCAAAACATGCTCAGAAAAGGTGGGGTAGATGGCACCATCAGCTTCAAATATGGAGCAGAATTCAGCAACAGATAAGGATTTTACTGCCCCATGTCATTTGAATCAGACACAGAGCATCACTTCCCACCGCCCTTCCTCCCCTCTCTCGGTTTCCTCTTCAGTAAGAGCGCTTCTGCCATGGCAAACAAGGTATTCTTCTGTAGGCATCTCCTGTGAGTGACACACTCCCCAAACAAATGTCGTGGGCTATCTCCAGACAGAAAGAAACACAGTTTATTTCAGAGGAAAAAAAAAAGGACGGCCTTGAAAGGCCACAAAAAGTGACCTAGGGGCAAGATAATGAGAACTAATAGAGCACTTGTGAGAAAAGGAAGGTCACCTGTCACAGTTGCTATTCAGCTCTGCTAAGTGGTTTTATTGATGGGTCATTAAAGGATTCTCATCCACCTTCAGCCTCAAAGTGGCTTTATAAAACAGACAATCAGAAAAAAAAAAAAAAAAACAAACCAAAAAACCAATAAAAAATTGCCTTAGGTTTAAAGTATCTTAGCAGGTTTAAAGTATCTTAGCCTGATATCATTGTGCACTGAGAAGTGCATAATGAAAGTAAGAATTTTAATTAAATTTTATTTTTAAATTTAAGTGCAGTCTTTCTGCAGCCATGCCTCAACACCAACTGAAAGTTCATGTCTTTCGATAGCTGAACCTCACCATAATGCAGTTTACCTGAAAATAAATAGTATAATTGATTTCATGATTCTCTGAGCCCTTTGGTGTAGGCTTTTGGCTGTCCCATCATTTGCAGGTGTAGATAAGCAGTAGATAAAGATTAGTGCTTGTGTGCCAACCCAGAGATGCTGAGCCTGCCAATTTTAGGAGCTCTGCAAAACAAGCCATGAGATGCTCCCACAGTTTTGAAGTAAGTAGGCCAATAGAAAACTGAATGAATAAGCCCATTTTGATGGCTAAGCCATAGCTACTGTAAGCAGTGGACTGGCAGCACAGTTAAAAGCAGGCAGATTTCCTTGCTTTGCCTTCAGACACTGACAGTGGGTGCTGTAGGGAGGGACTGAAATTTCACCAGCACCTGCAGTAACATGCAGGCATGAGTAGCACCCAGCTTCAACAGTGTCTTTATAGAATACCAAAGAATAACTAAAGAGCCACATGTTACTGGTGAAAAACCTACAGTGAGCAAAAGTCATTTCAGTGTTGATTGCCTGTAGTGTTCTATGATAATCTGATTTCTGCCATTATAGCCAGAAAAAACCCAAAAAACTATTAACAAGCACTATTAATAAATTTGGAGTTTGGCTTGCATTTTGTAGCTTAACAGACATCAGTTACAAGGGATGTATTAACTGCTACTGTGAACAGTGAATAGGTTCCTACACATCCATTACCTATAGGGACCTCTAGACGTATTATACATACCCAAAAGGTCCCAAAAGCACTCAAAAATTGCCTTGCAGACACTATTGCACTCTGCCCCATTTACATCTTTCATCCTCCTCCTTTGTATGGGCCAGGCTCAGTCAAGAGCCTTAGGGAAGTTGGGCACTGGTTGTCCCCAGTGTCCCTGCACAGACCCAGGCTCCTGGGGCCAGGTAGGGACCAGTTTCCCCTCCCTGAAGACCAGACTTGTACAGCCCTCAGGCATCACCTCTATGGGCAAATCAGCTGCCATGAATTAAAGACCTGCTAGCTGGTGTTAACTGAAATGTTTTGAGAACTTGCACGTCAACCTGTTTTGGTCAATATTCACAGAAAAGGCAAAAGGATCTGTGACAGCAACTCCCTTCTGTTGCCAAATCCTGCCTCTGAGCTGCTAAAAGAAAAGGTCACTTAAATTTAACAGGACTAACAAGGTATTTTCTCAGTCTTCTTTCTTGGAAATAGCTGAGTTGCTCTGGCTAAATGCTGTTTTTTTCTTTTTAAACAATAATAACAGAATATTCAGCAGGAGGCAGACACCAAATTAAAGAAATCTCAATGCAAGCTGTTAAAAATTGGCAAACTTGTAAGTGGCTGAAAATAGAGTCTTATAATGGGAAGTGTCAAACAACCCTGATAATAGGCAGCATTACCAGTTTTCTCTGTAATTCAAAATTATGTTTTATTATAGTGTTAAATATGCCTAAGCTCCTTTTACCAGTTCCACCATTGCCAGCCCAAGAGCAGCTGCTGGCCGATGGCAAATTAGCAAGTTGTAGTTTTCCTGGTGTAGACAAGAGGGTAGTTGTTTCTGGCTTTCAGCAGTTGGAGCAGGTTCATCTCAGCGGTTTTTATAGAGCTGAACATGTTGGCATATGGCCATTAACACATATCTCAGGTGGCTCCCTGCTGTAATAAGGTGGCCTGAACATATGAGAAGTAAGATCAAGTCATGTTTTTCCAGAAGCTGGTGTAAATGTAGTCAACAGGTGATCTTGAAGAAAGTACTACAAAGTACACACATTACAGAGTTTTTGCTATTTTGGAAAACAAATTAAAACTCTAGTTGACACTCAGGAAGCCCAGGGCCTTCACTGTATCACAGGATGAGATTTATATGGTCAAGTTCAGAAAGGGATCTGGGGACATTTCTTCTGAGACAAAGTAAAAAGTGGTCTGCTTCTGTATTTCCTTCAGGAGAACTAATGGACATTACAGAGCCAAACCTTGAAGACCATCAGTCTTTGTCCTGCAGAAGAGGAGCCACATGAGTTCCCAGCCTAAAAGACTGCCACTTTTCAAAAATTCAGAATTTTTTAACAGTCTCCAAGAAGCTCTTCAGATAAATAATGCAAAAGGGGCCTTTTTCAAGGTACCAGAATCACATGACACCAACCAACCTTTCACATCCAGGACCAGTCAGTCTGTAAGAAAGGCTGCCAGTTCTAAGGCAGTTTAAAATTGAAACTACAGTTCACATTATTCTTATGGAATAAAAAAAGGAGGGGATGAACACGACACCCTTCTTAGGCTGCTTGCCCTGGGGAAGCCAGATTTTGGCCATCACAACAACCCTGGAAGCGAACCACTACCTTGGGTGTGCCAGAGAGCAGCTGCCCAGTGCCAGAGGTACAGAGGATAACACTTCACACGAGGATGGATCAGGAGAGCATGAAAGATAAGTAGTTGCCTGTCAGCACTGGGCTGGGCACCCACTGGCATCTCTCCCAGACAAGTCTCAGCAGGGAGCTGAGGCAGTTGCTGGCACAGCATCACACTGACACAAACATATCCCCTTCTTCTTGTCCCCCAGTTAACTCCCTCAGCCACTTTCACACTTTATTCATCCCTCCACAAATCAAATGGCCCCTCCTGGGGGCCAAGTCGAGGCATGGTAATGATTTACCATGGGGGCTGTGATACACAAGATCCCACAGGAACCAAGGCTGGACCACATCATTCAACCTTCCATTTCTATGTCTCCAAACTGAGACTAGCAGTCCTCACTGGCACAGAGTTACAACAATACATTTTTGAACCTTCAAAGCATCCACATATAACAGTAAAGGATCCAGAGAAAGATTCTGCTAGCAGTATATAAAAGCAAAAAGAATGGATTCAAATCAACTGTGCTGCTCAGCACAGCAGTTCAGTCAACTGCGCCTTTCACCCCGGGGATCTCAGGGGGTGCATCCCTGGGAAGTGGGACAGAAACCACTGCAAATACAGGCAGGTGCTGCCCCAAAGGTGGTGAGCATTGGTTTCATCACACTGGCACACAGGGCCAAGGGCCATTTTCCAACTACTGGTAGTGCTGGGTCCTTTTTTACCTGGTACATGTACAAGTTAAAATGCAAAGTGGGCACTGGATGTTTTTCAGAGAGATTAAATAATCTTTTGATCTTGAGAACAGAGGGCAGCATCTTCAGAGGCTGCATGTGCATCTTTCTCTGATGATCAAATCCCTTTGAGGTATCTTAGAGAGGACATGCTCAAAACACCTCAAGTCAGACTGTTTGGCTAATCTAGACTCCAGAAGACTTGTCTGTGTTAGGCAAAAATATTATTTGTCTCTCCAACATCTTACAGCCTCTCAGGTACATTTCCCCCACTTCTCTGATTCTTTCCATATGTCTTCCAAAAGCAGAATCTTCTGCTAACCAATTCTTGTACCACTGGTCCCAAAGGATCAACATCTCTGTGGCTTCAGAACCACTTGTTGCAGGACTCCTGTTGCCCATGAACAAAGTATACTCTGAAAACCATCCAGAACAGCTGAGTTTTTAATTCTGAGACCACCAGGGCCAAGGTGAGAAGCTGCTGAACTGTCAAATGATCCAATATGGAAGAGTGAGGAGAAGGGAGAAACGAGCTGGTTTTTTGTAGGAGGGTAATGGCCATAATGAGAGATCCGAGTTGGGCTAAAAACCAAGACTCTCTTTCCTGCAAGAAGGAAGCAATAGAAAATAATTTTTATAAATTGTACCACCATGATAATAGGACAGAGACTCACTAGACTATTTCATCTCAGGGACAGAGATACAGCAGGCTGGATATCTCTTTTAGATTCCAGGTAACTCTTCCATGTACAGTGACTGATGGCTACCATTTAGTTCTGAAATTCTCACTTCTACCCTTCAGAAAACAATCTTATTAGAAAAATAGCTTAATGAGGCAGAGAAGCAAAGAATTGCAATCCTTCTAAATAAAGGCTCTAACAAGTATCAAGTGCTGTGACTGAAGGAATAGCTGTATACTAAGTCTTTCTAAGCAGCAAACATGGCTTAAGGAATTCCCACGTATACCTCTGTATGCTGCAACATCAACTGTGCCCTTTCCTGTATTATACATTGTTAATTGGCAACTGAGACAATGTGGATTGAAAAAAAACCAGACAAAACTAAAATGTTGTTTATATTTTAAAGTAAAATAATAAATCAACTTATTTAAGTTGTCTCTGACCATGTAAGCACTGAGAGCAAGAGAAGGAGACATGCTCCTTAGGATGACCAGCAGATAGGCACTTAGGCAAAAGCTTAGGATATCTCAAGACCACAAAGAGATGTGAAGTTTGGAACACAACTGAAACCTGTGTCCTAGTTCTGCCGGTCTGCCTATAGCACTGGTATGGATATGGCAGAGCAGCCATTTACAGAAACATCCTGCAGTGCTTCAATATGGAAATATTCCTGGTAACTATGTCAGTCCAAACTAAAAATAAAATATAACTGTTAGTCATTTGATCCCTGTCCCTACTCTGTCCCAGTTCATTGCAGGAAGTTTCTCTGTGAAGTAAGGACAACAGTAATAATACCCAACAGCACTTGAAGCTATGACCACTGAGATGGTATTTCTTTCTTACATAACTTTCTCTCTTACAATAGAATTTGATATATATGTATACACACACACATAATTCAGCCTCATAATATTGATATGGACTTTTCCTTGCAAACTACTGTTTACTTCAAAGGAGCACTGTCACCAGTGGAGAAGAAACTTGTTCAGGAAGGAAGGTGTAAGAGAAAATGATTGTTCTGCATTCAAGGGAGAGAAAAACTACTCTGTCCCAGTTCTCTCACTAAAGAAATACACTGCAAATTGAGAGAGCTCTTACTTGTAAGTTAAAAATATGTGTGTTGCCACAGAGTGCTTTCTATTTGAAATGCAGGATGACTAGGGAGTCTAAGTGGGAGAGAGAGGGACAAACTTCAGTCCTCTGGCTGTTTTAGGGGACAGCCCAGCTATAGCTCTGTTAAGAAACTGAAGGCACTGAACAAGGGAGTGAAATAAAATGCTGCAGCAAAAGTTTGATGGAGCATACCAGGAAATTCGGGCTGTTTTTCTGCATTAGAAGAGAAACGAGCAGAGGTAGCACAAGCAGCAGCTCCTCATGTTTCCTCCAGGCTGGGGAGAGTATGGCCACCTCCCAGCTTCCTCCTCCCTCCCCAAACCACAAACACCTTTCCCAGCCTGCAATCTCCATTCCCACTGCTCTGGCAAGTCTTTCTCTTTCCTTTCTTTGCCTTAGCTCCAAGTTGCCAAGCAGGTTAAAAAAAAACCACAGAAAAGAGCTGAACATATCTGCAGAAGGACGTGGGGGTTAGGGAGATCCTGTGTCATGTTAACAGACCACAAGTGTTTTGTGCAAGAATCACCTTTCTGATACTCTTGGGAAAATTGTTAACTTTTTTTAAAAATATGGATGGATGGATGGATGGATGGATGGATGGATGGATGGATGGATGGATGGATGGATGGATACCAATTTTCCTCAAATAACAATCCACTATGTTTCTTTTCTCTCCAGCAAGCACATCATTAAATAAAACAATCACTCATTAGCAGTGCAAGAACATTACAATTCAAATAAAATGGGAAGCAGAACAGCAAAGTAAATATGGAAGAGCGAAATATCACAGAGACATCTGAATTAGCACCACTACTCAGCTTTCTTTATGTCTAGCTGAAATCTGTTTCAAGATTGAAAGCATTCAACAAAACTAAGTAATGCTAAGAGCAGGAGGAAAGGGTTTCAAAGAACTCGTTTCATAAATATCCCTTAATATTATAGGATATTACCTTAAATTAAGTTGAAGTAAGCCATATCTGTAAGATTAGACTATGGCTGAATTGCAGGTGGTAATAGCAAGAGCAAACAAATCATTCTACCCTGACTGTGAATAGGTCAGAGTTATATTCTCATTAGACACCTTTCAGAAAAATGGAGAAGCAAATGTGTCCCTAAAGCTGCCATTAGCACAGCAGGGGCTGCTGGGTGTATCTGGCTCACATGCCAACTCTAGCAGAGGCAGCCTATTGCTGGAAAACCTGAGGTTTTCAGGCACACCAAAATGGAGACTCAGGCACCCTCTCAACCTGCCACAGCAGTGTTTCACTTGAGTTTTGGAAATCAGCAGGTACCATTCTCTGAGAAAGTCACAGAAGACATTATACAGCATTTTTAAAAGTTAAAATGTTGAGCTGTCAGCCCAAATCATTTGCTCCCACAAGTTATAAGTGTGAGCCAAGAAGCTATTGAGGTTGAAGACTTCTTAAATACCACATTATAAGAATGTTTTAGACAACAAGACATGAAGTGTTTTAGCAATATTTAGCGACTGAAAATAAGTTCACTGTGGAAACTGCAGACCATCTAAGACATTGATCTTGAGCACCTAAATATTCATAGAAAATGAAGAACATACAAAATTAAGATACAGAATCCTCAGGAAAATAGTCAATATAGCTCTAGGAAAATCAGACCTATAATCCCCAGCCTGACAAATTTAGTTAAAGAAGGCACATGCTGTCTTTCAGCAAACTAAGCATCTTATAACTAAGCCTTTATAACTAAACAGTTCTATTTAAAAACAGATGCCACACAAGTTAACAAAGCAGATCAAGTAACTCATAATTCTCAACGATTCTCATTCAATCCTTGGTATACCAGCTCTCCTAATCTTTATAAGAAACAAAAGCTGAGCCAAAAATCTTCCAGGAACGTAGAAGTACTAGTTAAGAAAGATAGTGCTGGTATAAATCCATCATTCCATCAATTTTCCTGCGACCTGAACAAAAGCACAAGTCAAGTTCAAAGATATGATGATGTAGATCATGAGGTACAATAAACTCAATTAAACAGCAGCACCACTACTGTAACCAAAGAAGATCACACAGAAAGCAGACCCAAAATTTAGTTCACAGTGTTGGAATACAATTTGGAAGAGAGTAATGTATAAGATCATTAGGGTCACAGTTGTTTACCTGCTAGCACAATCACTCCAGGGAAGTGGAGAGAGAGCAAACATGATACTACAACACACAGAGCATCAAAGCACCATGTTGAAATTGTAAGATGTAATTACATCATTTAACATTGGACTTCCTAAAGTATATCTGTTTCTGACATTGACTGCTTGAATCTAATGTCATTACATTGGTAAAAGCTCAGATGGGAGATATACACTCTATTTAGAACTAGACTTAAAGACAGACACTATAGCCAATCCATTTGATTTAGTAGAGAGGAGGTAAAGAGAGGATGATAAAGAGGTAATAAGCATTGTCTGTCAGCTTATAGATGTTAGGTCTTTTTCTTAAGAGTTGATTTGATCAGAGAATGCTAATCCACTGAATTGAAGCTGTTCTTAGGAATTTGGCAGATTTTATAAACACTCCCACATCTCATTGACGAAATAAATCCTTGAGAAAAGACCACTGGCTACTCCTGGTCAATTTTCTTCACAGAAAAGCCAAGACAAACCATCATTATGGGTACACCTGCATCCTAACTGAAGAGAGAATACAAAGTGCCTTTTCAACTCAGAATTAACCATTGCAGACAACTTGATTTTTCCTGTTTTTCCCAGTCAGCCTGCCAGACAGGGATCAACTGCTTCCATGGGTCCCCTCTGACCTTCAAAGCAACAAGTGTAGGGGCTCATTTCCATCAAGATCTGACCCCAACCTCTTCCAGGGCCAAACCAAAATCCCCCTTTTTGTATAGACAAGTTTTGCTGCTCTGATGCTGCTTCCCTCACAATTCTTCCCCATACTCAAGACACACCAGGAAAAACAAAACTGTGGCTTTAGCATAGGAATAACTGAGGACCATTCAGAAACCATTCAACAGATGTGGTAGAGTAATATAATGCAACTAACTTCTCTAAAGCCATGTCTTTAGCTTCCAAGCTTCATCCTTACTGGAATATGGCACCGAAGTTTTAATTATATTGCCATTATGAAGTGGTAATGAGCATTAGCTGATGACTCAGAATAATAATTACTAGGTGGTGCTATCATGAAGCTACAATTTCAGAAGCCAAGCAGGTGTTACTTTCCTGAATGATTTAAAAATCACAAGCAGCCAATCCTCTGGCTAATTGCACATGGAAGCTGTGCACATCTGAAATGCCTTTTTTCACATGTCCAAAACAGGTGGAGAAGGAAGTTTTTCCTTAATGCTGCTAAGCTGATTGGTTGTCAGTGTTCAGAAATAATTCCCCAAGTACAAGATTTGGTTTTTTCATGATGTGTCAAGCATCTCTCTGTTAAAAAGGTTAGGTTGCCTTTTCTTGCAGAAAGAAATATTTCAGGCTTGCTTCCACCCAAAACTCCCACAGCCCCCAATTCTGAATGTCAGTCACTTTGAATCAGTGGCAACAGCAGCAATAAATGCCTACTTGTAATTACAGCATATTGGTTTTAACATTACAGGGTCTGTAATAAATGAATAAAATAAATATATAAAAGTCTTAATTAAAAAAAAAAAAACATTTAAAAGGGGGCTATTTTTAAAGTAGTGGAATAGATATTTAAAAACAGTAAGCAACCCTGAAAAATTGTGCAGAACAGTCTTATAGCTCTGAATTCTGGTAACTTGTTAGAAAATACCTGTTATAAAAAGCTTCCCTTTTCTCCTGAATTGTTCTCCAGGTTACCCCACTGCACCATAAATTGAATCATGAGAAGATTTCAATGTCTCCATTCCTAATGAAAAGCCAGCTGACTGGGGATATATCTATGACATTTGTAGTACAGAGTATTTCAACATGAGATTGTTTGTGACAGCAATTCAAAAATACTGAATCTCACAACTGCCTTCTCTCCTGGGTAGTAGTTCTTCAGCAGTTCTTTTTTCAATCACTTGAAATAGCTATATGATGGAGTTACATGGGACTTGTTATGGGAATGATAGATAGCTGATTAAGTGTGTTTTTTAAAAAATCACAGCTTTTCTTTTTGCGTGCCTTAAATCCTCTCCCACAGCACTGCTACTTAAACAATTCAATTAAAATTTTGGGTGATAGCATGCTCTTAATTTCTTTATCAAATTAACTGGTGTACAAAAAAGGGATGATTGGGAAGTCTTTCCCCATGATATGGTGATTTTTCTATTTTGTAAAGGGTTTGCAGGGAGTTAGTGATAGAGGCAAGAAACAACAAAACCCTGGGTGTGTTGGGCCATCAGTTGTGACGTGGGCTGGTGGAGGAATCTTGTCTTCCACCACAAGCATGCCCACGGTGACTAATGCCTTCACACCCTGCAGGATGGGATCACACTCACCCCATGGTTATGTCATTTTTAAAGCATGTGGTGGTAATTTAGAAATACAAAACTAAAAACCAGACAGGCACGTACTTGGTAGGTCTACTATTCACAAAAGCAGTGATGCAGTCACAGGTAAAACAAGTAAATATTGAGGTTCACCCTTCTCAAATCTGAGCTGGAGAGTTTACCTGTTTACTACCTTGCTTTGAACACTAAGAAAAGAAGAATTATTCGCCTGTTACAACTGGCAGTTGAGCAACACAGAAGAGATGTTTACAGTGGTAGATAGATGAGCTTCATTACTATGGAACTAGCCTCTTGTATGGAGATGCTGTACCCATTTTAGGCCCTTAGTAAAGCAGATTACCTATTATCGCTGCAAGCAATCTCCACTATATGTTTAAGTTATTACATCAGGCAAGCTGCCCTCATGGATGGTATACACCCAATTAACATGCCACAAGAACAAGGAAAATTTCTCTGACCTCTTCCAGACCCCTCATGTGCACACACTGACTCAGAGCTCCTCAGTTGGGCTCCTCCACTGGCTCATGCCACCAAACCCATGTGTCAGTGCTCAGCTCTGGAACCCCCAGCACAAAACTGAAGAGCTATTTATTATTGCATGTAGTTTAAAGATAGCAATTTTTAATGAAATTAATGACATACATTCTCTTGGGCACCACTGGAATGTACTGTGAACTCAATGTAGGGTATAATTCAGGAAATTACATTCATTGAAGACATTTAAATGTTAATCTGTAAATACGTTTGTTCCTTATTCCATCAGGATTTGTTTCCATTTCTTTGAGTGCTTGAGCCCCTCATAAGATAACTTCATCTCCCTTAGAAGGCTGGAAGCAAAAGAAGGGACACTACTGAACCTGGGCATTTCAATTGGAGCCCACCTTCACACCCATGATCATCCAGAGCCATCCCTTGCCACTCACTGCTGAATGAGCTCAAGACCCTTTTGAAAAACAGACCAACATACCCACTGTGATTGTGCTAAGCCATTTTGAATTAAGGCCCCTGGTACCATCCACTTTGATGCATAGCTTTTTGTGTTGTTTAGAAACCTGAGAGCTGTCCTGATAAGACAGAGGAAACATCCTCTAGTCCAGCATATTCCCCTGAGAACAGACTTCATCTCACTTTCTGCAGAGCAGCCCAAACTAGTCATTAGGTTATTTCTGTTTTCAAGGAGACTGAACCCTCCCAGGGGCAATTCAGCTTCCCTAGTTTAGGTGCTTATCTCAGGCTTGTATGAATCACCTCAGCCTCCCCTCTTCCCATCCCCTGATGACTGTTTGCTGTAAATAAACGTACAGGAGCTAGAAATTAGGTGTCTTGCTGAAGACAGTCAGGGAAAATGAACCACATTTTAACAGTAGCCAGCAGCAGCCACTGAAGACCATTCATTTTTCATGCCAGATATCTTCCCTGCTTCCTAAGAAAAATGAGTTTCAGGACTTCCTAAATTGAAAGCTGCATCAAGGCTTTAAAGTTACCAAAGGTCTTATTTTCTATGTATGTGCCTAATCTTTTCTCCATATCACTGGCATTTAAAAGCTTCCTGCAGCAACTCCATGATTTAGCTTTCCCTCAAACAGGAGAAGGGGCAGAAGAGGAAACTGAAGGATTTAGGCCTGCTGTCTGATAATTGTGTTGTTCCTAGTCTGTACTTTTAAATTACATCATATTTTCTCTCTCATGGCTTTTTTCACGTGAACTGAAGAGTTTTTTTCTGAAGAAAAGGTGGCCCAACCTGTAGGTGAAATGATCAGAACCCTCCAGGGCATCTAAGATTGAAAAGTTTATGGAACTGTAAAATCACAGAGATAATTCTGATTTTGCTCTCTACTCTTCTCCTAGTATTTCTTGTTTTCTATTTACTTTACTGACCACCACTGCACAGTGAACTGACAATTACAAAGTATTATCCATTGCACCTCCAATAGTATGTTGAGGCTTTTTAGGCCCTCAGAAAGAAGAGGATTATTTCCTTTCCCCCTTCATGCATCGTTTTGCATTCCTTGACACTGAATTTCTTTCCTCATTTTCCAGCTCTGTGTTGAAAGAGTCTCTGCAAGTAATTTCAGGCAGCTTCAGGTCAGATTATTGTAAATAATTTTGGTATTCTCTACAAGTTCTGTCATCGACTTAAAATCAGATGATTGATGAATATGTTTAACAGTTCCAACAACAAATCTTTGAAGGACTCATCCCAGTAATAGCTGCTACAGAATAAGGATGCTAATCAGATATTCCATTTCTTTGTTTCCTATTTTTAATCACTTAGCACTTTTTCTTTCATTCCCTGATAACTGTGGTTAAATATAACTAAAATATTTCTAATATAACTAAAAATATTTCTATGAAATATACCTTGTACTTTTATTTTCAAAGAGCTTTTTACAAAGTACCAGCTAGATCTGCTGTATCCATATAGTAGCTTCCCTCCAAAACTTGCACAGAATCACAAGAAGCAAATTCCCTTTACAGAAGACATGCTGTCTCCTCTCTGGCTCATTATATTTCTGTTATCTACTGCTTCTATTCCTATTTTGATTTTTACAAAACTACGTAATACAGGAGCAAGATTTACTGATAATCTCCCTACATGACCCCCAGAAGCCCTCACTAGACTGGTATATTATTGGTTTATTTAAGCAGACAGCAAACTAGAAGCAATTTCTTATTTTTATTCCTCTAGAGCTCTGCATGAACAGCATCCAGCTCCAGTGCCTTGTTACCAGAAGTTGTTGGGGGTTTTTTTTTGGTTTTTTTTCCATGAGAAGCCTTTTAGAACTGACATTTCAAAAAGCACCAGGCGACTATCAAAGAGACATGTCTGGTCCAGTGAAGGCAAGTCCCTGCAATCTGGCTGCCTTGAAGATACCAACAGCAATTTTAGCAAAGCTAAGGATCTGTAGCCTAAGAGCAGCAAAGGCATGAGAAAAGACAGAGTACAAGGTAAAAGGATAAGGGATGAGTCACGCTATTTAAAATAACTGACATCTAAGTTTCCCTTCATTTTGGCACCTAATAACATGCGTGTCCTCAGCCCACTCAGACTGGAGGATGGGGTGTAGGCAGGAGCTCTGCTCTGAATCTACTGCATAAAGGTGCCCCCCTTAGCCCCCTGGGGTGGGACACCCTCATGCACATGGAGTCAGTCTGCAGTAAGACCTCGGTGGGTGCAACACGGGTGCATCATTTCCCATGTGCAGTAGGGACTTCCAGCACTGAGGATCCCACACCACTCTAACAAGGAGAGGAGAAAAGACCAGCTCTCTCCCTGACTTCAGGCTCTCCCCTTCAGTAAACATGGATCTGTCCTTCATTTAGGGTGGCCTCAGCTGCAGCTCAGGCCCATCAGAAAATGATGAAGGAAGTGATCAGAGTGGAATTTGAGCACTTTACCACTATTTGCTTTGGTGAATGGTACTGTAGTTTGCAGTAGTTGTGCCAACCCCAAGTATTTCCAGAGCAATGACTCAGATGATTTTCTTCCCATGGAAAAAAAACCCAAAACACAACAACCATAAAGCCAAACACATATGAGGCAGCCCTGTTCCTGTCTGTATGGCTTCATTTTCAGCAAGTGATTTTTGAGCAGCAATGCACTTCCATTGTTTTTGTCTTTCACAACATTTTTTGAAATACAGGAATTCAATTGAAAGCTGGAATTATTTATAATGTGACTTCAGGGAACTGTGCTTAAAGAAAAAATAGCCCATGAAATATTGCAAGATTCATGGAAGAAATTATACTTTAGACCATACTTAAGTGATGCAGCAACAGTGGAAATTTAGCATGTGTATCTGCTGGTAGATAATTAAATAGGTTTGCAGCTTTCAATCATGTCATCTCATAAATGCACTTGCCCAGGCATTGCTCAACATCACGTTGATCATCCTGGCAAAGAGGCCAGGATTTCCAAGGTTGGATTGGTTTTACAGTCCCTCTCAGAAAACATATAATTCAGGAAAGCCCAAGTACTTAGAATTTATTTTATTTTTCTGGAACAAAAGGTCCAAGCAGAAGCTTTACAGTTCCCTACAATTATTTAAATGCTATCAAAATAAAATATAAGTACTGCAGTTATAGTCTCATATTTAGAATAAATATGATGCAAAAAGCTAGGAGAATTGTTATTACACTCAGATGACTGTTAATTCTTCCATCTTGAAGGAAAAAAAAACAAGTTAAAGAAGCTAAATTAGTAGCACATAACACAAATAAACAGATTTTTAAAGAAGCTGTTTGAATTCTTCAAATTCATTTTTTCTAAGAGCCCATCTGGGACTGACTTCCATCACCACACTATGAGAGCTTCGTTAGAAAGGTGTTATAACAATATTCCAGAAACAGCAGCAGAACATAGTTTTCTTTTCTCCCTTGAACGCAGCTTGCAACTTTTCACACACAGCAATAAGCAGGAAAGACTCTGTCTGCCTACAAAAAGCCTACCTGCAATTTTCTTCTTCAGCTACATATAGACATAGAAGAAAAAACAGATTACCCCATGAAGGAACAAGAAAACTAGCTGTCAGTCAGACCAGACAATCTCAGTACAAACAAAGGAAGATTGCTGAAAAATACATGGTTTGATATGGTGACAGAAATCACTCTTGTCAAGCTGTATTAATACACAGTGACTTGCAGGCCACTTTGGGTGCATTACTTCCCCAAACTTCTTTTTTTCTCATGACTGTAAATGCTGAACTACATTTTTCTTATGTCCACAGTACAGGGTGGCTGGATTGGTTTTGGTATGATTCATAATCAACTGCTTTAAAATCTTATTTTTTTCCCCCATGATTTAAGTGAATGTGTCATTGTCACTTGGGAACAAGTAACAAAAAGCATGAACAGGAACATGTTCAACACAGTGAGCAAGGCCAAATATTTTTGGATCTCTGTCTTCCAGCATAACTAGAATAATTTCAAAGTTTCTCCCATAGACCTTGCTGCAAACTCCTACCACTTACTGAGAACTCAGAACTGGCTGTGCCAATTCAGCCTTTCATTTTAATTAAATCTAAAAATCAGGAGTTATTTAACATTATTTTATACTGCTTAGAGCCAGTAATTGGACTCTATGTGCCTTTTTTTTTTTTT
>VXBB01020882.1:513395-540097 GCA_013399915.1 Illadopsis cleaveri
GTTGCAGCCAAGGGCATAATTCTGGCAGGTTCACATAGCTTTTGCTCACAAGCCCTGAGTACACAGTTCCTTCAAGCCAATTGGGACACAGCTAACAGATGCTTCAAGAAGATGTTATGGGTGGTTTTTATAAGGGCTAGGCTCTCTTTGGCTGCTAGACAGGATTCCTCACAGAGGTGAGCCAGGAAAAGCTATTATGTAAGTAGAAGCTCCTTAGCAAGACAATTACAATGCAGCTATGCCCATGTCTTTTCCAGGGCTACGACAAACCCAGTTCCAATGCAGGAAAAAATGAGGTTACTGGAGAGGAACCTGGGCACAGGCACTGAAAATTCCATTCAGAGTACAAGAACCTTCAGCCTCGGCCCCTCTCCAGCTCCATTACGGCACAATCACTTCCACCTATCTTGTGACTCATCCTGCATGAGAAGACTTGTTGTATTCATAGATACAGCCCTATCCTGATCACTTTCTGTTGGACTAGAACAAACTTAGAGCAATTTAGCTACAGAAGTGTGCACAAGGTGGACAAGGAACACCCAGCTCAGCACTGCTGTCGCTCTGTGGGAAAACGTTCCCAGCTTCCCTCCAGTCTGGTCGGGCTCTGTCTGTGCTTATGGCAGATGGGGCTATGCCTTCAGTTCTGTCCCCAAGGAGTTAAAGTCTCACCAGCTCCCAGGGAGTTTCTTGGACTCTACCAAGCTTTTTTAGCAAGTGGGCAGCAACTTTGGGGAGGGGTGGAAAGTGCAGAAGCACCTGGGGAAGGATGCTGCTGCACCTTGCCAATCCTCTGGCAGTGGCAAAGCTGGTTTGGGGAGCTGCCTCCTTCCCACTGCTGCCAACTCTATGCCTCCCTGCCTGCATAGGAGAGCTACCACACCTTTTCCCTGTGCTAATTCAGCTGCTTACCTAACCACAGGCAAGCTGGGTACACGTTCACACATAGAGTTTAAAAATAAAACCTCCAAAAGAGCACCGTGTTCTTTAAAAAAACCCAAACAAATCACCCCCAAATCAAAACATCTCACAGGTCTGGCACAACGCACAGCCCTTCCAGAAGCTGAATTAGCTGGGGAGGAAGCACTACCCACCAGCTGCAGAGAATAAGAGGCACAAGGAACTGGAGGCAGGATGGAAACCAACAAACTCCAACACTGTCCATCAAGAAAGGGGAACAGCACTCAGTCTGAAAGCTACTTTTGCAGACAAAGGATGACTACAAGCATATTAAAATCTTTTGGAAGTAGCCCAATCAGCACGACACATGTTTCAACATAATGCATATGCACTGCCAGCAGCCACGGGGTGCATGCAGTCCCACAGTACTTGAGCCACCCAGACACCTGGGTGTGCAGGCTGCAAAGCCATCTGGGCCCTGGCCATATTGATGGTCTCAGGTCCACTGATGGCAAATAAGGCGCGTTTTTATTTACCTTTCATTTTTAAGCATTTAGATTTGAATTGTTCTTCCTTCTCAAGTTAATACCAGGAACAGGGAGATTCATACTCTGTTAAGAAAACGCTTACATTCCCTCAGTCATTTGACTCCAGAAGCTGGGGATTTAAGCTGGTCATAAACTACTTTCAAGACTAGTGATAAAATTGCACAAATTGGCATTAACCTACAAGACAAACACACATCTCCCTCTGAAAGCTCCCCTCCCCACCTGTCAGGCAAAATCTCTTGCCAACACTGCCACATCTCCCTGTGTCTCTGCATCTTGCCCACACAAGCTTCCTTCGGCTCCCAGCAGGAGACAGTCGAGGGACTTTTTATTCCCACCTCCCTGCTGCTCGGACCCTGACACTAGAAAACTCATACCCATCATTGGCACAAAGTTCAAGCCAGTGACTAGTGGTGCACTCCAGAGGCCAGGACTGTTCAACATCATCATCAGTCATCTGGATGACGGGCAGTGTACCTACAGCAAGCCTGCAGATGACACACAGCCAAGAGGAGTGGCCATACAGAGGGTGACACACAGCCAAGAGGAGTGGCTGATACACCAGAGTCGTGCTGCCATACAGAGGGACCTTGACTGACTGAAGAAATGCACCAACAGGAACCTCATGAACAATGAGAAGTGCAAAGTCCTGCAGCAGTGGGGAACAGCCCCAGGCATCAGAATGTGCTGAGGACCATTTAGTTTGACTAAAGCCTATGTGCAGTCTGAACCTGCAAATGGCTTCAATTGTCCTATGGACACTCACAGGTAGGAAGGCTGGGAGCAACTGGAACACGTGAAAATATCTCTTACAGACTACTGAATCAGCTTCCAAACACATCTCAAAACCACTGAGCGCCTGCCAGAGCATCTCGGAACTACTCATTGCTGGAGGTCCTAGGAGATCTTTCCTCATTGGAAACTGAGCTGCTGAGCCCTGGCCTCCAGCCAACTCTACCCTGTGATCACCTTCCTGGGGCCTAGGGCATCAGCACTAAATGCTAAACCTGATCCACCAGAACAAGAAGCTTCGCCTGTGCTGAAAAAAGAAGATCTGTTCAGTCAGATGCATCACATACCTCCCATCATGCCACTGCTACCCATTTTTCTCCACCATCTTCTCATTTGCAGCTTGTCTGTGCCTAAAGGCAGAGCAATCATCTGCCCTGAGCAGAAAAGAAAGATGTGAAAGCTATAAACTTCCTAAACATCCCTCCTGCCAACACCTGTCATTTGTTTCTACATTTCCTATTTGCTCTGTTTTCATTTAAGGTATTATATGACTCAGATGAGGCCTCAACAACTTCAAAAGAATTCCTGAGTCTGACTGCTTCAGCTTTATTAAAAGTAACTGAGCCATTGATCATCATCAGAAGATGTAGTCTCAGAAGAAATGATATCATTTGTAAACAAAGAATCCTGAACACAAACACTCCACCAGCTGCAAGTAATAGGGAAACAAATAGGTGGTTGGGGAGGCAAGAAGCCCTCCCAGCACACCAATGGACTATCTCAGGGATAACAAAGAGAGTCACACCTTTACAAACAGGCCAGCTAACAAGAACATGCTCTTCCAAAGGTAGGGTGAGGGGGAGAAGCAATTTTCTTTTGCTGTTTTCAAGTATCTAAAAGCAATTTCATGCTGCTGGCTTAGGATGCGAGCAAGCAAGACTGCTCATCCCTAATACAACCAATTCCCTCCATTCAGAGTGTGTTTTTTTAGCTTACAGTTTCCATACACACCCTGCTGTATTTCATAGCTGACCAAAGAGTGAAGTCTGGAGAAGAGAATGCATGACTGCATGGCAACACCTGTGAAAAATCAAACTATTTTCCTTCTGTTACCTCCAGCTAGCTACAACAGGATCAGCCTGTCTGAAACTTGCATCTACAGAAACAAATTAATGAAGATCAGCACCATGGATTAGAGCACATAAAGAATGAAAGATGCTATATGTAAGTCCACTGACACATCTGCCAGTCACTCATTCTTCAAGAGTAGTGGACCAAATACCCATAAAAATGGACTTTTTAAAGTAAATGCCTTTATATAAAATAAATGCCTTTCATATGAAAGGTCAATGTTTCATATTGCAAAATGTAATGGACAACTCCTGGCAAACATTTAACTTCAATACAGTGCAGGTTCAAAAGCTGCTGCTGCTGGAATGGAGCAGCTATTGTGCAATTCTGTTTTTTGGAAGGAAAAGGACGCCAAAATCTGCACCAGATGCCCCCCATTCCCCAACAAGGAGTTTCAGTGTCATAGCATATTCAGTTTAAGACCACACCATTCATATGAAGCCACCAAGAATCTGCAAAGGTTTGTCAAACAGGAAGTAGGCACCTAACCAAGAATAGCCACAGCAGAGCACACACAGACAAGGTCCTTTTGGTCTGCAGCCAGAATCCTAAGTAAATAATGACTTGGTAAGACAGTGTCCCTGAATCAGCTGGAGCAAGTTCCCACTTTTCCAGAAAACCACCTGGTAATATCTTCTTTGAAGAAATCATTGTGCATGGAGGGGGAAAAAAAGAAACAACCTCATATTATCTTCAATGCTGGGCAAATATATCATGAAATCTAGAGCACGTCAGCTAGCCACCAAAAGCCTGGCTGAGCTGATGCCTTGAAGTGAAATTCGTCTTGCCTAAGTTCATACAGAGTACACCTATCAGCAGCTCACTTGCTTTGGGGGCTAAGGTTGTTCATCAATGTGTAAAGGTGCTGAAGGGAAGAAACAGCAGCACTGCCATGTGGTTCTTCAAAAGAAATGCTGTAGCAGTCGGCAAATTCAGGCCTCATCTAAACTCAAACAACTTCTCTAGGCAGTCTAGAATTTCCTTTGAAGTATATCTCTAGGAGCACATATGGTCCTGGAGCACATCCACACACATTCACCAGAAGGGAATGAGAGTGGGTGGAATACATAAGACTATCCCTAGGAAAGGGAGAAGGAAGAGAGAGAATAAAAATTCTGGCATAAACAAACAGCTGCTATTTCTAGTCCTCCTGGTACCCCCTCCTCCAACCCAATGCCACTCCGCAAGACGCCTTGTTCAACTTAAGACACAAACAGAGAATTAAAAAGCGCAAGACCATGCACTTTTACAGCCCAATTATGACCACTTACAAACATACTGTAAATCTATTCACTGCTTAACACACCAGCTACATCCAGCAAATGCATTTGCTCAGTGTGTACTCAATGTTGCTTGATATTCTCCACGTATCTTGAGTGAGCACATTCAAGCAATAAAAAAATTAAGCAAAGCAAGTCTGGATTAGAGTCAGTCCACAATAGCAGGGAAAAAGGAGTAATTATTGACAGTGCCTTGGTTGAGCTTACAAAAGCTTAATGGAAAAAGATTTTTCCATAATTGCCATCTCTAACCTTTTATCCAAGCTCAGTGGGTACATTACCTAAGTCAGCAGGAAGTTTAGCCACTCCACATGAAATTAATAACATTTATGGGCTGACCCATAGCCCATAGCTTTTAAAACAAGAGCTATGAAGAAGTTTCTGTCTTTCCATCAAGGAACAGTGCATACCACACTTAGTTGCTTAAAACAAAACAAAACAACCCCCCCACACCTCCAGGCAGCTTTAGTCCCTGAAGACTGAGCCTCCCTCTTTAGCATACTCAAGAGGAAATTAACCTTATGTACTAATTAGAGAAACAAAAACAAGCATCTCAAGAGCAGTGTATTCCATCTGCTGACCTGTCAGTACCTTGTGGGGCAGCAGCTTCCACATCATCAGGGTACCCCTCTTCCCTCACCCAAATATCCTGAGAAGTGCTCCATGACCCGAAACAGGGGCTTCCCTGCTGGCCTCGGCACACCTACCCCTGTGCTTGCAGGCCCATTTCTCTGCCCTATCCATTCACCCACTCGAAGAACAGATCTTGCAGACGTTGAAAGGATGTGTTCCAAGTCTACGTGCCTATAAAATGGACCTGCACACCAAATGAGAGCTTTCAGCCTGGCTTCTTATTTATTAGACAGAAAACAAGATAAACTAGTTTAACTAATGCTAACCCATTTCTTTCCATTTTACAGTGGAAAGAACCAAACAGATATGAGAAGTTAAAATATATTCCTGAAGAGACACTGTTCATCCGTTTTGAAGTGGCAAGCATGAAATATTTGAGTATCTGTGCTTAAATTCGAGGTGATGACTGAACAGAGCAAAAACAGGTCAGCAACCTGACTTAATAAAATTGTGTTGAAAACCATTAACAGGAATACAGCACACATGCTTTATAAGATGGTACTTTTCAGTGTCATAGACTAAGAAGAGAACAAGAAAAGTCAAGGGGAGGATAAACGACACTGGCTGGGCATTGATTGCCACTTCTGAAATTTTAGTGAAACAGTTGGACCAAGAAGCTGACTGCAGCTGAACTGAAAAATCACTATCTGTAGCTAGATTACTCATCTACTGTTAAACCAAATTAAAGTGTTCTTCCCACAGGCAAGGCTGAAGACTCCAGAAAAACCATAATTTTTAACTCAGAAAAAGTTTAGAGGAAAGCTCTGCTACCTCAAAATGAATTTTGTACTTAATGGGCAGGAAAACAAAGGACAGATGGAACTTCATGTTTCTTGGTACAACAGTAAATACTACACAGCATGAAGGATGCAACTGAGCCAAGAAGCTGATGAGCTGCGTTAAAGAAGAGTTCACCTTACTCAGGTCCCAGCCTTCCTTGCTCTGCAAATCACCATTTCAAAATGATATATGGTAGCAGAATAAAAAATAGATTTTGAGCAAACCAGGCCTCAATTGCAACCAACATTAGGAACCACTATCAATACAGCGATCCTCCTTAACCTATTTCATAATTAGGTACCAAACTCATTTACAGGAAGTGCAAAGAGCGAGCATGAAAGGCACAGAAAAGCTCCACAGTATTTCTGTCCAATTTGTTTTGCAGGAGTGATCATGCCTTGGATGGCAGCCTATTTCTAACAATTTATTTTTCATGTCTGGACAAGGCAATATAACTTCTTCACAATTTAATCTCTTTGCTAATAGACTTAGCTGTTATAGCTGAAACGCTCAAGCTTAACAATAAGGTTAAAATACTCAGAATACTTAAATCCAAGAAATGTGTTTGCTGGCTTCAGTTCAGGACAAGTAGAAGCAATCAGCTAAGGCACTGCAGACTGAGGAACCACAGCAACCCCTGCCAAGAGGTTACATTGGACTCTACGCAACTGACTACAGAAGAACTGCTCTGAGCAAAGCACAAAAACCATCAACAAAAAGTCTTTAATTGCCAGCGAAGCTCCTCCAAAGGACCAGGACGCACCTGGGCACCCTGACAGCTCGCCTTGGCTCCTTGGGTCAGCACTACCCTAAAATTACAGGGACGCTGGGCCAAACCCGCCCCCCCCCCCTCATTCCNCACGTTTCCCCTGCGGTCGTTTCGTTCTGCTTTCAAGCTGCAGTTCTGTGAACAGGCTGCAATTTACCTCTTCACCCTCACCCTCAAATTTGTTTGGATAAACAGGCTCTCCTTTGTTCCAGACTGCTACTACATTTACACATTGTATTGTAAATCAGCCGGTACAAAGCAAGGCAGGCCCTTGAATGAAGACACTAGCTGTTCTGTTCACAGCAAAATTAAACAAGAGGCACAGAACCCCATTTATAACCCCAGTCTGGAAACAATTGGGTTTTAAAAGGTGAGAGGTTTTAAAAAGTTTACTAAACAAACCTATCCAGTTACAGGGTCTACAGTCAGCTCACAAACAAGTTCAAGGCTGTATAAGTTGACAAAACAGTGTTATTTCTTAAGAGAACTCTAACCAGTTAAAAAGCTTGCTTTCTTGCTGTTTCAAGGACCCAAGAATTATTGGCAAGTGATTTAGCTTTTACTGAGTACACAAGTAGGGAGAAATTAGTCACAGAGGAAGGGAATGAACTGTTCACCATGTCTATTAAAGACAAGAGACCTAAACAGCATCCAGGATTTGCAGGATAAACACCAGGAAAAACTTCACAGTAATAACAGCTGAGCAGAGGAATGACAGCTACCAAGTCTTTTCCTTTAGAGGAGGAAGTTCAATGAATGGCTTAATAACAACTGATCTCTGCCTTATGACAGAGCATGGACTCTATCAGCATATGGCTTCTTCAAATCCCTCCTCAAATCTATTTTCCATTATTTTAAATGTTCTTTTAAATAAACTGAGTTTGCTGAGACATCTCCCATGGGTTGATATTACAGAAGAGTCTACAAGAAAAGAGATCAAAACTAACCATTATTTGATAGTTGCCCAGGTTTCCTAAGAAGCTATCAGCTCAGTCCCAAAACTGAGTAGGTATTCAGAATAATATTAAAAAAATATTTAAAAAACCCAACTGGCTGATTCAAGGGTCAAGAATAAATTGCATTTGATGTTGTCTGCAGTCCAGAATTGAGGCCCTCTGATGGGATCCTACAGAGAAACTTCAGCTGGACCTAAGTCACTCACTGTCATTCACTGCTGCAGACAGCCCAGCATCCTTCATAAACACCAAGCTTAGAAAAATAAATCCCAAGTCTGAAACATAAGCTTGAGTGCCAACAATATTTTCATTTCTTTGATTACTTTAAGTGAGAGAGGGAGAGAAACATGATAGGTTTGGGCTTAAAAACTTTTTTGCCCTGATTACAAGAAGTATTGGTACATCTTCCATAAATAGTACAACAAACCACCATCTTCCAGCAGTTTCAGATCAAAACCAAAATTCAGGAGGGCATACCTCCATTTGGTGTTTTAGAAGCCAGGGCATCACTGTCCATATTGCAATTCTGTCATGAATGGCCAAAAAGCACTTGCCAAGCAACAGGAAGGGAAATTCAACCTCTTCTTTGCCACCAGCCCCAGCAACACTGCCCAATAGACCCAAGCGTCATGACTGGGGTCACTGCACAAGCTGCTGCCCTTGCCCACAAAAAAAAACAACTTCTGATATAGTTGTGAGCATGGCAACTTCCCTTGGAGACTCCTATGCTGCTGGCTCCCACTGGAGTGAGGCCTGCCCTGTCCTCTGTCAGGGAAGGAGGCAGTGTGGCACCACTGCAGCTGCTGGGAGCACTGGGCACACCACAGCCAAACCCTTCTCCCAAGCAGTGCAAGGCTGCCAGAGGAGCACACTGGGTTGACACAATGCCTCCCACGAGCTGAATTCAACCCCAGGCCCCAAACAGCTCGTATCACACTTTGTGCCCTGTCCCATGCTTCCAGCCCTGCTAAATGATCCACCTTTTATCCAACTTCTCTCCATGACTAGCAGAATAATTGTCACTGGAGTGCTTCAGCTGCCACCAAGTTTCACTTGAAGCATGACCTGAGCTTTGCCCACTCTCCTCCCTCTCCTAAGCTGCCCTTTGTTTAGGATCAGTGTTTCACAAGGGACTCTTCAGTTTCACTCCCTTCACCTGAAAATGACACAAATCATGGAGGGAGCACCTCAGGGGACAAGCAATGCAGTCACCTGAAGCTGGACCCGTTTCTGTCCTGAATCAACAGAGGTGTATGGAAATGGTGTTCCAAGGAGTGAAGAGAAGTCAACAATCCACAAGCATGCAAAGGCCTGCAAACCCTATAATTTGTGCCCTAAAGAGAGATCACAGACCATCTGTCCCAGCTGGAGTACAATAGAATTCAGAGTGATTTGTGATCCATCTCCTCACCTCCTCTGGCCCCCTGTTTGGCTGAATAACTAAAACAAATACATATAGCCATGTCCCTAACTTGCTGAAGTAATCTCCTCCTTTGTCATTGCTGCAGCCTTTGTGGAGGCATGGACATTGCACTTGGGAAATCACAGGTTATCCAAAAATCATCTCCTGGAAGCTGGCATTACACAGGCTTTTCCTGTGGTTTGGTCTGAACCTGCACTGAGGGACTCCAAGTGCTCCATCAACAAGATTTACTTTCCTGCTTGGAGATAATGCTGCTGAAACATGTGTAAAAATAAATACATTCACTTTAATGTTAAGCCCTTGCACTAAGTATTGAAGTGACACTGCCAGATTAAAGGGACTGTAATATATTTTTTTAATATCCCATTTTAAACTCAGATTATTACCCATGAAAGAGCTTTTAATATCTCTTCTTTGACTGAGGTGTGTGACACCTGTCTGTCCTCCATTTCTGCCTCATTTTTGCTCCAGATCCACAACACTTAGCTAGGCCCACCTGGGATTTTACTAAGCTCTGCTCCAAAGCAAGCAGTGGTGGAGGTTGGAGGAACCTACAGGTCACCTGCATGTCACCCACACAACCGAGGGCTGGAACAACACACGCCCACGGCCTCCCCAGACACGTGGTGAAGGAGCACCAGGAGGCAGATGTTGGGAACACGCTGCCATCCCGATGGCAGCACCACCCCAGCCTTCCACTGCTGGAGCAGCCCTCGATCACAGACACCAGCTGCTCTTCTGACAGGCACCCGGGAACGGCTGCTCACTGGCAGCACAGGATGGAAATAGGTATTTGTTATAACGATAAACAACTCACCCTGTCACTTCTCATTTTAATAATTTCTTACTCTGACAAGCAGGGGCAAATTTGACCAAAAAACTACTAATAGGAATCACTGAATTGTTAGGGTTAGATGGGGTCTCTGGAGATCATCTAGTCCAATCCCTGCCAAGGCAGGGACACCAGAAGCAGATTACACATGAACACATTCAGGTGGGTTTTGAATGTCTCCTGAGAGGGAGACTCCACAGCCTCCCTTGGGCAGCCTGTTCTGGTGCTCTGCCACCCTCAGTGTAAAGTTTTTTACATTCTTCTTTCTTGTATTGAGATGGAACTTCTTGTGTTTTAAGAACACCATATGAGTCCTGAACAAAGAAAAAAGTGCCCAAAAGCTCTCATTGTTCGCTGTGGTGCACACAGACAGTAAGAAGCTGTGAGAAGCTTTTTTGTCTTATTTGTCTTTGACTACAGGGCAAGTAAAAACAAAAGTAAAATCATTTAGCAGAATGCCCTCAAAATCAAAACAAAAAAACATCCCCCAACAATATCTCTCCAAAGACACAAAAAAATAAATCGATTCCTTTTCTGTTCCTAAAGGCAGGCAAGAAGAAATTGTAGCTGCCCCTGGAAATGTTGCAAGTGGGAACTGCCAGAAGACAGGACAACAGAGACATGGCACCCTTGATGTCACTGTCTCAGCCCTGTGCCCAACAAGTTCCTTCAACTACTCTGGGTCTTGGTTTCCACATCTGCAGACTGGGGATAATAACAGGTCTTTACATCACAGGGGTGTTACAAAGATCAATTAGTTAATGTCTGAAAAGCGCTTTGAAGATATAGCAGGTGGTGAGTATTATTATGCAAATAACATGATTTAAGAAAATCACAAGTGCTGGATTAATACTAATCCCTTTGATATTTAAAAGACACGGTTTTTTTCATATTTTAAAGCAGTGAACGTTTATGCTATAGCTTTTCATGGCTGTTGCAACCACAATTTTTAACCTTTTCTTTTCATACAGCTCCATACATAAAACTCCTCTGCAGACATCTTCACAAAATCCAATCTCAACTCAAAGTGGAGTAGTGGAAGAAATTATGCATGTTGATGAACTGGATAACTAGATTCTATGCAGGAATATTTCTCAGAGGATAGAATGTCACAGGCCTAACTTACTGTAACAAACACTGCAGAGTCTTTCAGTTTTAGGGCTTTTTTGGGAAGCACTAATTTCACGCATAGAGGCATTTGTAAAACAATATAGCTGCTATTTAATTATGCCATTTTATATGATGGAAGAAGGTGGAGGAAAAAATGAAGCTATGGTTCATTCACTTCTTTCAAGGCTAGATATCTGAATTGTAAAAAAGAAAAAAATTAATGTCTAACGGATTCACAGGACATCAGGCATTGCAATGTTTCCTCCAATTTCCAGCAAGTGGTTGCACAATCACTTCTCCTTTAGGTGGGATGCAGGGGGCAGAGTGGACAGCCACAAAACACAGCCACAAAGCCAGCCCAAAAACACAGCTTTCCTGAAAGCTTGTCACTCGCCCTGAGAGAGAAACACAAGTCAAAAAGAGAGCCAAGGTGGAATCAGAGCAAAGAACCTGAGGTGAGCAGCAACATTGAAAACCAAGGCGAGAGCACAGCCAAGACCAGGTGTCACTGGTTTTCAGTGTTTCCCTTGCCAGACCTCACTGTGAAAGCAAGACATGCAGTGCTTGAAACCTCCCCATACCTCCAGGACTTACACTGCCACGTTCCTTTTCTGTGAGGAAGTCTGTTTCTTGTCTCCTGCACTGTAAAATTCAGTGCAAACCAGCTGGTGCATTTTGTCTAGGAATCTGGAAAATATTGCTGTGATTAAAACCAGCTTAATATTAACCCTCTCTGGAATGCAGGCCTGAAATCGATATTAATGAAATAAGATCAGATATTAATATTCTGTACAGCTGGTTCTTCAAGCTCTGCTGTAGTGTCAAATCAAATCTTTCTCCAAATCAACATACAAAATACAAACACAGCATGGCAGGTAACATGCACATATCAAGAGGTAGAAGGAGCATTTTAAAACTTTAGGAGCTATTATGTTTGCAGCTTTAGGCAGCCATGCTTCCCTTCCTGCCCCATCTCCCACAGCAGCCATATTAATAGATATTCAATACAGTAATAGAATGCTAGCTGTATGCTTAGTTGTTGGGGATCTTTTAATCTCCAGGTCAATATTAAAACATTTGGATGCTCTTTAGGAGGGAGGAATGATTTTGCACTCCAGGAACAGTGAAGCATTTGCAGCATTCCCTAGGAATGCTAGCAAAGGATTTCCTTCACATGTCTCTGCTCATGACTGATGTGGTAATACTTTATTTTAACTGGACCCAGTAGTACAGATTCACTATTCAATTTCGTTGCATAAATTGCACTCTGTGCAACATCTGTGTGATCTCGCTAGTTGAATTTATACAATTTACGTACAAAATAGATCCAAAACACCACCTGAGGGTCACTGTGCAGAAGGAAACCCTGGAGGGCCTCTGAACAAAAGTTGTTTGGACACATGATTTTTACTCCTGGATATGCAGGCCTGGGGAATAAATCTGCAGTTCTGATCCTGGGCAAGTAAGTAATAGACCCATCTTTCACTTTTCTCTCCTGTAAAATGGCAGCCACCTCATTTCCTGAAAAAGATTTAATAATAGACCTCTCCATTGAAGAACAACTCCTAAGTGGGAAGATGAGTCAGCATGATGATTCCTCCACCTTCACAGAGTAGAAAGTCAGTTTCTCTCTCAAGAGTACCCCTTTCTCTCTCAAGAGTGCCCTGCGGGTAGCTTGAGGTTTGGTGTACTCCATCTCCACACCTCCAGTTAATTCACCTTCTCGAAAGTTTTGAGTTTCCCAACAGCTTACTTGAAGAAAGCAATCTGATTTTCTTGTAATCTGCTATTCATTTTGAAGCACACAGGTTAAGCTTATTTAAGTAGGCCATAGATATTTATAGCTAAACTTAGAAACAAGAAAAATATTCCAGCATTCTCAAACTTTTACATGTGTAGCCTCACACCACAAAGAGAAAAATGTAACAGATGACACCAAGTTTTTTTATCTCCTCTTCAAACAGCCAAATAATATGAAGCTCCTGCAAGGACTGCTCCCATTAGTCAACCTTCCTATCATTCAGCAATCTGTTGCCAGGTTTCTCCAGATGAAAAGACGAAAACTATACTATCCCCACTGTACTTAACATGCACAGTCTGAAGAAAAAGCAAGGCTTTGTAACTGTGACAGAGAAGTAGATAAGACAATGCCTTCTGTCTTACCCACAAGAGCAAGAGGAAAGCCATTCAAACAGCTGTGCAATGACAAAAGAATTAAAAAATTAAAAAAATCTGGATTCCTGTGTGGTTTGTTGAACTTTGCACCAAGTAGAGCCAGGAAGGTCCAGTCTCTCCCATTTACTACTGCTGCCTTTTCTTTCCCAGGACATGGACAGAGAATGGGAATGGGTATGTACTGAAGAGAAGGTTACTCTGATGATTTGTAGCTCATACACAAAGCTTCTGGGCTGACAATCTCCTGGCTTTGGTACAATTTGCATCACATTTGTAATTGTATTACTTGGACAGCTTTAACCTCATTAAGGATTCACAGGTAAAAAGCAGATGCTGAATCAAATCTTATAAAGCAATGTCTGCTTTAAAGGGGTTACACTAAGCAGAAGCTAATTCAACACCTTCTCTCGTTTTGGTTTGTAAAGAGGATATTCATAACTTCACTCAGGAAAAGAAATATATATGTCAACTGAGGTAAGGTTTATTTGAACTGGAGAGCAAAAAATTTGTGTGGTTTGGGATGTTTGAGTTCATGCTGCATTAAAGCATAGCTACTTAAAAAGAAATTATTTCAGGAACACATCATCCTTACTTTGTGGCTAATATATAAATATAAATGACTTTAAAAATTTACTCAAATTGTAATATTTCCTCTCCCTCTCTAATATAAGAGCTTAGCATTAAATCTTTATTTAAAAAAATCTTCTTATATATTCTAGGGACTACAAGTACAGCCAAACTAGGCCCTTGCAGCCAAGTTTGCTGCTCTGCTTTTGGCATAAGTACAAATGAAATACTCCAGAAGACAGATATGTTACATTCTTTCAGGTGTTTTCAGTTAACATTTATGGAACCCAAGGAATTTCTATTAAAAAAACCCCATCTTCAGCAAATTTCATAACCTTCAGTTGGGAAACAAGAAGGGAAAGTTTCCATAAGACAGAGCATACTTTCCTTTAAAAAACTTTGATAGTAACTATAAAATATATTATATATATTGTATATAATACATTCAATTTCATATAATTTTTTTGAACAGAGATCCTATTTCTGAAAATGAGTAGAGCACACTCCATGCACAGAACTACTTTTATGAAGTGGATAGAAATGTGAGAAGGAGTACCACTATGGATTATTATGATACTGCCCTTTGAGTCATGCCAAGGGAGTAAAATTGATAATGAAGGTTCTTCTTTTGGGACCAGGAGAGCTCTAGCTTCCTACTTGTGCTGCCACATGCATGAGCATAAAATTGAAGTTATGTTTGTGCTCATGGCCTCAGATTAAAACTCGACTGTTGATTTGAATTCCTGAAGGCCTTGTACTCTCAAGACCTGCCCTATCTCATTTGGAGGAGATCCCATAATGTTTTTTCCCCTTTACAACCACACCATCACCTTGTAGCTAAGCCTCACACTTGATAAGTGTAGTTTTTTTAACAAATTTTCCTAAGCTCAATTAGTAAAGACTGTTCAATACCTAGGATGGAGCTAAATACATTAAGCATTAAGCATTTATTTGTCAACTTTTTCAAAGTCACATTTTTTAACAGCTGCCTAGACTTGTCTTCTTTTAATAAACAAACCAAAATGCCATCTGCCTACCCTCTTATAGGTATTATACCTGTAACTGCTGCATACCCACCATTACAGCATCCAGAGTCACAGCTTCCAAATTAAACCTATAAACATCATGGTGGCACTGGAAAATCTTTCTAAGCTCCTTCCAAAAGCCTGCCAGGGGTAAGAATCTTCCTTGAATTTAGGTGAAGTCTGCTTCAAAGTTTTTTTTTTTCCTGCATGTGAAGAAAATTCTCTGTATTTCTTTTAGCCCATCCTAGGTATTTTGATTTTCTTTCTCTGCTGCAAGCAATAAAACACTTTTATGTTCAATATATGAATAGTAGAGATTTTTTAAAGCCTAACATTTTACAAGGTTTTTCTAAAGCTTGTAAAATATGAATGATCTCTGCAATGGCTCCATACATTAAAATGCAACTTGGGCATGCCAGTTCTCCATCTCTTCCTTTATTCATTACTTAAAGGGCTAGGAACCATCCTGGGATGTCTTGCACTAGGAGGGAAAGTACATAACTAATTTCTTAACTGCTCTGTTTACTTTGCATACCTTGTGGGCAAAAGTTGGCAAGAAAGGACTGGAAGCTGTTTGCTTTGAAATTATCACCCCATTTACAAGATTCAAGAGCAAGGTCTTTTAAACTGAGGTAAGAGGGAAAAGGAAGTGACTCTGTGCATGGTAAATGCTTCAGGAGAGTGCTAGCTGTGCACTGGAGATCATCAGCTGAGAAAGAAAACCAACAGACACCAAAAAGACTTCCTCACAACGTGCACAGGGACATGATATTTAGAGCACCCAGAGAGAATAAGGGCACTAGCCAGATCTATGTAAAAGGGCTGTATTTAGTTTAAAGGCACCTCATATTATTTGAAATGAAAGAACAGCTACACAAGAGCATGGCTGCTATTGAAAGCACAAACTCAACACCCTAACTCTGTTTGCAAAAGCCTCTTCTTCCCTGACTAATAGGGCCACCCAGGATGGGACCAGCAGGAAGGGAAGAGAGCTACAGACACAGGCGGGGCTTGATTACACAAAGAACTTGGCAACGAAATTAGTTTAAGCAGGTCTTGAATCCTCTCCTTTTTTTTTTTTTTCCTTTTTTTTTCGGGGCAGGGTGTGGGGGTTGCCTTCCAGCTTCTAAGTCCAACATTGCAAATTGTTATGTGTTTGCATGGCCATACTGTGAAACACAGCAGAGATGAAGGGAAACTTCTAAATGCTTCTTTTCAAAGCCATATAACAGCTACATAAAATACAGTCTAATACTAGATCAGCTCTCTTGTCCAGTCCATAGCACTGCTCCACAAAATAGTCATGGTAGCACAACCAAGCAGGTACTGGCCAGTGATGGCAGGAACTACTGACAGCAGAGCTGCCACTGAAGATTTCATATCATTGAATGATGGTCTGTGCCCGCTGCTAACCCACTTGGAACAAAAATGCTCCCTCCTGCCAAGTCATCTCATGGATACAGAGAGCACAATGTGAAAGTGCTTTGTAGGAAGCTTTGTTCAAGCCAGGAAATCTGGGGATGCAAGGTTTGCTTTTGCATAGGGACTTTTGGGAAAGCAACATGGGATAACTTAAGAGAATTAGCAGGTCCCCATCCTTTCTGGTCAAGAAGGAATGCTGCAGCACCTACTTGCCCTACTTACACTTGACAAAAATACCACTAAATTGTACTTTCCATCTACAGATTTCCCAAAATTCCTCAAAGTGAATCAATGAAAAAAAAAAAAAACCAAAACAACAAAACCAACACCCACCCACACCATCCTCCCCCTGCACACCACTCTCTCCCCCAACAAAGCAAAACACACCACAGAATCACAGAGAAATTAAATTACTTGCTAAAGACAGCAACAAAATCACCATGCTGAAGTCCGCAGTCAAGAAACCTACAGCACCCCACTGCATAAATTGGATTGCATAGATGGCAGTCTGGACACCAAACCTGCACACAAAGCAGCCCAGACTTCTGGTATTGCAGTAAATATGCCAGTTTCATCTGACTGATGCCACTGAATTATTAGCATTGTGTTGGAGCATCTCAGTTTGGGACAGAGACCTGTCTATCCACGCCGAGTTATTACACATGAAAGGTCTGAGAAAATAGAAGAGTCTCTAACAGGGAAGGAAAAGGAAGCAAGTATGTAGCCATTTCTGACCACGAGTTTGCAAACACCTTCTTTTTCCAACAAGCTAAGTAATAACGTAAAGTAACTCTTCAGTGCTGCCTCATTCATAAGCTCCTAACTTCCAAGGTTGCTAAACCCTCTTCAGATATCAGAGTTCCTGTTCAAGTAAAATTCAAGTAGATTAATTAAGCCATAGACAACAGAAAACACAGTCTTGCCTCTTCAAATAATCAGGAGGAGAAAATAGCATTAAGAGTTTAGTTTCGAGAATGCTGTTTACATTTACTCATTTTACAGGCATCAGGATCAAAATTAAAAGAGAATAACTAATTGCTGCAACTGGGAAAAGTAAACAAGCATTTAAATTTGAATACTGGCAACAAGCAAAACATTGCAAAAGTGAAGTGGAAAGTGTTACTCTGAGCAATTGAGATACTATGTTTTGATAACTAAGTTCACTTGGAGATGATTCACACCCACAAGTTGCTTAATGTCCTTTTACACTACAGGTCCAGGAGATACAAAACTACTCATAAAAATCACAATTGAATCAGACAATATCCAGGACAATTAGAAAATAATTACATGTATTTACATTTTCATGCCAGATTATCACAATAAATTTGAGGCCGTAATATTTCAACCTAAACCCTAAAGCACATATATCCCACACAAACATCTCTCATCTCAGAGCACCAAGCCAAGTGCACTGCAGTACTCCACACAAGAAGCTCCTCCTTCTCAAGGAAGCAGCACAACACTTTGGAAGAAGAAATGGAGATTAAAACAAAACCCTCAGTCCAAATGAGTTCTTAGCCCACCTGAGCAGCACAAGCGTTGCTAGGGAAAGGGACTCCTTGGGGCTCAGGCTTCCGTGCAAATAGCGTCCGGGATGAAGTGCCTTTTGGTGTGTACTTGCTCCTGCTGGAAAAGACACAGAACAGATGCTTCAGAGAACACATAAGACAAGGGACTAGGCAATATGCACAATCAAACATAAAGAGCTTGCCCAGGGAGTCTATGGACATCCTAAGCGAGGAATCATTTTGGAGCTGGCACCTCAAGACATTGCAGAAAGTTCCTCATTTTCATCTTTATAAAGGCCAAAGGGGTAAGAGTAAGGATGGTGAAATCTATTGATTTTGCATCACACTGAACACTTTTTCACCAACTGAAGGCTTAAAGATGTGACATAAGCAACAGATATCAAATCTTTGGGATTTTAAAAACAGGACATCAAAACATATAGGACAAATACGTAAATTAGTTAACTTTAAGATCTCAGAACAGCTGTGATTAGTGAATAACACCACAATGCAACTGTAATGCTTCTTTTGCATTTCAAAAATTACTGGAATTATGCTCTATATTACCTAAGTGTTTTATTAGCCACCTGGAAATACGCAAGTCCTTTATGATAAAATTAAGAGATTACATGGTTTAGTAATATGAGAAATAAAAATAGAAGGCAAATTGCAGAGTTAACACAATTACTTGTCAAGTTGTGCTCATTCCAACCAAAATAATCTTAAGATGTCTGAATGCAGATATATATTCAGTAACAAGGGGTGCAGGTAAGGTGTGCAGATCAGGGGACTGTGACCTCTGAAATAAGGAAAGGAAAAGGGATGGGGTCAACACAGCCTCACAGCTAAGCATCATGTTCAGAGTTTTTGTTGTTATCAGAAGGGCTAATGTGGCTCCTGGGTTCAAAGATATGAGACTGAATGGAAATAATGATTGGGGTAGCATGGGGCATGCAGTAAAGAGTGACACCAAAATACAATACCCAGTGCCATGGCTGATGGTCAAAAAGAGATGTTGAAAATTATAGAACACACAAAGTAGAGCTACAAAAGCAATTAGCATCTGGAGGGGAGTTAAAGGCATTATATATAATTCTGATAAGCCACCCAGACAACTGACAGCTTACTTGATCATCTTTAAGGGAAAAAAAAAATACCAGCAACAAAAAGTCTTTAATACAGCCACAAGAAAACTTAAAAGGGATGAACAGATGCATTTCAAGAGCATAAAAGGCTCTTGTTAGAAACAAGATGAAATTCTGAAAAGGCAAAACCAAATAGCAACAACATTCCTAAAGAAGGAGGGGTTTTTTCTCAGAATCTTTAAGGTAAGATATGCTTTAGTCCCAGAATTTGTTTGGCTCATGAGCAATAGCCAAGTGAGATGTTCCAACAATTGTGGGACTTCACAGGTCTGCTGACCCTAAACTCTCAAAACAATCTCAAAAAACCCCAAACAAAACCCAAAACCAAAGAATACCCCCCTCAATCAAATAATAATTAAAAAAACCCACAAGGATATTGCCCTGCATTTTCATCAATGCTACCGAATAATGGATTAAATGCACAATGGACTGTGAAATGCTTGCAGATCTTCCTGCTCTTAAATGTCAGACCAAGAAGCCATCTGTTAATAAACAGAGATGTCACCTCTCTGGAGTTCTATCCAACCTACTAATACGTAAACTCATACCACCACTTAGGACTCCGGATTGCCAAGGCAAATGAAGTCTTTTGGTTTTCATCTCCTCAACAGCTTGGGTAAGCAGAAGGTGACAACACCTGGACCACACAGCACATGCATAATCCGAGTCATGAAGCCAGCTTTGTGGCTGCAAAGTTACTGCCTTGAAAAACTTCTTAAAAGTATGTGCAAAGACATTTTCTGCCTGTGTAAAAGCCTTTCAGACAAAACCATTGCCATTTGACATATGTGGGGGAAAAAAATCCTCGAAGTCACCCACTTCAGTTGTTTTTTTTAGGTTTGTAACTTCTATCCATATGGGAGATGTGCACACATAACCACAACTGCAGTGTACATGAGGTGTTACTCAGTTCATGAGGGAAGAGTTCCAGTTGCTGACGATGCATGTCAGAACTGCACAGAAAAAAAATTTCACAGCTTTTAAACTACTTAATCACACAATACTGGAAATAGAAGAGATCAAACTACTGCTTTTATTGCCCTAAAATTCAACAGGCCCAACATTAAGTTTGTACCAATTTGTCTCATACTGATTAAATGAAGATAGCTTGTAAGTTCAACACACACTGTGACAACACACTAAGGAAGGACAAATTAATGTTCTTCTGATATATTTAAGAGAGATGTTGCATATTTTGGACTTCCAGCTGCAATAAGCATAATCAGATCTATTAAAGGGAAACTAGCTAACTAACTAATGCCACCTGAAGGAAATCATAGCCTTCTACTATTAACATTCCAAGTGCCATGTATCTTCAGGAAAGAAGAAGCTTTTATTTGCTTTGCAGGCTTAGTTTAAACCCCAGCAAAAGATTACTAACTTGTCCTGATTCAGGATAGTAAACTTCACCTTGTATTTCAGTTGCACCCTTTTTACCAGATCAATGTGGTTTATATTTTCTGCCCTCTGTTTTCTCCCTGGGTTGAACACGTTTGACCAATAACAATTTTCCTACAGGGCAAACATTGGTTAAAAAAATGGTCCTTCATAAATTCTAAACAGTGATGCCAATAGGAATATAAGAGCTAGATCTTCTTTATGTACAACTCTTAGATGTCAGAAAGAGATACTATCTCTTCTTAAACTATCTAGAAGATAAACAAGAGCCCTGGGGAAAAAGATGTGAGGAGTTCACTCCTTAAATTTTTACATATTTAAAACAGTCAGTAAGTATAGACAGAACATTAAGCTTTCTGCGTCCCCTCTCTAAGACACAGAGCTATCACATTAATAATTCCTCTAGATACAGCAAGATTAGCATCAGCTTTATGAAAGCTTCCTTCAATCCAGTGAACATGCAGACCTAATCCAGTTTAACTAGAAATATGCTGGTCAGGTCTGTTCAGCAATTAGCATGAACATATCTTGTTATAAAAAAGTAAGTTCTGAAACAATTCAGTTTAAATGCTAAACATCCCATGGAATTTTATTTAAAATCATGTTGTTCACAGGTACTTTTCCAAGTACCTAATCTGGAAGAGTGGTTCTGATGGGTCTGCTTGAAGGTCCAACACAGAATTAGGACATTTTACAGACAAAGTTTTTCTACAGCTTTCTGGATTATTGTAGGATTAAGAAGACTTTTTAAAAAGACAAAAAGAATGACATCTGCAACATAAAGATAACTGTGACTGCCAAGTAATACTAAAGCCATTCACTGCAAATTGCATAAATCACAGAATCAGAGAAAGGTTTGCGTTGGAAGGGACCTCAACGACCATCTCATTCCAGCACTCCTGGATACCTTCCCCTAGATTAGGTTGCTCAAAGCCCCATCCAACCTGGCCTTGAACATGTCCTGGGATGGGACACTCACTCACAGCTTCCCTGGGCAACCTGTTCCAGTGCCTCACCACCTTCACACCAAAGAATTTTTTCTTAATAGCTAATCTAACCTACGCTCTATCAATTTGAACCCTTTGTCCTGTCATTACACACTTTCATAAATAGTCTTGCCCTATCTTTCCTGTAAGTTCCCTCCAGGTACTGGAAAGCCAGTTAGATCATCCCAAAGCCTTCTCTTTTCCAGGCAGAACACCTCTAACCCTCTCAGCCTGTCTTCATAGGAGAGGTGCTCATCATCTTCACGACCCTCCTCTGGACCATTCCAACAGTGCCACAACCTTCTTATGTTGCTGTCAACCTGCTGGCCAGGCTGCTTTGATGCAGCCCAGAATACAGTTGGCTTTCTGGGCTGCAAGTGTGCACTGCTGGGTCATGTTGACTTTCTTATTAACCAACAGTGCCCAAATTCTCCTCCTAGGGGCTGCTCTCAATTCACTGTCCACCCAGATTGTACTTGTGCTTGGGATTTCCCCAACCCAGGGGCAGGACCCTGCACTTGGCCTTGTTGAACTTTATGAGGTTTGCACCTCTCAAGCCTGTCCACGTTCTTCAGGATGGCATTGCTTCCCTCCAGCATGTCACTGCACCCTACAAACTGGCAAACTGGCTGAGGGTGCACTCAATACCACTATCCATGTCACTGACAAAGATGTTAAAAAGTGCTGGTTTCAATACTGATCCCTGAGGAACACCACTAGTCTCCACTTGGACATCATGCCATTCACTGCAACTCTTTGAGTACAATCATCCAGCAAATTCCTTATCTGCTGAGCAGTCCATCCATCAAATCCATGTCTCTCTACTTTAGACAACTATACCATGTGGGACAATGTCAAACTCTTTGCACAAGTCCAGGTAGATGACATTGGTTGCTCTTTCTTTATCCACCAACACTGTAACCAGGATCATAGAAGGCTATCGAATTTGTCAGGCACAGTTTGCCCATGTTGAAGCCATTTTGCCTGTCACAAACCATCTCCTTCTTTTCCATATGCTTTCACAAAGCTCCCAGGAGGTTCTGTGCCATGATCTTGCTGAGCCCAGAGGTAAGTCAGAAAGACTGATTGCCTTCACTTTTTACTTGTGGCCTTAAACTAGTGATGCCAGGTAACAAGAAAACAAGTGAAACACTAGGAATAAGGTTTTAATTGGATAACTAACTTCTTGAAGACATACTTGGATTGAATAAATCAAAACTACTAAATTACTTGTTTCCAGGATCTCAAAGCTTTATAGCATGTCGAAAGTGATGCTACAAAGGCAGGAACTTGGAAGCTAACTACAAAGGTGGAGCAAGGTCAGAAGTGTTTCAGAAGGTGCCAGGTGGACTCTGTCCCCTGATGAGTTGAGGCTGACGAGCCTGAGGAACTCGACATGGTGCTAATCATCAATCTGTGCTGGCGCCAGCTCCCAGAAGCTGAATTCCAAAGAGAAACCAAGCGTCCCAGCAAGCACGTGGCTGGTGACCACAGCTCTGCTGACACATTCCTGGGGGCAAACTCTGTCCTGTATTATGGTGGTGTCAGCCTGAGCAGTTGAGCAGGGGCTGACCATGACATTGATGCCGAGATTTTTTAAAATAATGTTTATTAAGCACAGACACTTTTAGACATTACAACAAGTAAGGCTTCCCTCAGCCACCTGAGATGGAAACTCAGAGAGATCCAAAAGTTATATATTTCCAGAGATTCAACTGCAGAAACAGAAACAGAAGTACTCAACTTTAACAGATAACTAAATTACTATCTGCCCAAAGAAAGTAAGCCCCAGGTCCACAAGATCCTCAGAACAGCTTTCCAGTCTGTCCGGTTGCTCCAGAGCTTGGGCAAGCATGTGTCCTCTCCCTCCTCTATCTATCCTCTGCTGCCTCCAGGGGCAAGGACTCCATGGCCTCTTTTTGTAGCCAGATTTGAGCAGTTTTATAGACAGAATGCTTTTTGTACCATTAAGCCACAGATGGTTAAATAAAATGTCTGTTTTCAACTCCTTATTTCTCCATGTGTTTGATCAATTAAAAACTATAAATTAAGAGCGGCTAAACCACTTATTACCCAAATACTTGGTTTTGTTACAACAGACATCTCAATCACTTACTCAGGCTATGTGATTTTATTTCATTTTCAACAAGGATTAACTGACCAATGTCAAATCCTAGTTAGGCTCATACTTAAACAAAACTCTTTAAGTACTACTCCACTGATCCTAGCTACCCCAGGCCTTATTACTGCTAACAATACTCTTTTTCTTGTTTGCTTGTTTGTTTTTTCCCCTAGTATTAGCCATTTAAATAGACCCTCCACTATAAACTGAGCTTTATAATTTCCTATGGTACATAAGAAAACCTGCAAGAAAAGCCAGAATAAATATCCACTACTGAATTGAACAAAAAAAGTAAAAGTGAAGAAGTAGGAGGAATACTACATTGAGGTTGTTTGTTTACTTAATTTCATCATAATTATTTAGACTCTCATCTCACTAATAGCTGTGCAGGTGCTAACTTTACTTCAAGAAGGACCCAGAGTTTTTGTTTGCATAAATCAAGTACATTTAATCAAGTGCACATTAGCTCATCAACACATTGGATCTGATGAGAAATTGCATAAGTGACAATGCCAAGCTATTTCAGTGAATATTCATGATATCTCTGCGGAACAGGCTGACTGGAGGAGAGTGAGAACAAAATGACAGTAAAAGAACGGTAGCAATTACTTTTCTAGCAGTTAATGTTGCCATTAACTGCTTGCTGGCAAGAGCTTAAAGTTGCAAACCCCAATTTAAGCTTGTTACCTTAATTTTACAATTGTAATTCAATATTCTGAATGTGACACCAGTGTAACAAATGTCTTCATTTGGTGCTTCATACAATAAATAATTTAAAAGTATATGAAAATTTCCAAATTATCGCCATTACAAAAATGGAAACGCTTACTTTACATCTTCATAAAAATAAATAAATAAATGCGCAAATCTTTTTCTGAAAACTGAGTCAGAATCCAAACCCGTTTGCAACAATTAAGAGGGACTTTTTTGTTCTTAGTAGGAATTCATGAAGAGGTCTCCCTTCAAAATGTAATTTGTCCTTAGTGGTCTTCTGCATACGAGGCAAACAACTCCCAGTTTTGTAAAGCTATACAAAGCCTTCATCCAACTTCCAACATGATCTGTAGAAAATTCAGGCAGGGTAGTGCTGTGCCCTTAGTGAGGATATTTTACATAGCAAGTCTTCAAGTCAGATGAACAAAGCAAGACTTAAATAAAAGAACAAAAAAACTCGGATCACTTTCTGATTCCTAGAATGGATGAAGGAGGAGAGGAAGAGAGGGAGAGAGGGCTGTTCAGGTGCACCATCTACTACATCCTTCTGAAACCCAGAACTTTGTGTGCTGCTGACCAACCTACCAAGAAGGTCACACAACCTCTCCTTGTGCAGAGCTGCCTCCCTGCTACCACTGCCCACCAAGTTCTGGTACAAGGTACTTCACTGGGCTCACATCTGCCATTTCAGAAGAATTTAGATGCTTATGGACTATGGTTCACAACTGCAGCTCAATTCAGCTGACCCCAACTGTTTGCTTTGTCCCTCTGTAACAACAGAGAGATATACAGGAGATTCATGCTATCAGACTTCACAACATCACACACTAATATGAACAGCCATAAAATATACTTTATGTTCATATGCCTGTCTGTAAACTCTGGCAGATTCAAAGTTCAATAGAAAACAACCCCGAATGGCAGAGCAACCTCTGGCAAAGGGACAGGATGAACAGCTGAATGCATTAGCTTCTGGAGCATAACTCAGAGTCACAAATGTATTTATTGTGCTATCCTTCCCATGTCGTTGATTATCCAGGAGTATCGAAGAAGTCTGCTTATCAACACAGTTGTAACAGACTATCAGGAGCATCCAAAGCTTCAGTTGCCCATTTTGAGCATTCACGTTACTACAAAATACAGTATCACATTTTGATGGGTTGACCCTAGCTTCTTTCAATGGTCTCAGATGATTTAAATAGCTTTTGCTACCAGAAGCCACCATTCAAACTCCTTTCCCAAACACTGACATAATTTATTTTCTGTATTTGTTTAAGTCATATTTTAAGAAAGACTATCTTCTACTTCACAGGCAATCAGACTAGGCTTTAGATCCACAAATATTCTAGGTAAGGAGGACAAGCCATGCTAGGCTTGGAAGTAGACTTCCTTCCTCCCTTTTGTTTTGGCTGGAAGCATGTTCTATTCTGATATATCAGTTGCAGGCAGCAGCCCCCATACCCAAGTGTGCTAGATCTGTCTCACAACCTGAGAGGCAGGCAGGGCATTAAGCATCAACCCAACATGCATCTATAATCTCATTCCCTGCAAATAGTGAACAGGTCTTCCAACTGATTTGCCTACAGCATGGTACAGAACCCCACTCCTGCAAGACCAGTTGCACATTTCAAGCTTTGAGGGGAAAAAAAAAAAAAAAAATTTCAGCCCAAATTTAGAGTTGATGTCTTCTGAAAAGAACTGTAAAGAAAACTGAAGTCAATCCTAGGTACATACCAGCAGCCTATTACTTACCAACCTTTGCTTCCTCCTAGATTCCATTGTAATGAGAACATAAACAGTAAAATAAGCATATATCTCCCTCAAATAAATTACCTATTCAGAGTTCCCTCTGGTGTTCAATAAGCTCATCATCACATTCAAGGTAATAGCTTTCGTTACAAAAGCATAAGTTCCCTCACGAGCAAGTTATCATTTGATGACGAGCACAGCGATAGGGACAGGACCATAGTGTTAGAACTCGTGGACAAAAGCAATTCTATTTTCCATCAGATTTCAGAGAGGTGATAAACACACACTTCCTCCTTTGTGTATTCAACCGAGTGTCTGATTAACCCCAAAAGGACCCAAAGTGTTAAAGATCACTTCTGCCTCCCGGTGTCACCAAGACCGACGAAGTCTCGGACGTGGCAAAGTCACAAATTACAGGTACAGCCCAATCTAAACGCGGCACGCAAAGATGTTCCGCACCTCCTGAATAACTATGCCTTGAGTCACAAGCCTTTCCAGCCTCGCACTCCCATTCGCCTGCACAGAACATGAGCAAAGTACAGTGTATCTAATTAACAGTTTGGAAAGAAAGTTTAAAGCTGCCTCGGCAAAGAGACAAAACGCGTTTGCAGGAAAATCCCAAACGAGTTTCCGAGTCGGCGGTGCGCAGGCGGAGCGCGGCGTGGGCTCCGGGCCAGTGCCAGCCACGACACCGGGGCTGCTGACCCCGGCCGCTCCAGGGTTGCGAAACTCCCAGGAAGAGCAGCCAGCCTCCATCAGCGGGGCGGAGGGAGCTCGCCGGACCCCGGCGCTCCCCG
>VXBB01020882.1:540124-562045 GCA_013399915.1 Illadopsis cleaveri
GTCGGGAGGAGCCGACTCCCCGCGCCTCCCCCACCTCCCCGCCCCGCACGGCGGCTGAGAAAGGCGCTCCGAGTCCAGAGCCGCCGCCCGGGAGCCCCTTAACCAAAACCATCTGGTCACGGGCAGCGCGGTAGAAAGCCCTCTCCGCCCCNTCCGCCGCCGCCCCCCGACAGCCGGAGCCTACGCTTGGGAGCCGGGGAAAAGCTGCGAGGAGGGGACACACCTGTAGGCGCAGCACATATCCGCTGTGAGCACAATGCGAGACAGGAAACTGAAAAAACAGCCCAGGGAAGGAGAGAGGCTCCCGTTCGTCCCTCCTTCCCTCCCTCCCTTTCTCCCTCCCTCCCTCTGTCCGTCCTCCTCCTCCTCTCTCCACCCCCTGCCCCCGGTCAGGATCCGCTTGCAGCGCTGTCTCATGCAGCGAGATCCAGGCAGAGGGCTGGGAGGCGGCAGGAGCCGTACTTTCTCCCGGTTTTCCTTTCCCTGTCTCCGCTTTGTTCTGCCCGCCAGCCAGGCAGAGCCGGCTCGGCGAAGGCGGGCCGCCCGCGGGGCCGAGTGCTCCCGGAGAACGGCCGGGGGGACCGGGGCCGGGTCGGGGGAGCAACTCCAGCCGCCCGTGGGCCCTCGGGGTGAACGGCGGGGAGCGGCGGGACCGCCGGGAACTGTCCCCGGGCAGCCTCTGCCCGCGGCCGGGGTCGGCGCTTGGCCCCTGCTGCGCTCTCCAGCGGGTCGGTGGTACCCTGGGAAAGGGCCTACCTGCTGGTCTGTCCCTAACGGCCTTGGGGTACCTGTCGTATCCCAGTGGTGTTCTGGGGACGCTCCTGAACATGAACGAACTGTATAATTCCCGCCCCTTATCTCCGCAGCAGTCTCGGAGCACCCAGAGGCTGCCTCCCTTCTTGTACACCCTTGTCGCTGAGGAGCCCAGAACATGTCAGTGGCATCAGTTTTACTGAACTTGAAGTACTCTAGGGTTTATCCCTGTTGGGTAAATTCTCTGCAATCACAATTTCTGCAGGTTCTTTCTCTGCTCAAGCACTCTACTAGAAAGCCTGTGTGCAAATTTTTCATGCCTTCCTCCAGAAACAGATCAACAGAGTTATTGCAGAGCCCACCTCCCACCTGTTGTGAACACAGCATCGCCTTGCTACAGCATCATCATCTCCATGTTCAGATGTTAAATTTGTCTCAACTATAGCTAATGTAGGGATAATCAATTAAAAGGAGGGGGATGTCTTAGAAGAATGGCTCAGGTAAGTTTTGATCAGGTTGTTTAGACTTTGTAACTTTCCATCAGTGGAATGTAGACCAGCAATGTTTCAAGGAGTAATTAATTAACTGCTCTTGGCACTTTGAGTGCAGTTTTATTAAATGCTATGTACATTGTGCTCCCTACTAAAACAACAGGAGACAGCTGGTCCAAACGCCATGCTTCCCAAACTGGAAGTTGCTGAAAAGTTATCTGTGCATCTCAAAACAGCAACAAATACCAAATAAATAAAAATCAGCTCCAAAAACATGAACAAGAACAAAGTTAAACTTTTGGAGTTGTCAAAAGTGGCTTTCAGACCCTGGCTGTGCAAAATGCCATCGCAGACTTAATAGTGGGTTGGGACTATTCAAACACAATATAGAGTTTTGTGGGGTTTTCCCTTCGGGATTGCCCCGGGGGAGGCAGACTGTGCTGGCTTGATTTTGCCAGTCTGGCCCAGTTTTTGTGCTAACTTCCACCAGAAGGCCCTTGTCCTTGTTTATTGGCTTCTGTCCTGCTCTTCACCTGACTGGGCTGAGTCACTGCAAGAGGAGAAAGAACAGCTCTGGCATAGCTCTAGTGTTTCAGAAAATCTGGATTCCCCTTCTGGACTTCTTCATTTACTGGAAGTGAGAAGGGGAATCTTGAGAGAGATGGGACTTCCCTAGGAAAATTGGGTTAGTCACGTCCTGCAATCCTTGTGAGGAATCCAGTAAGGAGAAACTCACAGGGTGCTAATGGGCTTGGGAACACCTGACTTTCCAGGCTGCTTTCTCAACATCTGGGCTTCTGGCCAGGTTGTACCCTAAGTTTTGGCAGAATGCCCTGGAATTACCAGCCTGGCAGCTCTCCTTGTGCCCTGGGCTGTGAATCTCTGCCTTCCATCACACTCTGCCCCAGGGCCTTTTGCTGGGGTCTCTGTCACTCATCCCCCTACCCTGCTTGCTCCAAACCTAATGATCTGCTCTCCCTACTTTGGGGAAAAGCTGCATCTGATGACCATCTGCTCCATCTGATGATCACTGACCAGGACTGCACTTGCCACACTTTTGCTGTCTCAAGGTGGCTGTAGCCAGGTTGAATCTAAGCCTTTCCCCCCTCCCAGCTCACAACACAGCCCCCTCCGGTTGGAACAGGTTCCTTCAGCTCCTGTAGCTCCTGTTGCTCTGGCCTCATGACAACTTTCTTCTTTTTTTTTTTTTTTTTTTTTTTTTTTTTTTTTTTTTTTAAAAAAGCCTGCCTGTGGACATATACAGAGCAGAAGCAATGGCAACAGTTTATTTAATTTGGAAGAAGAGCTGGTGAAGTGAAGCTGTGCTGAATCCTCATCCAGTCCATAACAATCTCTCGCTGTGCGCTTGACCTTGCTAAGTGTGACAGGGATTATGAAGCTGATCTGGATCTTGAGGTGGCCGCACAGCATCCCACTCCAGGACAGCTGTGTTCTCTTCTAAGCCTCCACAAGTTGCTGTTTTGCCAGGCCCATGCTTCTGCCAGCTGGGACACAAATGTACACCACAGCACTCTGGTTACTGAATTCTGAATTTGGCGCTTGGCCCACTTGCAAAGGTGAAAAGTGTTCCCAAGGTGGTCTTCTGCACTTCCTTCTCTTGGAACCAGCACACCCTCTTCTGACCCATGGAGAAGTGATACAGGGAGATATTCTCCAGCGAATCCAGATAAACAGCTGCACATCAAAACCTGCTATTTGTGACTGAAGGACTAATTCCCTCCCTTATCATCATCCACCAAAAAAGAAAAAGAAAAGGGGTCACATCAAATCCTAAATGCAGAGACACTTAGAAAAGAGCAACAAGTAAAAGGACCGCATGATTAACACCTTCCCAGACTCCTGGGAATCTTCACTGCACTCGTGCACATACATAGGGTGTGGCTCAGGGCAGAAAGCTTTGTTCCCTCCCTCTTCAGCATCAGGACAAAGATGACAGGGCTGTGTGTGGCTAAAACTTTAGTGCATATTTCAGATTCCTCTTTATTTCCTCCTTCTGCATTCCTTACTTTCTTCTTTCCCTCCTTACTTTATCACCCATTTGTTGTTACGTGTATCCTCCTGATTTTTTTCTCTGCCTGTTATTTTTTTCTCCGCCTGTTATTTTCTTTTACACTGAAGGTGACACCTGTGCCTCTTCCCTGCCTGCTTCTCTCCCTAGTGCCGTCAGTTCTGACTTTTGTCCAAGACGCAGCCATACACAGTATCATTCCTGCTGCTGAGACCTTCAAGGCGGATGGAAAAGAATTTTCAGCTGTTATTATCAAAACCACCTTTTCCCATGATCAACAGAACTAATGAGGCCAGGTTTCCTGTGGTTTCGTCTCTGACTCACTCGCTGCGATAGCCTCGCCTCGCGTTTCTGTTTCATGTCCGATGTGACATCTCTCCTGGCTGGCGAGAGGCGGGCGCTGCTGCGGGCCCGGAGCGCCGCGTGCTGCCCACACGGCGCGGCTGCCTGCGCCGCCGGGGCCGGGGGCTGCTGCCAAGCACTGCCCGGAACAGCACAATTCCTCCTTCATCTCTCTCTGCTGGAAAACTAATTTGAATCTCCAGTCGCTGATGCTCGCAAATCCCTAGGAACTTAATTATCTTTGAGGTTTCTACCTCTTTTATTCATTTGTTTGCAACTAGCCAGTGTGTTCTGACATTTTTATGAGGGGCTGATGGGCAGAAAAACAGTCAGATGATTGATTATCAGTCTTTAGGAAGGAAGGTTATTGCCCCGTGGTCATGGAGATAACCTGGGAGCAACCCAAACAGCTAAAAAGGAACATCAAATCCTTTATGAAGTTTTGAATATTGTACTTTCTCTGTGCACACAGTTTTGATTGTCTGCATGTCCACATATCTGATCAACCTCCTTACATCCTGCTTGGGGATGTCTCACGTCTCAACTCTCTTCTGAAGGGTGGGGAGGGGGAAGAAAGGGAAAAAAATTATTCTTCATTAAGCAGCAATTCATCAGCTGTACTGGGCAACCATTAAAATTCAGCCTGTCCTAGCACTGCTGCTACCATCATCCTTTATAAGAAATTTATATCAATAATGGGAAAGCAAAAAACACAAGTAGGATACTACCTGAATGGATTTAGTCTCATGGCAAAGATGTAAACAAAGCATCTATAAGGATTTTGCCTCTCCATTTGATGTCTCTGGTTTCGGTAGGTCACTGCATCATCTTCTGCTAGTGACCAAAATGACCCAAACATACGTATATATATTTTTACAATCCATAAATCACCCTAGGATCTACTTTTTCTGTATAAAATGTGCCAGATAAATCTAAGGTGTTATTATTAAATTTGTGAAATGTCACTGTGCGCATCCTGATTTTCATGCCCTTTGCACCAAGCTCACATGGCAGATCAATTTGTAAACATCTGGAGCTATTCTTTGCTTGATGGATTTCTCAGTGTCTGTTTTCCAACAATCCAGGAAAAAAAATGTTTAGGGGTGAAATAACCTAAGGTTAACTGTACAATTCCCTTAGTTTTTTTTCCTTTGATGCTAGAAAATATTTGATCCACCCAGAGAAAGTGGGTCTTGGTATTTCCTAACCAACCATCACTTGATACATTTGTTTACCACTGTGCAAAATGCTACCCAGTCAGAATTTTTCATTTGTTTAGTTTTACATATACTTTTTTACAGATATAAATTACTGCACAAAGGTATGAGAGAAAACCTAGCAGGCTCTGGGTGCAATTTCCATGTGGAATTCACTAAAAGCCTTATATGGATGTATGCAATACCTATACACATATGCATAACTGGCACAAGTAGCAGCCCTCCCAGTCAAGGCTTGATGTTCTGACATGGCCCTGGTTGTATCTGAGCCTGGTTAAGAGATCCTTGGTTAATGAAGAGGTTCACACAGGCAATGCTTGCATTTTTTAAAGCTATCTTGAGGATTATTTGAATTTTATTTTTAAAAAAATATAAGAAGAAAAATTTACAAGAATTTTCATCATGAAGTTTAATGGTGTTTCAAAACATAGGTAAAATGCAAATTAATATAAAATATTGACAACAAATATTTGGCCCTGCCCCTTTTTTTTTTCCTTCTTCTTTTGTTGTTTAAATAAGCCCTTCACAAACACATGTACACACACACACCTGTGTATATATAAACCAGACAAACCAGCATGTCCAACTTTGATTAAGGCAGCTGCCTAGCAAAACACCAAAGCCAGTGCTCTGCCATTCATTTTAACCACAGCCAATATACTTACACTTGGTGGTATTGGTAATTCTTCAACTGGTAGAAGAATTGACCATTGGGATCAGCTAACTGCCATGCATGCTTCTATAAATATATCTATGTTATAGAAAAAATTATATCAGTATTTTATAACAATAATATCATTATCTACTAATATTTGAACTCATTTATTATGGAGATGTAGGCTATGGGAAGACAATTACAAATAAGAGTTCATTATTACAGCGTTCTGTTCAAAAGTGGAAAATCAGATTTACCTCTTCTGCGCTGGAAATAATGCATCTTTTACATCACCAACCTCAGATACTACGAGATTAGTATTTTCCAAATATATATTTCAGAAATTTTATATTTATACTATTGAAGTGTGTCTGAACTATAATAGTTTAGAATGCAGCTTAAATAGTAGGAGTTTAAGATGGTACAACAGCATTAAAGAAGCATTTGTCATTTTGAAATATTTAGACCTTTCAGAATTCATTAATGACAATTCAGTTAAGAAGGAAAATTAAAGTATTGACTACTAGCACAGAAGCTGTATTTTACCTTTTAATTCAAAGGAAGATTTCCAAGATAATATGTGTATTTTAAATGACTAGCTGAGCTTCCATCATGTAATGGCAACTAATCAATAAATCATGTGCCATTGTTGTAGCTCAGCATGTCAAATAGCTGCATTTCAGTGTCCACACTTGAAGGAGTTGAGCAATTTTTTTGTTGTATGTTTCTAGCTCATTAGCCCTGATTCTAAGAGTGGTTATTTTCATGTCAATGAAATTGGTAGAAAAATCACATCTTACCTGCTTCTGCCAAAGGGAGGAGATGGAATGGGGTAATGAACGGGAAACTTCTGTTCCTTAACACTGCCTGCCACCCCATGTGGGTTTCCTAAAGCAGCTTTTCCTTGTGAGCAACATGGAAAATAAATACATGACATCCTGCTAGACATACTGGATGTTTTGATGCTCATGGGAGATGGTAAAAGGATGAATGTATTTGAAAGCAGCTTTTGGCATATATAAATCATGAGGTTTGTGCTGAGACCTGGGACATCCAACTCGATGGATTTTGGTTAGATAACAGCATGAAGATGGACTAATAAACTTCCAATTACCCTGCACATTTCTGTTACATTTGCCTACCAGAGCTCCAGTGCAATCTTCATCTGCCCTATGAAAACTGCCCTGCATGAGTAGGTGAAATAGGTGGCCAGTATGCATCCAAATCTCTGGTTTAAGAACAGTGACAAACGGCTGAAAAAGCATTAACCTTTGGTGTGATCTCCCATTGCCATTAATCACATTCAGAGTGCCTTTGCCACTCTGTCAGAGTATCTAAAAATGTTCTTGATGAAAACGATTGGTTCACTTGGACTCAGGCCAGAATAAAGTGGTGTTTGTCCTCAGAGAGATGCAACAAAGAACTAGCCAAAGTGCAGTTGCTGTATTTTGTCTGCAGTAAACAGCTCTAGTTCATCAGGATATTGCAAAATCTCAATGTCCTCTTTGCATTAGTCTTAAAAATGCCTGGTTTTTTCATGTTTTAATTTATTAGACGATTAAGTTATTTTCTTGTAGACAGTAACTCAGAATGTAATAAACCCCATGTTTATCACAGGCACACCACATAACTGGAGCTCATGCAATCTGAAGTGAATTGTGAGGGTTTGTATAGGTTTCTGCAAGTACAAACCACAGATGCTCTGTTTTCCAATGGCTCTGTTTTATGTGTGTGTGTGTGTATATATGTACATGTATATGCATCAAGTCTGTGCTTGTACTCTTTTCCTGTATGCAGTGTAAGAAAGCCTGGGGTTTCATTTCCAAAGGGATTAATAGTTGAGGCTGCAGCTCTATTTCCTTCTAGTAATTCTTGCATAGACTGTGCTTCTCTGAGAAAGCAGATCTCAAAGTCCGGTATAAAATTTGTGAGGGCTGAACAAAATCCGGTCACATCAGGTCAACTAAGGGACTGTCCTGCACAGTGGCACAGGCTAATCAGGATTTTTGTCATCTTTTTGATAGTTCTGAATGCTTCTTCTCTTCAAGAAAGCTCCTCATTCAGAGTGGTGCCTCCTCCCAGGACTTGTCACACAAAGAGTCACCATTGGATGCAGAAGGCCCTCTGCAATGTGGTTTTTCTCCTGGGACCACATCTACTGTGTGACCTTACATATGGAGGTTCACAGACCCAGGCAGCTGGAAAGGACCTCTGAGGTATTTAGAACATCGCCCTGACTTGCACCAGTATCACATACGCCTGTAGGTAAATTTTGACTTGTTTGTCCAGAGGAGGACCATGCAGTTGATCAGAGGGCTGGGGCACCTTTCCCATGAGGAAAGGTTGAGAGTGTTGAGGTTGTTCAGCCTGGAGAAAATATGGCTCCAGGGTGACCTTATTGCAACTTTCAGTACCTGAAGGAGGCCTATCGGAAAGGTGGGGAGAAACATTCTAACTAGTCTTGTTACAATAGAACAAGAGGTAAGAGTTTTAAACTAAGAGAGAGTTGGTTTAGAGTAGATTTAAGAGAATTTTTTACAGTGAGGGTGGTGAAACACTAGTACAGGGTACACAGAGGAGTGGTCAATGCCCCATCACTGGAAATACTCAAGGTCAGGCTGGACAGGGTTCTCAGCAAGCTGATCTAGTTGTAGGCGTACCTGCTTTCTACAGAGAGTTGGACTAGATGAGCTCTACAAGGTGCATTCAAATCCACAGTATTCCATAATTCTATGATTATATGTTCTCCTAAAAATCTCCATTGATAGAGGTCTGAGCATTTTGCAGGCCATCTATCTACCTCTTAACTGTTATTGTAATCCCATCCCATCTAATATCCCATCTGAATCTTCCTTACTGCAGATGAAACACTTTCTCCCTTAGGTTAACAAGGATGTTAAAGCAGGTAGGTTGTTCTTTTCTCTTCACAAAAACTCTTTATGTATTTGAAAATTGTGATTATACCTTCTCTAAGCCTTCTTTCTTTACACTTTTCCTCTACCATTCATTCAAATTTCTCATGTAGGCTGATTTTCTAGGTCTCTGATTTTTTGCTGGGCTTGTGTAACTGGGCAGCTTCATCTCTGAAATGCAGTTCTTAACAGTGGCCCTGATCCTTCAGCTGAGTGCTTGCCGGTGGTGAATGAAGTGAAAAGATTGCTTCAGTTGCTTTGCAAGTTGTACTGCTATTATATGAAACTTGGAATTCTGAGCTAAAAAGCCTTGGGAAAATGGTGCACTGAAATGGAGAAGAATTGAACCATGGTGGTAAGGGGAGTGTGGATCCTGTCAGTGGATGGGTTTGCTTATTAAGTATGCAATGCTTCTAGTGAAGGTGATATCTACAAAGATTAGATGACCCATGCCAATGTTATAGTACCCTGAAGATGTTATTTACTCTTTCTGGATTTGTTTTGGTTTGCATTTAGCCTCCTTTTTTAGCTGACTGAGGAAGAAAATGATATAAAAGTAATAAAATATAATTTTAATTAACTAGCAAAATAAGCGTCCCGGAGGATAAACTTCACCGTCATTAGAGAAAAGAGCCAAACATAGAGCTCTAACTAGACAGAATGTATACCCCTTTTGCATGCTGGAATTAAGCAAAGTCCTGCATAGCTGCTCAGTGCCCAAACCAAAATACCATGGATGCAACTCTAACCCAATGATGTGACTCCTGGGGCAGCCATCTCTCACCTAACAGCTCAAAGCCTGAGTGGGGGGATTGGGTGTGGAGACTGTTCATCTAGAGGCACACTAAAGCAGAAACTGGAGCTTGTAGCTGGAAACTCCTGTCTCCCAAATATTCACTCTAACTACATTTCTGCTGCCTTTGGCACCTCTCCCAAGCAGGTCTCTCAGCATTGTGATACATGGAAGTAAGGAAATGAATGCTGAAAGTAGCAAATTATGATTAATGAACACCTAGTCCCTCTGTTTTACTGTCCTTCCCCTTGTAACCTGTCCTTGATAATTAATTTCTTTGAGAGACGTTTCACATTATAACTAAGCTGTTTTAAGGTTCTCTTCAGTGATTGATGGTTCCCATCCCCTTTCCTGATTCTGGCCATATAATTCCCTAGCCTCTTAGTCCGGTTTGGTACATATCTGACTCCATAAAATAAGCCTCTTTTGGGAGCAAACAATCAGAAAACAACAAGGAAAAGAGATCTATATTTTCTGCTTCCAGAATGCCTGATGATATTGCTCCCTGAGCTGGTTTACCACCTTGCCACGATGGTGCTAACAGTGGCATGTTGGAATGGGATTGGAACAGGATGAGAGAATGGAACATGCAGGCAGCAGACCACTAGATCAACCACTGGGTAAGCCTCAATATCCCTTTTTGCTGTTAGAGACTAAAAAAAGTAATGGGAAGCAATCACTAGGTTCTTCATTTGTGTTTTCTCTTCTGAAATCTGTGGTTTAACAATACTTGACTTCCAGCTTCTGCATCCCACTGAAGTTGCAGCTGTCTGTACTTGAAGTAGGTGGGATGCTTAAGAATGAGATTGTTACAAAGAGGCAATGCAGTTTCTTTGATCATCTGTTTTTCTATTTTTCTGTAAGATTCCACTCCCTGGCCCAACCTCAGAGCAGAAGTCAATAAGGCAGTAGGAACATTTACAGATTAAGCCTTCTGCACACCACTTAGCATGGGGCATGAGAGTGCTGTGAGTGTGAGCTCCTGCTGCCACCCACCTCTCCTGCCTCCATTGCTTACAAAAGGATGGAGGCAGCAGGAGCCAGCAGCACAAGCCAGAAATCAAGCAACATGAGAAATGCCTGGACAATTGCAACTGACAAGCAAGAGACTTTTAAGAGGCAAAATTTAAAGCCTCATTTCAGTTTTCCTTGTTAGGATGCTGTTAGGCCTCCTACAACAATGACAAGTCTGATATAATCTAAGCAATGTTGTATAGCTGAGAGCTGAATGAGGCTCTATCAGACATTAAAATCTCTCTCTAATGTTTTGGTTCTGATATCCAGGAAATTTTGTTCTGCACTTGGAACAGAAGAGAAATCATCATTTGAATAAAACAAAGAAAAACAACCAAACATTTGGCAAATACATTATTTTAATTGTAAATGTGGTAACTATTTGGATATGTTGATGTTTTTTGGCAAGCGCAGTGCACACATGTATGTTATTAGTCACCCAACACATTAGATTTGTGATAAATATACTTCTTAAAATAGATTTGCTCAGTATCTAGAATTTTTGTCTTTTTTATTCAATGAATCTCCAAAACTGTAGCAGATGGATAGAGGAAAAACATTTTTGACCTCAGAATGGAATACTTTGATAGAATTGCAACAGACCGATGACTTCTTTGTGTTAATAGCATCTTATTCAAAATGGATGCCATGGATCACAGTGCTGCATTACAGGCTTATAATAAGTATTGCTGTAGAGCACATTTAAATCTAGTTTGGCAAAGAAGGGTAGAAAAAACCCCCCATCATTTACTATGTCTGTTCCTCGATACTTTAGCAGTTTTTGTAGTTTGACAAACATTCTTATTTTTGCCATGTTTTCCTAAGAAAATAAGGCTTATGAACTGAGGGTTTGGATTTTTATCTCTTCCCCCACAACAAATTTGGAACCATGTCCTAGTCTGAGGTTTTTTAAATGTTGATATCTTGGAAATTTTATTTAATAAATGTATAGAGGTAGAAGCCAAATTGGTGTCATAAAAGAAAAATGTGATGTCAGTGAGGCTGGTAAGTATGAAGGAAACAGAACAGAAATTTAGGTATACTTCAGGTGTAGGAAAGGGTTCATATGGTTGCTGTCATGGTTTCAGGCAGTGAAACAGAGCCATAGGATTAGCAGCAGAGGTGACTGATTTTGATAATTTTGTGTCAAAATACTGTTGTGTGCCTCACACAAAGTGAAGGAGATGTTTTGCTTCATTTTTAGTTGCTTTGAGTATTCACAACAGCAGCAGCCTACAACCAAAATCTTGTTTCTCTCTGAATATTTGAGATGTGTGACCCACTGAGAACTTCTGCAGCCTTGGTCCCATAGGGTGGCTGGTGAGGAGTCTTGCTCTCAGGTCTTGCTCTCACGACCAGGTTTGCAGCCCATTGTTAGTTATGTGCCTGTGGATAGCCCAGATGGGAGTATTTTCATAGCTTTAAAAGGAAGCTCATGTATAGTCGTTGGCAGGGTGAGTTCCCATGAGCTCGGTGTTTCTATCACCTAATGGAGCAGCTCTCGTAACTCAGGTGAGTTTGACAAGGGGGCATTACGGTTTAATTCTCACTGACAACTAGTGGTAGCAGCTAAGTGTTCATATTGCTTCTTTGTTTTCCTGTGGTGCTTTGCCTGATTCTGAATACCTTTAAAGTGGTGCATGCCTGCAATTTCATGTGAAAGCAATATTCATTGTCTTTTCAAAACATGTGCTGCAGGAGTCCAAGAGAGAAAACTAAATGAAAGATCGTTTTAGGTGTGAAAAACATATCAATCTGTGTTAACAGCTGATTTCAGCAGCCTCTTCTGTCACACTCCTGTGGTTGGGAAAAGTTCTTTCTTTCCTCAAAGAAAATTGCCCCCCTAACATTACTCTGAGGCAGGGTGAGGAGAGTGAAGAGGAAATTAGTGTTTCTTCTTGTTGGGTAATTTTGTTCTACTCAGACTCTTAGCAGCCAATGAAAGCAGTTGTGCTCCTGTTGGCTGCTTTCTTTGTGTACTAGGCAGAGGGAAATGGCAGCCTGCTGCAAAGGAGGGGCCCTTTTCACCAATCATGGAAATTCCCTTATCCTGCCCCTGAACAAGCAAGCTGGGAAACAGCAACAGGAGATAGCACGGTGTGTTGGCAATGGAGGGGAACAGGCACAGAACAATTGATGTGAAAGCCTTCATCTGAAATCAGCATGTGGCCCATGCAGCTGGCCAGCCTGCCTGCCTGCCTGCCTGTAGCTGCAGCAAAGTATTTACACCTTGGACAAAGCAAGAGGAGTGCTAAAAAAATCAGGAGAGAATCATTAGACTGTGTTTATTAACAACACAGTGCTTTATCTTCAAAGTGTTGTGCACAATTAATCAATATATTCAGCAAGCGCAGTAAATGGATAGCATTCATTATCACCCAGTCACTATCTTACAAACAGATTTAAAGTGATGAGAAGAAGATGCACTTGAAACCTTGTGAAGGAACATTTTTAACCTACTGTTTGAACTGGTGCAACCTTTTTTTAAACGACTTTGTACCACCTTGTCCTTTCAATCCCAGTTTCATCAGGCAAGCATTGCCCGCAGGGCTGAGAGGGCATTTCAGTGTCCTCTCTTACTGCTTCGGTATCTGCCTGTCAGGAGCTAGAATGAAATCTGTTCACTTCATAGAAAGATGTGATTACTCTCAGAGGGTAGTCATCACTTTCAGTGATTTTAGCAGCAGTAGTCCTGAACCAATATTTTATGTGAGCATTCTCATCAAGTGTGAACCTTCCCTCTGGATACAGGAATGCTGGACTGGAGTTTTGCTTGGTTTGAACCTAAAACATGTTACCTTCTCCGGGTTCTGAGGGAGTGGGTGTTCAATGGCATTTGTGTTAATCTCTAAGTCCTGGGCTGAATTCACACTACTGGCAGCAGCAAAATAAAACTACAGCCAGTCTCCCAAGGCAGGCAGATTCCAGTTAATATCTGACTAGCTACAGAAACTGTATATAACTGTATATATTCTTACATGCTTTCACACACAGGGTGTGGAGCATAAGTCTTGTGAAAAGCAGCTGAGGGACCTGAGGCTGTTTAACTTGGAGAAAAGAAGGCTCAAGGGAGACATTATTGCACTCTGCAACTACTCGAAAGGAGGTTGTGCTGAAGTGGGGGTTGGTCTCTTCTCCTAAGTAACAAGGGATAGGATGAGGGGAAATGGCCTCAAGTTACACCAGGGGAGATTTAAGTTGGATATTAGAGAAAACTTCTTCACAGAAAGGGTAGTCAAGCATTGGAGCGGGCTGCCTAGCGAAGTGGCTGAATTACCATTAAGGTCTTTATAAGAAGTGTAGATGTGGAGCTTAGTGACATGGTTTACTGGTGGATGTGGAAATGCTGGTTTAAGGGTTGGACTTGATCTTAGTGATATTTTTCCAACCTAAATGATTCTCTAATTCTATAGAATAGAAGATGAAATCAAGCCCAGAAAGAGAATTCAGATCATGGAGAGCTCTTGTAACATAAAACAATACAGCAGTGATGTTAATTTTCTGCGTATTGTCATTTAGTGAATAACAAACCTTTTCGAAGTTATCTTGTCATTCATGGTACAAACTCACTTCAATGCAGATGCACGAGTACCAGTTCCAAGAAGTTCTGCCATCTTTTCATTAAAGTTTCCCCCCCTCCTTTTCTTCCTGCCATCACTCTTTTTTTTCCCCAAAGAAAGCATTGCACAATGACAGCAAGAGGAAAAATCTGTGAAACTCCAGGTCAACAAGAAGGCCCTCATTTCCATTAGATTTGTTTGGAACTTTTAGCTTTTTGGGGTTTTTTTGAAGAGTAGTTTCTAATGCCTCTTGCTTCTGTAGAGTCTTTGTAATTTTAGACCTTTTGAAATTAGTCTGAGCAATCTTTCGGATGTTTTTTAGTGCTTTTAAAAGAAAATCTAAAATTATTAACATCACTAGCTTCAGTAAAAATGGAGCTTGTGCAGTAGTTTCAAGGTATTTCCTTCTCTTTTCATTCTGGTTAGTTTAATGCTTGAGAGATTATTTGTTCAGATAGGCTTTTATTTGTTTCAGATAGGATAGCCTGATAGAAAAACTCAGTGATTAATTTATGTTGTTATTAAACTATCAGGGCTTCATATATTACAATATAAATATTGTGAATCAAAATGCAAAGAACTGAGGAAATTAAAAATAAAAATGTCTTTGGTGGTACACACTTTAGTCCAATTTGTACTGGACAGTAATCTGCCCATGCAGAGAGCTCAACAGGCTAAGTTTCAAGTCCAAGCTGTGCCACAGATTCCTGTGCTGCCTTAGATCACCATTAGCAACTGCATTTTTTAAACAGTTGCTCATGTGCATCATTTCTGTCTATGTGTACCCTGATGAGAAAGTAGCAGTCAGTCCAGGACTGCTCCGGAGACCTTGGTGCTTCGACTGCTCAGCTGCCATGGGCCACACCAGGTACCCAGTCTGCTGGGAATGAGATCAAGTCTCTCTTTTTTACACCCATTCATGATGACAGGTGTTGCCCTCAGTTTTCTTGGTTTTCTTTGTTTGGAATCTTACAAGTAGATTCTCATGCAGCTTCAACATAAACAATGTATATTTTTAGAGACGTTTTCATATTTCTCCTCTGGGAGGAGAATGTGATTGATAGTGGTATTCAGCATCCAGGTCGAAGAGGTGGCAACCTAAATGACCAATCTCTTGGCCTCTGTACAAACTGTATATGTGGAGTTAGATTGTTGATAGAAAGAGGAGAATGAAGAAGAAAATTGTAGAATAAAGCATCATTAGCTTTCCCTTCATATGCTGCTGCCTGCCTCATTCCTTCTGCGGGTCTGATCCTCCTACATATGGACCCGAGTGTGGCATCCTGCTACAGACAGGAGTCATATGTGTACAGTGGCTGAGTTAACATGATTGTGCTAGCTGTTATATTTTACTTTTCTTTCCAAATGTAGCTAACTATCCCAAAGCCTATTGTGTTCTAATGCCAAAACATTGCTTTAGAAGTTAAAAACATGGATGGGCTACAATATTTTGCTTTTCATTTTGAATCTGTGGTTTTCACAAAAAATCCACTGTAGTCTTAGAAATTAATGGTAGCCTGCAATATTTCATGTACCCAGAGTCATCATCCCTTTTCAGACCAGGAGAAAAAGTTCAAATGGTTTGATTTGCAGCTATTGATTCTAAAGATCATGAGAGAATAATCACAGCATTTCTGTTATTAAATTGTGCTGCAGCCCAAACACATATTAAGGGGCCAGCTGCTGTGTCTAAAACATGCAAAACTCTCAAACTATCACATTCAGCTTTACTTGGTAGTTTGGACACTATTGAAGATCTTGGCGAAACAGAACAGGTGCAGGGCACTGTCTGTCTTCTCTACTCTTGCAGAGTTTCATATGGCTGGAGAGGCCAGTTCAGGTGGCTCTAAGGAGGGAGATCTACTGCAGCCTGCTCAGAGACACCCTGGCAGGAAAGTGGTACAGGCTGCCCACCTGGAGTCTGGAGGAGAATGGCTGTTAATTAAGGCAAGGTGCTTAAGACCCAACACAGATTTAAAAAAAAAATGTGTAAAGGACACATAGTGAGAACTTCTTAGCAGGACTGTTGCCAGACTGCTTTGGCTACTGCTTGTGGAATCATCTTAGATGTGTTGCTGAAGTGTAAAGGTGTTGAACTGAAATGCCGCTTCATCTGTATGGGCACATGCTCTCCTGCAGTGCACAGCAATCCTCCTGGATGCCCCTTGTTTCCTGCTGGTGGCAAACTGCCTTTTCATGATGGGGAGGCCAAGACGCTTTACAAGCAACCTGCACAGTACTATTAAAAATTATAGAAATTACAATCAGCCTTTGTCCTGCTAGGAGTCAGTCAAGGCTGTCACAGCAAGGAAGTATGGAAGTGCTCTTGGTTCACTTGTCTTTACTCATTGCTTTGCTCTGCTCTACATGTGCTCACCAACATGTATTGCTGGACTTGCCATGACCACAGTGCATTTTCACTGCTGTGCATTCCCACCATTGTGCATTATCATAATTCCTTCTTGCCTAGAAAACTGGAAGATCCAATAATCCCACCTGACTTCAGACTGGGCTGTATGGGCAGAAGCTGTATGCAAATAGCAATATCATAGCTGATAGCAAGATGAAAACCTATGGCTATGGCTAATGAAGTTAATGGAGCTGGGTTTTCCCATCAGGTGCTGGACTTTACAGCAAAATCAAAATTTACAGGTGTGACATGGTGCATATTTAAGTTGAATGTTTCAGTTTTAGTCAATATCAAAGGAGTCAAGATACTGATCCTGAATTTGCATTTAAATTAAACAACAATCAAATGGGGAAAATGGCCTTTTGATGAAGTGAGAAGGAAGAGACTGAAAAAATGGGTAAAATGCTTATGGGCAGTGGTGGGAAAACCAGAAACTGCAGCATGAAAAGATAATATCTGGCTTACAGTATCTACTGGTACAAAGCCACTGTTTTTGCCAAGTTGATTTGAGCCGCCTGCTGAATAACTTTACTCTGATCCAGACATTTGCATTCTGTGGCTTCAGTGTTTTTGACCTAGCACTTAGGATACCAAAAAACGGGCTTGTGAGTCAACAAGGATCTCAAATAGGCAGTTAAACAGCACATGATTGCAGCTCCAATTGTTTTGTAGTGTGACTTGCAGTTGCTTTTTCACTTAATATTCCTTCCGGCAAACAGGCTTTTTAATTCCTGTGCATTTCACAGGAAAATTTACAGATCTGCCTTTAATGTTTTGCTTCATCTGATTGTTGTTGAGAAATACCAGGGGCTTGAACTTGAATTCTCTGCCTGGAGACATTTTTGTTTGTTTAACAGATGAATAGCCCATACAGTGAAATTTGGAACAAAACTTTCTGCAATGCCACATGACACTTCATATGTCCCTTTAAAGTTAATTTTGTAGTGTTCAATTATATGTGCATTATACACTAAATGATTTGTCCCTCCACAGTGTTATTCATTAGTGTGAAATTTTTGGACTAAGACTCTTTTAGGGTTAAGTTTTAGACTTGGTTTTTAGAAAGCTATATCAGTCATGATCTAATTGCACGATTTCAGCAGAGCTGACATTTAAAGTATGTGATAATTCTACCACTTCAGACAACCACTATTTCAAGGACTATCTCCTAGAAACTAAATTAAGGATCATCTAGATTGAAGCAAGAAGTGCTGAAGCATTGTTTGATTAAAAAAATTAAATAAACTATTCTACAGGGAAAATAGTTGTGATTTGTTTAGTCAGGTACTTGAGATGCACTGGCACTGAAAATATACAGGTGGCCAGTCCACCAGAAAGTTTTCACTTACCAGAATTTCAGGTCCTCTTTGTTCTGTTGACATAAATTTATTGGTAAGAAGACAACCACACTTGGTTTAGAAGCTTAAAAGTGCATATTGGGAAAAATGGCCCATGGATTAATCTTAATAAATGTCACTCCCAAAAGATAGTCAGCTTCAAAATCAATCTGTCAATCCCACCCATGTATTTGTGGTTAATACACTCTTTGTATTAAAAGTAACTTTTCCCAGTAAAATGTTGGAAGCAGATGTTCTGTGGGGTCTCTGCATGGAAAATATCCTGCAAGGGGATTGTGTGGAAGCACTGGGCAAACAAAGCAGAGCAGGCAGCAACTGTTCCCTTGCTCCTCCAAAGATTAGCATTGGTAACAATGAAGTGAAATAATTTAATTGAAAACAGCACATCTCTTGTCTTGGTTTTCAGCCAAGTCATATGTCAGTTAGTGCAGATCTCTGCCTCCCGAAGGCATTGCCTTCACTCTGCCTCTGAAAACTGCAGTTCCCATGTCTGTTTATTGCCTGCTTAGCTGGGAGAAGGAAAAGATGAACCAGTTAGGTGCTGGAAGAAGATATTGCCATAAATCTCTTTGTTTCTGTTTTATAGGAAACTGTTAAGAACATGTGCTTATTTTGATTGTAGAAACAACCTTCTTTTTACATTCCTATTTCTTACATGGCTTCATAGAATTATGGTACATTTTACACATCCCAGCATTGTCCTTGCTTGTGGAGCTTGAAATGCGAAAAGAAAGTAAGTCAAAGCAAATAAATGCGAGATAAAGGAGAGGACGGAAGCACAAGAAAGAGAAGAGAATTTTTTTTTGTCAGGGTGAAATTCAGAGTGATTTTGAAAACAACCCACAGGATGAAGACAGGATAATTATTCAATTGCAGGGATCCATATAGATTGGAAAAATAATAAAGCAAAATGATTAGGAAGAGCAGAGAAATCAGGAGGAATGGAAAATGAAAACCACTGTAGGCAGTTTCAAATGTATTCAGTTTTAAGGACCATGTCATACAACAGAACTTAGTATTTAAGCTGTGGAGGGAAGATGTGGACACTGGCCTGATGGAGTTAAGGAGCTGGTCATGGCACAAGTAACCTTCCAAACTTAACCACTGGACACAAATAGCAGAATGAAGCAAGTACTGGAACTATGTGGTCCATTTGGGGAAGTGTTGGCTGACTGCACTGTGAGGCCAGACTGCAGTCCCTGCCCACTTGGTCTCAGCCAGTGTGGCTGTGGACATACTGCATTTTTCCCTTGTGCCTCAGTTTCCCAGCTGCTTCCTTATCCCAGTGTCATTGTGGAAAACATTACAGTAAAGGAGTACAAATAGCATAGAATCATCATAGAATCACCAAGGCTGCAAGAGACCTTGAGAGCATCCAGACCAACTATCAACCCAGTACTACCATTGTAACCACTAAACCACTAAACCATCACCCAGCACTGCATCCAGGTGCCTCTTAAACACTTTCAGGGGTGGTAGCTCCACCACCTCCCTAAGCAACCTATTCCAATGCATGACCACCCTAACAGTGAAAACATTTTTTCTGTTATCCATTCTGAATCTCTCCTGTCTCAGCTTAAAGCCTGGTCCTCTGGTCCTCTCACTGCAAGCCCAGTAGAAAAGCCTGGTCCCCACCTCACCACAGCCTCCTTGCAGAGAGTTGTAGAAAGTGATGAGCTCCTCTCTGAGTCTCCTCAAGACTAAACAAACTCAACTCCCTTAGCTGCTCCTCTTAAGATATGTTTCTAGACCATTGTTGTTCTTCACTGGACACACTCCAGACCTCAGGGTCCTTTGTAAAGTGAGGGGCCCAGAACTGGGCAGAGCACTCGAGGTGAGGCCTCTCCAGTGCCGAGTCCAGGGGTTGATCACTTCTCTAGTCCTGCTGGCTACACTACATTTGATAAGGGCCAAGATATCATTGGTCTTGGCNACTAAACAAACCCAACTCCCTTAGCTGCTCCTCTTAAGATGTGTTTCTAGACCATTGTTGTTCTTCACTGGACACACTCCAGACCTCAGGGTCCTTTGTAAAGTGAGGGGCCCAGAACTGGGCAGAGCACTCGAGGTGAGGCCTCTCCAGTGCCGAGTCCAGGGGTTGATCACTTCTCTAGTCCTGCTGGCTACACTACATTTGATAAGGGCCAAGATATCATTGGTCTTGGCTACCTGGGAACATGCTGACTCATATTGAGCTGGCTGTCAACCAGCACCCCCAAATCCCTTTCTACAGAACAGCTCTCAAGTCACTCCCCCCCAGCCTGTAGCACTGCATATGGTTGCTGCAACTCAAGTGCAGTACCCAGCACTTCACCTTACTGAACCTCATGTGTTTGTCCTTAGCCCATTGATTGAATCTGTCCAGGTCTCTGTAGAATCTTCCTACACTCGAGCAGATCAACACTGCCACCCAACTTAGCATCATCTTCAAATTTACTGAGGCTGCACTCAATATCTGGGGGATATCCAGATCATCAGTGGAGATGTTAAACAGGACTGGCCCCAAATATCCACATGAGCAGATACATTCACGCCTGAGACTCAGGTAATCAGACACTGCAGAAGAGCAGATGGGACATGTTCTGATGTGTAATCCCATATTCTGTGATGCTGGATCTGCACAGCAGAGCTGCTAGCAGGTAGGTTTATTGGCAGAGTCACAAGGTTGGAGCCTAGCTTTGCTGTACCTCTCTAACAGCCTCTGTTTAATTTGATGGGTGTTTCTTACCACTAATTACATCTAGTTTAAAAAACAATGAAATTTTCATAAGCAAAGGCTCTGAGCACCTGTACTGCATGCTCAGTGAGAGGTAGAAGCTACAGGGAGCACTGTCATGTAGGGGTCCTCACAGTTCTCTTTGGATCACTTTAAAAACTCTGTCTCCTTTTTGGACATTTAATTTTATGTGTGTACCAGCAATTGAACACTGTAGATTTTCATTGTGGAGCAGGTAGAAAAAGTTTCTTTAAAGAAGGAGCAGCTGAAGCTGTACACTAGCTTGGTTTTAAATTGGCTTTTCACACAGCCTCACATGACATTCTCATAAGCAAACTCAAGAAATATAGTAAGTTCAGCTGAACTACAAGATGAATACAAAATGGCCAAAAAATTCTGCTTAGAGCATTTTAAAATTTTATAGAATGCTGGGAAATGCAGAACATTTATCACCCTGGAAAGACTGTTATGCAGCCACAGCTTTATTAATCAATAACCTTATGTTAGAAGTAAGGGAATGATTAGAGAAGATGCAGTTCCATTATTTATGGGGAACTAAGCAACTAATGGACAAAATAGGGGGAAGACTGAAATATTCAGTGCATTTCTTTGTCTCCACGGCTGAAAAAAATCTAGCTGTGACCACAAATTATTAACTATGAAAAAAAAAAAGTTAGGGACAGTGAAGAGAGAAAGAAAGGATTAAAATATATTTATAAGGTAAAGATATCAAACCAAATTATTAATAATTTCAGGCCTTAAGTCTGTAAGAAAGCTAACATGCATTTATCTACACTTGCATAATGTCAAATCAATCAGATTTCCTTTCATGACAGGCTAACCAGCTTAGAGAATAAGAGGAAAGAGTAGAATCAGTATATTATATCTTGATTTTAGAATAAGTTTTGATGGAGAATGATGTGACTGACAATCCAGAGAAAGAGGATTCAGATGGACCTACACAAAAGGTTAAAAAGCTGCATTCAGAGAATTTGCCAGTGGTTTCTTCTCAAACCAGGAGGGAAGAATGGTTTTATTCCTCTGCTGGTTTCAACAGCAGTGAATGGTAAGGTAGAAAGAAAATCTATATAGATGCAAACATTACATAGACTGTGAAAGACAAGATCAAAATTCAGGATGACTTAGGTAAGCAGTAGAAGTGGTTTAAAATGGTAAAAGGAAGTTCAGTGATGAGTAGGACAAACTGGTATGCTTAGAGAGCAAAAATTAGTTGACCAACACATGGCAGCCAGACACATCAGAATTGACAAGGGGGCAATTGCAAAAAGATATTGATGCTATTGTGTTTTATTCTTGGACATCAGGAGGCCTTGTCTGAGGAAACATGTTCAGCTTGTGTCCTACACCTTAAATGAAAATAACTGAAGAAAGTTCAGAGAGGAGCTAAAAAAATTCTTAGTTTAGAAAAAATTGTTAAGGCTGTAACTCTGAAAGAGCTGCTTTCTGGTACTGACCAAAGATTTTAAGTGCTAAGATGTAATTGTATGCTAAGAGTCTAATGATATATTGATACGAGGAGATCATTACACGAATGAAAGAGCAGTAAGAATGTTTAGATTTTTTGCTGAGCACAAGGCAAGTACTAGCTCTCTTCTTTTGTGTCAGAAAGTCTCAGTTACATAGCAAGGTTGTTTTTTTTTTTTTTTTTTT
>VXBB01020882.1:562093-590913 GCA_013399915.1 Illadopsis cleaveri
TTTTTTGTGAAAAAGTTTCATTTAAATAAAAAGGTTTTTTTTTTTTTTTTTTTTTTTTTTTTTAAATTTGGAATCTTATTTTTTGTTACAGAAGTTACAGAATATCCTGTGTTGGAAGGGACCCGAAAGGATCATTAAGTCCAACTCTATAGCAAATGGCCAATATGGGGATTGAATCTACAGCCCTGGCCTTATTAGCATCATGCCCTCAATAGGCCAGAAGCGGCTATGGAGAGGTTGTAGAATTGGTGTTGTTGAGGAATTAAAGAGTCATCTGTCAAGAATGTTTAAATTACTGTTAGTCCTGCATCAGTGTAAGAGAACAGACTGGAGACAGGAGTGCCTGGAGTATGATGAACACCTGAATCACTTCAATGTGTCTCTTTACAGAAAGTAGAGGGGCAGTGTTATGTAGCGCAAAGATTCCAATTTAGCTCCTCCAGAGTTAAGTGGGAAGACATTTTTAGGCATTTGACTCTAGCTTATCAAGATCTTTGCATTGCTATTGCTCTCTTATGTCCAGTTTATCATATTCCCCGTTTCATATTTGTGAGGATCATTTGGCACAGCCCCATCAGCCTTTGTACAGATCTGCTATGGGTATGGTGCTGACTGCCTTTTTCTCTAAAGCAAAGGCAGCTGTAGGAGGGGTTGTTTTCATTCCTCTCTTGCCTGTATCTGCAATATCTTGCTCTCACATGTATCACCAGGGAAACTATTCCAGTTCAAAAGTAAGAGGGTTTTATTTTTGGTATTATTTAGGAATTTTTGCTATTTACTTGTCTTTTGCATGCTCCAACAACTTTCAGTTTTGGGCAGCATAGAGAAGGATCCTTGTATGTGCGAGTTTCTGACGCAAGTACACTGCCAAGAGTGTAACACAAAATCCTACTCTTTACTTGTCAGCTTGGGTTACTAAAGCCTTTACAAGAGCTTTTTCTTACCAAGGACTTCATCTGACTGTGCAGGAAGATATCAGTACATTTCCAATGTCTATTAGAATGTCATAACATTCTGTCTTTGCTGGTGTTCAGTGCAGCCTTGGGTTAACACAGCGTTTTGAGTGTGTGAGAAAGGAAGCAGAGTAACAAAATGTGGTGAAGGATCCTCTGGTTGATTACTCACCAGTTTGTCACCCAGATATGGATGCCCAAGTGCTTTGAACCCTCCTTTCTGTGCTCCCTTGAGAGCCGCTCTGAGAGCTGCAGTGCTCCCTGGAGTCCCAGCTTCCACCTCTAATGCCTACAGGCTCAGGACACCTGCAGGATGCCTGAGCAAACCAGTTTTACACGATATTTCTAGGACTATTTTTACTCAGAGGGGGGTCCAGGAGAGATCCCAGCCCACCTCCAACAGACCAGGAGCCTCCCGCAGCCGGGAGGGCTCATTCACGCCCAGTCACCAGCGGGCAAATGTGGCACCTCTTCAGTCCTCCCCGGTGTGGAGGACCCCTGCCAGGTGACTTCTGACCAAAATCAACTTCTCTTTGCTCTCTGAAGTAGGAGCTAGTTTATTTCAGATGGTGATTACATTTCAGTGGGAGAGCACTTAAGCTAATTACTCGGCATTGTTAGTTCTGTGCCAACATTCCTCTGAAGCTTTAGTTCAAAGGCCTGTGTTGCAATCAAAATACTTTGCTGTTTGACATAGATATACCCGGAGTTCATCAGCTGAAAGAGAATGACTGCATTGTGTGGACAGTGTGAACAGACATTGTCAAGGGAGCAGGTAACCAAGAGTGAAATCTGAGGGTGAGATTTCCTGCCTAGGTTCCTGAGGATGAACAACTGAGAAGCCCTTTTCCTTCAGCTGGTGCTGTACCAATGTGCCATCCACAATCTACCCTCTCATCAGCAAAATTTACTTTACTGCTCAATTTCACATCTTGATAAAAGGAGTGGAGATACTTATATCCAGTTCACTTGTTCAGCTTGATAAGCCGTACAGAAGCAGTGAAGCTGTTTCTTTTGACTGAATTCCCATTGTACTATAAAAAGCAAAATATCTGCAAAACCAGGTCATTTTGCTATTTACAACACATGCTGTGGCTTTTTGCTGTGAAATATTTTGACACCTATCAACAAAGGTTAACTCAGACAATTTCTTGGGAAAATGTGTAAGGGGTAGGAAATTCACAGACCACATACAGAGGGGGTATGGGTGGAATAGTGGCTTTCTAGAGAGACCATAGTCCATGAATCTTTGTAGAGAAAACAATCAGAAAATAGTTAAAAGTGTCTGTTTTTCTAATTTTCCCTCCTCTATTAAAAGACAATTTACTTATTGTGGTGGACTTTTTTTTCTAATACATAGCTTTCCTGTGGACCATGCCTTGTAAGTGTATTTGGTAATGTGTACATCTGTACATGTGTATTTAATCACAGATGTTTCAGCATATAGCACATCTTTGATTGGTGACTTCCTCTTCCACCCAGGTAAAATCTGAAGTGCTTTCCAAACTTTAAAACCGATTGGGGAGCGTTTTTGCTGGCATGTGTAATTGCTTTGCCCATTTTTACAGGGAAGCTGTTTAGCATGCAGCTATGCTGCACAGTAATTTAAAACACTAGAGCCAAATGAAATTATGGTAGGAGTTTTTAGCAGACAGGCTGTAATTATTCAGTTTGGAATTTGACCAGAGTGAAATAGAAGCTTGCCTACCAATAAACATACTTGAAGTACCACGTTTTTGAAGTTTTTAAACAAAGAAACTTGCTTGAATGGTGTAAGTGCGGGATGGGAGTAAGAAAATCTGTCCTGCTGCAGCATTTAGGACCTATACTGGGAATTATTTAAGCTCTCCCTTACCCCCCCCCTCTTTTTTTTTTTCCATCAGAAAGCAACAGTAGAGTGAGGCCTTACTTGTTCTCTTCATTTTTACCCTGTGTTACCTTGGAAATGATGATGAGGTTGACAGGAGTATCTTTTAGCTATTTTTGTTTGGTGCTTACTGGGTTCTCACCTGTGGCTCCAGAGTGGCCTTGCCTCTACTAATTTATTGCTGTGGCAAGGACAATTGTGTGAGTGTTTGTCTGGAGTGACTCCACCCTGTGGAATTTTCTACAATTTCAGCAATTATTTCATTTTTGAAGCAGGATTGACATTACTTTTTTGTTTCAACAGAGTATTTTCCCATGGCAGGTCAGCCTGTGGTGGCTGTGAGCTGCTCTGTGTAGACAACCTTCTTGCTTAGGATTTTCCCATTGTCTTGCAGATCTGCTTGTAAAGCTCTAGGAAGAATGAACTGTGTAAGGCAGCTAACTGTGAAACAGCAATCCAAAGAAATGTTTCTCTGAAAAAAAAAGTGAAAGTGAGGTTTTGTTTTCCTGTTGGAGTTTTGCCCATAATTTTTGCACCAATATGCTTAACATGATTTTTGAAGCAATCAAATTTTGTTGTCCATTACTTTGTCCATTAGTTTTGGCTTATGCAAGAGAGGGAGAGAGCTTTAGCAATGCACTGGATGAACCAATGTACATGCATATACTTGTTAGTGAGGCAGGGCAGAAGTAACAAAAGATTGATTTGCTCAGAGCTGACCTCAATTATTGGTGTGCTGCAAGGCATATTCTAGGGCTAATTTTGCCATAAGTGTCGTGCATGTGAAAATGGCAATAAGGGATGGATGAGGTGACATCATGATATGCAGATATGGATAACTAATGGGAAGATATGAAAGAGTGAACAGTGTATAGAGGCAAACCCTGTAGCCACTCAGGCTCAGCATCTGGATATGCTTCAAAAAACCTCTGGAACTCAGTAAAGGTGAAGCACTTGAAACTATACTCAGCATAATTAAAGTTTTGTGACAAAAATCAAATGCTTTTCTAAATTATTGGCATTATTGCAAATCTTACCAAGTTAGATGGATTGAATCTTCACTGGTATTGTCTTCAGTCATGAATCTCTCAGGAGACAGGCTCAGGAGGTGTCAGGACACAGGCAACAGCTCTCTATCCATGCATTGTGCTGCAGTCAGGCTTAGCACAGGATGTAACCTTCTCTGTGATGGGAGTCTTCTGAATTATCTAGAGAAAAGCATAAATTATAGCCATTACTTTATGTAAAGGAGTCAAAACCAGACCTGACAAGGTGGAGCAGATTTATAACTTTTGTGAAGTGGAACAAGCTTGTGATGTTGGAGCTACACAGTAAAAAACACACTTGAATTCTTGTAGTCACCCTGAGAACATACCATACATACTTTCACACAAACAAAAAACTAGACATATAACCTTTTCCCCTTGAATTTCTTCATTTTCTCCTACTATTTCACAAACTAGCTCTGTTTTCATTAAGGACAAAGTATGTTATGAATTTATCACTCAGCTAAGCACACTGTCATTCTTGTGTTGCTTTCAATTTAGTACTTCTGCTTTTTTATTTTAATGGTATATTATGTAAGGTTGGATTCTGGTCTTGGTTACCATGGTAGATCTCTGAAGGCTTGCCACTGGCTGCAAGTTACCTTCACAGATAATCGGGCAGCATTGTGCTTCCAAATTTTAAATTTGACCACCCAGACTCAGATGTCTGATTTTATTAGTTAGAGAAACAACACAATTCACATTTGCTGTCTGAGTGGTAACAACAGTAGCTCCCCAAAGTATTGGCTGAGGGAAGACTGGGCTTCACACAGCTGAGCACTGATTTACATTGCCACATATCCCACTGTCCTCTTGGACTACATAACCATGGCTAGCCACCCTGTCTGGTTTTAAAGTTTTTCAAGATCTGTGTAGCTGATACTAATTCTGTTTGTATTTACAGGACAACTGAGTCTTCTATTTGCTTAAAGCAGTAAGAAAGCAATAGTCTATCTGTTAAAAAGGAACACACAGTACAAAGAGCTCAGCTGCTGCTTGAAACATTCCAATTATCAGAAGTGCTGCTAATTTAGGTAGGCAATAAATACATTAATTGAGAACATTTATGAAGTCTTGTTTGTGCAGATGGACAAAGACAATAAGAGAATAGTATTTCCTTACTACATAAGGAGCTGGTGGTTATCACACGCTAGTTTGGCAGGTATTTACAATGTTTCCTTTCAGCATCTACATTTAGATCTCTAAGTTAGGGGTCTAGACCTGGTTTTGCCTCATCTGACATAAGCATTTAACTAAGCTGGGTTAGTTAAATCAGAGCTGTCCTTGTTCAATTAAGTAAATAAAGTGAGGATAGGGAATGGGGGGGCGAGCAGGGGAGAGGAAGGAGAAGGAGAAGGAGAAGGAAAAGGAGTTGTAGGAGAGGGAGAGAAACACTTCTGAGAAAAAGCTTTTGAAACCCTGCAATCCAAGTTGCCTTCTGAAGAAGAGATGCCTAATTCTCCACTGATTAGGGTGATTTAGTTAAGTAAATGCCTGAAGTCGTGTGGGACGTATTTACATCACCTGTTAGAGTAGTCCTCTCTATTTACTACACATGTAAAATGGTCTCCTAACTTAGTCATTTAGAATCTGATGATTAAAGTAAATTGCATGAATAGTCCTCTTCAGACCAGAACTGGTAAGAGGGAAATTGTTTTGAGGGTTATCCTTACCTCTAGGTTGTTTGGCCCGGGGGAAGGAAAACGTGGTAGATTTTGGACTTCCTGATCCAAATCCTGTTCTTTCATTAAAAGTACCTTCATATGACTTAGGGGAGGTGTTATGAGAAAAGCACTCTTAACCCACATGTGTGTCATTCAGGTTCATCTTCTTAGAGAGGCTTTCCCACTGTGACCCTGTACAACCAGAGGAACGTGCAGAGAGGTAGGAAACACATTTTCTGCTGCTTCATAGTTACCTACATGGGCTGCCTTCAGGGACAAAAACTTTAAGGAAGTTTTGTGTGTTTGATCATCCTGCCATTAATTTATTTCCAAAATGGTGTATCTCATTGAAAATATTATTGGGCACAATAAAAGCTGAATCAGGCCCCAGGACCCTCAGCACTATTATTCCTAATATATCAATTTTTTTTTAAAGAGGTTGAAAGGCAAGGGAACTTTCAGTGCTGCTGGGTTTAAAATCCAACCATGTTTACATAATTTTGCAATTTCATTATGGCCTTTTGTAGATACATTGAATGTGACTATAATGGTTCTATCCTTCCATCACCATATATTTTTGGACAAATTATCCATATTCTGCCTGTGCTTTTTCTTTTTCCCCACAGGCAAATCTGGTGTTGTCCAGCATTCCCATTCCTTATTAACCACCCTCATGATATCTCTATCAACAGAGCTGTACAATATGGTTTATCTCCCACTCTGACCTCTGTTTTGGAAGGCTGCAGATACTCAGAACATGTGCACACTCTATACACACTGTTCTGCCATTAAATACAATTTTATTCTTTCTTTCTCACATGGGTTTTCTAAATAAAAGCCCACTTTCACTTAACCAGGAGAAAGGTCTTGAAGAGATGATTTATAATGCAATTTACAAATGTTTATTAAGTTTGCTTTTAGTGTTAAGGGGAAGGGTACTGCTAATTTACTGCACACTAGTTGATGGTCTACAGGCCAGATTTGGTTTGTGGTGTGCTTCCATCTGAGTAGAGAAGATGGAGATGAACTGTTCTTTTTTCTTTAATGCCAAATTGAAGTTTCTCAGTCCTCCACCCTTTTTTTCTCAGATTTGGGAAAATACCTACCCTATAATGCAAAGGTTTCACTCAGGTTATTAATAATATTTGTCCTGAGGATGATATAAACTACAAACCTCTAAACCTTAAAAAGTCTGGGCAAATGATTTTGCTCTCTTCTTCATTTCTCATGTGATGGGCTGAAACTGAAGTTGAAGGAAATGGAAATGAAAGTCAGGATTATGCAGAAATTGAGTGCAGTGAGTTATTCAAAAGGAAAATGGATTAGGTTCAGATTTTGTTTTGACAGTATTTTAGGTAAAATTTTGGTTTAATGGGGATTGCAAGAGCATTGACTTTCTGTTCCTTGTGCTGTCTTAACACAGTGTCAAAGGAAGCAACCACATACAAAGTTACCTCATGAACAAAGGCTGGTATAAAATGCAGAAATCATCATTTGTTCAAGTGAAAGTTAATTCAGAAACAATTTCTGGTATTTTTACTTCTCTCTTGAGTAGTGGTTAGCAACATGTCAGAAATGGAAGAGGAATCATTGTGCAACTATGCTGAAAAGTGACAACAACCAGTGCAGTTCAAGGCAAACTACATTCAGTAGTTTGCAGGCTGATGCATCTTTAACCTCCCTTATTGCTCCTGACATTGTTCGCAATCATATTAAAACATGATAGCATCAAGAATGCACACTTATCTGCAACCTAATTTCTCTAAATCACTTTATGAATCTGTTATTACTAGATATATATATATATATTTTTTTCCCCAGTAGTAATTTTCTGGATATCATTTCAAGGCATTCTTTGTCCCAGTTTATAAAAGCCTTCTACGGGTATGTCGATCTCTATGTGTTAATGCTTAGTGAAAGATACAGGTCTGGTTGCTCTAAAAATTAAGTCTTTTTTTTTATCTCTGAGAAAGAATAGCAGAAAATGAGAGTGTTTTGACGTACCAAACTGCACAGAACCTGACCTAAAAGGAAGTTCAGACTCATTCCCCCATAAAGCTTTTTTGACTGATTTCCAGCTGGCAAATATGGGGAGGTTTTTTTTAAAGTGGACATCTGTCAAGAATAAATGGCTTGAGACTACTCATTTACTTCACATAAGCTGCTACTCAGAACCTCCTCATATTCATGCATTAAGTAACAAACACATGAATGAGCTGGAACAGAATAGGTGCCCTAGCATGTACTGCAAAACCACATCAGAGATAAAAACGAGGTATCAACTGCAAGGAGCTGTCAGGTATGCACCAATTTCCTCCCCCACCCAAAAAAGTTGAAGAGAAAGTATCATACACTGAATCATAGAATAATAGAATCATAAAATGGAAGGGACCTTAAAGATCATTTAGTTCCAATCCCCCTGCCATAGGACACATTCCACTAGTCCAGGTTCCCCAAAGCTTCATCCAGCCTGGCCTTGAACCTGGTGTTAAACCACACCACCTTTTACACTGTGACTTCTTTTTGAATAATATGGACAATGTTCTTGCTCTTTGGCTTTCCTTGCACTAAATGGATTTGTGGTTACAGAACAGAAGAATCAAAAGCATATCTACTAGACAAGTAATTGAAGGAATGGATGAGATCTGAACAACCTAGAGATTCTGTAAATTTTTTTCCACTCAAGATCTCATAGAATTTCAGACCCTTATCAAGACTCTGCTTATATATTACTAGAAATAGTGATCTGAAACAGGAATAATGCTTAAACCAAAACACCAACACGATAATGGTCATTAAAATGACTTGTCATCATTGATATTATTTGCTAGGTGCACAGTACAGTGTCAATCCACCCCTCAGAGAAAGAGTGCTACTTGTTACAGAAAGACAGTAGGCTAATTGGACTTTATGACTCTTTCTCTTGAACATGTATTGTTTGATGTACTTACTGGTTACTTTTGTTTGTGTTACCTAGATGGGATGGTACACACAGTACATGCAGCCACCATGCTCTAGGCAGCACTCTGTACAAACATTGAATGGTCATAACCAAATCATGCTCAGCCTTTTCTTCAATGCCAGAGTGTGGAGTTTTCCCAGATGGCACATTCTTTGGCAACTCCCTATGCTGCTCACCAGCAGCAGTGGGAGAGAAACTTTGTATGTAAAGGCTGTGGGACCAAGCCAACAGCACTCACAGGCTGGTAATCTGGAGCGCTGGAACCAGCTGGAAATGTGCCACACTTCACTGGTTAGCATGGTTACCTGCTCACTTCTTCAGTCTCTTTGATTCTCACCTTCCCACAGTCCATTCTTCTTTCCCTGTTGCTTGGTCATCCTATGTTGTCCTTCCCATTTTCAGCTGCGGGATGATATGTATATTTTTTTATTTCTTTCCTGGCTCCCAATTTTTCTGTTATTGATTGCCCTGTCCAGCCTTTCCCTGGACTGTATCATTTCAGATGTTCTTTGCAGGTCTCTGATTTGCCATCATGCTCTTTCTAATTTATGCGCTCTTAGTTTTATCGCCTCCTTGCTCAAACTGAAAAAGCCAAACCATAGAGATGCAAAGAAATTAACAATTATAGCTTCTTATTATTTATTTCTCTTTGTGTTTCTGTCATTTTTATTTATCTCTTCTATTTTTTAGCACAAAGGAAGAACTGCATTGAAGATACATATTTCGGCATTAAATGACTCACAAAAATTATTTATTGCTCTGTATAGTCTTCTGACATTCATAGAATCTTAAACAAAATTTCTCAGACCTTTCCATCTTATATTACATCTGTGTAGTTTCCAAGCAAACAAATCATATTTCCAGTTGATGAAGGTCCTAAGTGAATAACATTTTGTCAAGAACAAGGGGCAATTAAAAAAGTACAAAATTACAGTAGATGAGACTTTTAGAAGAGGTAATAATTCAGGGAAATAAGGAAAAGTAGAAAAAGATGCATAAACAAGGTGGCTGCATACTGTGTTAGAACAAGCTCATCTAAATGTAAAAGTCTTTAAAAGTCTCAGTTCCGAGAGGTAAGATTTGTGCTTGGTTTTGACAACCTCCCAAAACCCCATCCCAAAATGTTGGGTGTTTTTGAAAAGTTACTTTTTGAATCAACTGAAAGGAAAATAAAAGAACATACTATTTCAGTGAATTTTTCACTGAGTTATACCTTATACTTGGTGAAAGCTGTTATAGAAGAGAAAAATTGAAATCTTGTATTCAGCCCAAGAAGAACTAATTGTTTAAACTAAAGATGAAGATTATTTCCTACAAATATTTATCTCATGAAATGCTCAACTTTAATAATGACAACTTTTCACAAAAGCCAGAGCTTCTTTTAAGCTGACATGTTCCTACATGTATTTCAAGCTGCAATTGTAGTAGATGAATGGAAAAAAGAACTCAGTAAAATAAGGCACAACATTTGCTTTCCAGTCTTGTGTCATATTGCTGAGACCTCTGACTTCCACAGCTGCCTCTTCTCACCTTAGCTGTGAGCCTGAGTCTGTTTTTAACTCAAGCAAAACCTTCACAGATGCCAAGAACAGGAATGAATTTTGAACTTGATGATTTTGCAAGATTTTCTAGTTTGTGCGTTCATAGTAAACTTTTCCCACTCTGTAACATGCTGGTAATTTCTACAGGAAATAACAACAACAAAAAAGCATAACCCTCCCCTATGCTCCTAAGGGAACAGAGAACCAAGCCTATGGTTACGTCAAGAAGCATCATCTCACACTGTACAATTTTCTTTTAGTAAACTTAGATGATTAGAAAGGATTCAGCAAGAAATGAAATTAGACTGTCAAACTGATTTCATAAACAGGAAATAAAAGTGCAAACACATTAAGTGAGGTTATTTTTGCCCGCTTTCAACAATCCATAGAAAAGCAACGTGTTATCAGTGATTTGATTTCCTGACCTACTTTGCAAGACTTTATAGGAAGCTATCTGTAGGTGCTGAATCATATTCTTTCAGACGAAATGTTGCTTTTTTTGCTGTGTGCATAAATATCGAAACATGGTAATCATGTACGCACACAAAGGCTGAATCAACTCCAATCTATGGCATAACCTAGTAATGCAAGATCTGAGCTTTGGCTATTGGTAGAAATGTCTGCAGTGAAGATTCATAAGCAAAAGGGAGCAAAAGCTTTGGCAGTGTCTAATATAATAGCTGTTCTAATTCTTCTCCTTTTAAAGCTTCTCCTATCTGGGATGGAAACTGCTGCCCCCTACCTTACACCTGCCCAAAATCTGATAATTCCAACCTTCATGCCTAACTATCATGCTTTAGTGATATGATTTTCCATAAGATTACTTCTGAGGGAGAAGGACTCATTATTTTACTGAAGAAAAGTGAACTGCAGAGAATCTGAGTAGCTTCTTCATGGGCCCACAGGGAGTTTATTTTAGGGCAGATGTTTGAAGCTAGGCTAGTGCTTTAAATACTAGGTCACTGCTGGACTCCTGCTTGCCACATATCCACAGCTGTGTGGGTTGAAGAAATCACTGTATTTTTCCCCTGAAGCAGTGTATGACAGTAATATTCAGACTCACACACGGGGCAGCAAACAAAATAAAAATCTACCAAAGCCATAGCATAACAGGCAAAATTAATAATTAAAAAACGGGAACATCTCTTAAATTTGTGTCTATTATAGTAACGTAAGGTACTGCTTAGAGCAAGAATTAACACTGGATATGACAGGAATGAAAGATAGCATTGGAAATGCAGTTTGCAAGTAGATTGTGTACCTTTCATCATGCCAGTACTTTTCCACCTTTCCAATGGTCCTTTCTAGAAGCACCTACACAAACCTGTGCATTCACTCAGCAGTCATAGGCTGGCCCTGCTTTCTGTCAAACACCTCAACAGCTCCAATATAAGTACCTTGTAATCTATTTTTAATTTCAAAAGAACAATAAATAAATAAAGCCCTCTTTCACACCACTCAGCCCTTCAAAGTCAAGTTCTTATCTTTCTTGGCAAAGCCAGAAGTAATCTGTCTCCCTTTTTCTGATGCAGAAGTCTAGAATTCAGAAGCTTGAACTTGGTTGTCTGGGCTGTGTCCTGATCTCTGTCTGTAGTTTCTTTAAGGATCCTGTACTCTTCTAGAGCTATGTAAGGTTGATGGACTCTGGTATGTCACCTGAGTCATCATTTAAACTCTTCTGCAAACACAATCTTCTATGTCCCATTTGGAAGGCTCCATAGGATATTTGTCTAATCCATCACCACAAAATGTGTACTAGGACACTACAACAAATCACAAACAACAAACAATACAATAACAAAAAACCAATGAAAAGTTAAAGCAAATTGTTCAAGTGCTGCAACAATGGACAGATACAGAGCACAAAGGTTTTCTAAACCAGAAAGGTAAGCTGTGTGTTTCCATTACTTGACTGTTGCCTCTGCTATATTTTTCTTGGGTTTTTTTCTTCTGTAAATAGAAGGATGCTACTAACATATAACTCATTCTGGTTTATGACCTAGCAGGGAAAGTCAGCTCTAACAATTTATAGCTCCAAAGCAGAATATTTTTTGCATGTGGTTCTGTTATGTTGATTATCTGCAGTATAAGAACCATAAATCAATATCTAGTAAAGCTTAAAACATTTCAAGTTTAACAATTAAATATTATTTCCCTCTTCAAGAAACCAAAATCTGTCAGAAATTCCTCTGCATCTGATCTGCAAGGCATTCAAGTTTAACATCAGTAAACATACAGCAATATCCTCAGTTTAGGCATTCTGATTTACATAGCTTTATGTACATGCATGCATATGTGTTTGCATATACGTTTATTCAAAAAAGAAATACAATCTCATTTTGCTTTACTGGCATCTATAATGGAAGATAATTGCCAGGGAAAAAGGATAGGGTAACAGTGAAACAAAATGCAAAGACTATAAGCTTTGAAAATATCTAACTTCTGGTAAGGTCATTTTAGATTAGAAGAGACAGTGTACCTTCCCAACTCTCTTGAGGTTCAATGTAAAACAAATAATTTCCATTAATCAGCCAGATCATTAACACTTCCACAATGTCATCTCTCAAACATGGTTCTCTCTGTGAAGTCTGAATATATTTACAGTGCAGTCATGAAGATGAGACCTGGCTGCTGGTGTGATAGGAGCAAAGACAGCTACCAGTTCATGTCCTAGGCTACTGAAGCAAGCTTGCAGAGCAGGTCAGATGTTACAAAGTCGTATCTTGCAATGTCTTCTAGGACGTCACTTTTCGTTTTGCTTGCCCCAGAGAGCAAAGAGCTTTACATAGCATGGAAATGAAAGGTTACAGACGATTTAAGCATATACCTAGGTAAGTGTGTCAGATAAAAAATCAACTTGGCAATCGATATTATGTTTCAAAATATATTTAGTTTACATAAGGAGAAAGAAGGTTTACTGGAAGACAAGCAAATGTGTTATTTTTTGAAATAAATTCTGCATTCTTTACCCAGAAAGAATGCAGAGCCTTGCAGAACTGGTCATAGGTCAGCAATGGCTCTTAATGGACAAGAACTCTGAAATAATATGCTTACGAGGAGGGTGGCTGCCACTTCCATCTATTTACCTCTTTGCTAGCCTGGAAAATAACATTTTTCTTTTTCAGGCTTTCTTGGCTTTTACAAATGCTCTAGTAAACACTGAATGACAGCTTCAAGCTGTTTACCAAGAATAGCCAAATGGCTGGCATAATGGTGGCTGTCACAACAGTGGGAAGTACTGTTTTACCTTATTAAGTTATCATTTCTGTTAATAAACTCATGTCCTCTTAACAGAAAACAGCAGTACAAGAAGAAAAATCAGCAGAAAAATATGGAAAATAATACATGTTATTACCTAAAAAAGGCTAACACCAAACTGTAAACCATGCAGTTAATCAGATGAATGAATGTGAGTAAAGTTAGAAAACATATGAGCAAACAAACAAAAAACCCTGAACCAATTAGATCAACATCAGTATTTTGTAGAAACATTTCTGATTACCTGAAGAAATGTTGTCTCTATAGAGTGAGGTGCTATAGACTAGGAATGAAAAAATGCTGTGCTAGTACTATGGAAATACTCCCATGTTACTTGTGCACTCACTAGTCTGAAAAAATAAAGAAATTAATATTATCTGTAGGATATTCTACAAAGAAAGAATGCTCCTTTTCAACACGTGTGTGAGCCATTACCTAAGCTTTATAAGGGAAATAATAGGTATTAATAGAAAGTTGGGCATTGATGACAGGCGTGAACTTAATGAAGAAACACATGGAAACATTACAGTTTTGGGAAGAACTAAGTACGAAAACCTGTTAGGACTACCTAGTTTGCTGCTGAGGCCAGCTAATAAACCAGGTACAACAGCCAAGGCAATGTAACTATAAGGGACAGAGAACTTTAGGCTTAGTTTTGATCAGTCTGAAGAGCCAGGGTATGAAACTGAGGAGAGAGAGAGAATAGAGTGCAGAGTGTTGCAGTCTCAGATATTCAAGTAACAGCAGGAGATTTTGGGAGCCTGCTAGTATTAGAAAATAAATGACATAAATTATAAGAAAGTTGAAATCCTGTAGTGATGCTGCATATGTTTTTCTGCTACAAAGCTGAGATATGCTGTAATATATTACCACGTTTCAGATTCTAATAAAAGTTATTGGTTTCTGTGGTTTCAAATCTCTTGGTTCCACTTCCCCATTTCTAATTCATTTTGAACATATTCCGGATTTCCGGAAAAGTGGGATGTGCCTACCACACTAAAGCTTGCAAAGAGAGGAAGAAGAGAGGAAGGTATGTTTGTATTAAGCAGTGCTAACAACATTAGAGGCGTTGAGGAGAAAACCAGCACTCATTTTCTGGGAGGTGGTGAAGAGGAAGATCTCAGCATCATTCAGCACAGGAAGAAACAAGTTTGGTAAAATTCCTTGGTAAAGGGAATCATTACAGATTTGAGACACTTGGCTCCCCAGGCCTGAGCCACATCCCTGCCTCATGTTGGGGCAATGATGTTGTTGTTAGCCATTGGTATCTGACAGGGAACCTCAGGGAACTCCTTACCCAGCCCCTGATCTGAACAGCTCAGGGAGCATTATTCAAAAAGACAGGAGTGTGTCCCAGCTGGTCCTCTAGACACAGTTTGAAACGCCAGGCAACAGTTACAGCAGAATGAGCTCTCTGTCTGGCAATATCAGGAGTGCTCTGCTGATATCCCAAAAATATTTCAATCATCCTTCTTGGAAGAGTGATTTTCAACATTACAAAATTACACTAAAATATAGTTTGACTGACAAATGTCAGCATTCAGCTTAATAGATGCAAACTTCATAAACTGAGTATGCCACCAGAAAAAGTGTCCTTCTATCCCAAGCCACTGTTTTTGCAGATGGAGATAAAGAGAGACTGCATAGCTGTGTGTATGCTTCACCTACACATTTACAGGCATTTCAATATTATGCTGAAACCTCATGTGTAAGAGCAACAAAGAGGGGAAATCCATATGACAAACAGCAACAGATGTATGGCAGGATTTATCTCACCTATCTTTAGACATCCAGAGCGTAGGTGTTTCCATCTGAGCTAGCCAGCCTGTGCTCCTTTTATAGTCAGTGGAGAGAAATAGGCACTTCCAGGGTCTGATTTGTCTGCTTTATTTTAGATCACATCTACATTACAATGAGATGAGATGGGATGCATCCTAGAAATGCCATTTTCTTTCTATAGACTCTGAAAGGACTTTGAGGCATCTAATTTAAACATAAATTTGAATGCTGGCTAAAGTAAGAACTAAAAAACTCTTCCTTTCTGGTTTTTTTTTCAGGGAATTTTTTAATGCTAGCCTTGTTTCCTGTTCATCACATGATGCCATGAAACAGTGTTGTTTATAAGCAAGTGATGAGGCCTATGAGGCCAGAACTGTCTTAAACCACGTTGCTACAGAACTCTTCTGTTCCTGAAACTGAGCAATGATGTTAATCCCATAGAGGGATTTTAAACCTTTAGAAATTAAAGATTGACTAGATAAACCAATCAAACAAGGCAGAGGTTTATTTAGCTTAATATGCACGTATCTGGTCAACCTACACCACAGTTACCTGTGATATGGAGTGGTTATCCAACTGACCAGCAGATCCCAAGGGCCCAATATCTGGTGTGGTTATTGGGTTTGCATGGCCAGGCTTTGGCAGCAGGGGGACTACAGCAGTGGTTTCTGTGAGAAGCTGCCAGACGCTTCCTTTGTGTCTGGCAGAGCCAATCCCCAGCAGCTCCAAAGATGGATGTGCCACTGGCCAAGGCTGGGCCAGCTAGAAATGGTGGCAATGCCTCTGTAGTAACACAGTTAAGAATTATTGAAAAAATGTTATTCCACAGGTGTAATTGCAGCCAGTGAAGAGTGGAGTGAGAACACGTGAGATGAACAACCATGCACACACAAAGGTCAGTGAAGAAGAGGGGGAGGTGGTGCTCCAGGCACCAGAGGTGAGATTCCTGTGCAGGCTCTGGTGAGGACTGTGGTGAGGCAGCTGTGCCCCTGCAGCCCACGGAGGACCATGGGGATGCAGAGATCCACCTGCAGCTCGTGGAGGAGCCCCACACAGGAGCAGGTGGGTACCTAGAGGAGACCAAGGTCCTGTGGGAGACCCATGGAAAGAGGACTCCTTGCTGGAGCAGCCTGTTCTTGGGGGACTGCACCCCGTGGGAGAGGAGCCCATGCCGCAGCAGTCTGAGGGGTGCTGTAGCCTTTGGGATGAACTCACTTTGCAGCAGTCTGCAGGGAGCCGCTTCTCATGAGATGGAGTCATGTCAGAGAAGTTCATGGAGATCTGTCTCCCATAGGAGGGACCCCATGGTGCAGCAGGTGGGTGATGACTCCTCTCCCTGGGTAGCAGGAGAAACAAAGCATGATGAACTCACCATAACCCCCATTCCCATCTGACTGAACTGACTGAACCATTCCCATCTCCCTGTGTTGCTGGGGTAGGCAGTAGAGCTGGGAAAGAGGGAGGGGTGGGAGGAAGATGTTTTTAGGATCTCATTTCACTTCTCCTTATCCTGCTTGGATTTGGTTAGTAATACATTCAATTAATATCTCCAACCCATGAACCCTTTGTTATATTTTCTCTCCCTTGTCCAGCTGCAGAGGGGAGTGTGAGAGAGGCTTTACTGGGTGTGGGACATCCAGCCAGTGTTAACTCACTACACCTGGTTTGGAATGGGTATATCTGGCTAACATTGGTTCCTAATGACCGTATTTCTAATAGTGATAGCTATGGGTGTAAAACGTCTAAAAAAAAAAAAACAAAACAAAAATAACCTTATCCATAATAACTCTGATTTTTGAGACAGAACAATGTGACTCTTCCCACATCCATATATTATGGAATATATACACAGAAAGTTCCTGTAAATTTCAATGTGTCTTTAGAAAAGTTTTGCTGTAGGAGGAATAATTGTCCATTTAATCATCTTCTGCTTTCTTGTGTGTTTTTGTTTATCCTCCCTCAGGAAGAGTTTTAATACACTTTCTTGGGTACACCTGCCTACTGAATGGCCTCCCTGCCCTGCTCACCCGGCCCCATGCATCAGCTGATCTGAGGCACCTGGAGCAGTACAAAGTTGTTGTGCTGCATTATGAGCCTCATGGCTCTTCTCTCACAATCTGTATCATGAGGCAGATACAGGAGCTCATTTCCTTTAAGCTTCTTACTTTAGCTGATTTGCTAATCTGATTTCTAAATTAAATATGATAAGGTGCATGCTGTAGCAATCTAATTGCAGAACTAGAGAGGCACCAGGAAATTATCTTTATTAAATACTTTGTTTCACATTCTCACACATTGTAGTTTGCTTTTCCATTAATACTTTTTTCTGCCTTTCATTGTCAGTAATTGAATGCCCAAGATAGTTATTTATAGAATTATGGAATGTTTTGGGTTCAAAGGAGCCTTTAAAAATCATCTGGTTTCAACCCCTGTGAGAGAAAGACCAGGGTCTGAGCCTAAAGCAGAGAAAGAACAATTTTTGGATTGAGGATATATATTATCTCTTGATGGCAAGTAATTTTAAGAGGACTACTTTTTCTGTTTTCTCTCAGTTTTCTCTCCTCTTTCTTGCAGTAGTTGATGCCCCAGCAGTTGGGCACATTTTTTAACATGATTTCCCTCTAAAATAGACTTCTGAAAAGATTAATCTTAAAAACATAATTTACCCCGTTCTCCCTCCAACCTTACCCTGGATGTGCTGTAATAAAACTAAGTCCAGTCTGATTTTCCAGGTCCATGATTAGCAAGGCCAAAGTCCTTTTAGTAAACCCACCCAGCCATCATTTTACCTATAAACTGAACACATCTTAGAACTGAATGCAGATAAATCAATGATGGAGAGTAACTGCAGGTTCCTACAATGTTGTTTTACAAAATCATTTTACTGTCTACCACATCTGAAATAGTTTTTATTTTAACAGCAAAATTGAAAACTTGCTTGAGGTGCATCAAGTGAATAATAGGCTGGCAGCCAAAATATGCCAAAGGTATTAAAATTTACATTAAGCAGAGATTTGCAGGGAGCTCTGGACTATAAAATCTTTCAGATTAAAGTGAGATTCTGGGCTGAAAAGTGTGTAGGAGAAAAAGAAATACAGCACCTGTTTGATGTTTACTCTAGAGATTTAGAATTTTCACTGTAGCCTTGTTCTTGTTTCTGCTGCAAAGCTTTCTCAGGTACAAAGGAGTTATTTGGTTTTCTTTGCATTCCTTTACCCTATTATTAATTCAGTGTTAAATGTAGGGATTGTTCTGTCACGTGAATTTTTGTTGGTGTTTGTGTGTACTATTTACAACTATTATATACTTATTAGCAGCTTGGTTAGGTGCTAATAATCAAGGATCAGGATCAGGTACCAGTCACTGGCTGGGAGACCTCAGATTTAAACAGACAATATAGACATGGGGAAATCAGAAACACAAGAAAAGGAAATAATTTTCCTAATGTCTGGCAAGTGGGGGCAAAAGGGCCAGAGCAGAAATAACAATCAGAACATCTGACCCCAGTTCCAAGACTCATTCAGTGAAGAATATTATCTTCTGAGGATATTCAACAAGAAATAATCCCTGACCAAAACAGTTACAAATCTAAGCATAATATGAAAAAAACCTTGTAGGCTGGAAGCAAACACTGAGGCTGCAGTGTTATGCATTGACCAGCAATTTGCCCAGGGTGGTCTTTCCTGCTGTATCCTATGTTATTTTCCTTTTCCCATCCTCTTGCCACATCCTGTCCACCTGGTGGCACAGTGTCTTCCACTCCCTTGGGATCTTCTCACCTTCAGGAGAGCAATACAGTCTGTCAGGAGGGTAGAGCTCTGTTTTCCATGGACACCTTCCAGGCAAATAAGCTGTCTCACTGAGGGGCAGAGATGGTGCAAGAGATGTGAGTAAAATAAACCTTCAGCAGAAAAGCCTAGAAAGTCTGGCAGCTGGAAGCTGTTAGAGCAACTCTGTCTTCCCTGTCAAACAGCACCCAAATGATGGCATTAATTAATTTTTACTTCTCCAGTATTACTGTTATTAATGAAGATTGCTATTGCCACTACTCAGGAGAGCAATGAGAATGCCCAGAAGTCCTTTCCAGCATCTATCATCAGTCTTGCAGAAATCCCTTTCTTGCTAAGGATTGTCACTGCTAGTGATGTTGTGAGCAAGAAAAATCTGAGATTTTATTTTCCAGTCCCAGGTGAGCTTTGTAGAGATGCAAGACCATTAAATCACCTCGTGAATGGAGCCTGTTTGATTCCAAAGTCATTCATATATGCTTTCAATAAACCACAAAGTATGATTGGTGTAATTTTTCAGAGTTTAGTATTTCTATAGATATCTGCAACTATTATGAAGGATTCTATTCAGAGGGAAACTCATGCTCAAAACAATGGACATTTACTAGTTTGGATAATTGTCAGTGTTGCTGTTGTGCTCAGATTAAACTTGTTGCTTAAGACAGAAAGAGTAGAAACTGTCCTGCTTAGAAGAGAACTGAGAAACTTTATTGAACTGACAAACTGTGACAGCTAAGGAAATAGGCTTTTATGCACAGGGAAACAAGTGTTAAAGTCAAAACCACACAAGGCTTATTAAAATCGTGTTGAGTGTTGGCAGTGAATAAGTGCAGATGGCTTTCTGAAAGCAGCTTCCTGATGGTTAAAAGAATAGGAAATAAAAACAAAACAAAAAACAATTAACAAATTGCCCTCATTGTTGAGGTAGAGATGGGGGAAGATGGACAAAATAAATTACTGAGTGTCAGGGCAAATTTGCTCGCTGGCAATGATGTTGCTTAAAAATTAAGTAGGTGAATGCACATTTACAAGTTCTCAACTGTCAGCTGCCAAGAATGAAAGTCTCACATCTGGCTAATAAAATGGATTTGTTCTTGATTGCTAAGTTTCCAGTGGTGTTAGTTAAAGATGCGAAGCTCTAGAAGAAAGAAAAAGAAGGTCTTATTCCTAAGGACTATTTTCTGTAGTCAGAAAAACATGAATCTTCCTATGTCTATGCCATATCCCTTGCTATTTCCCTGTACATTTCATTGCATCCATAGGAGGATTAGAGTATTTCTTTAGAGGCTCTCAGTTTTCTTGTATTTTGGTTCTTGGCCCTGTTCTCCAGGGAGATTTTTGATAAACTCTACTGCCCCAGACAGTGAGGAACATACTGTTCATGTACCTGCTGAAGGTTCCTGCTGCCCTGCCCACCTGGCACCTTCCATCATATTCCATCTGATCTGTGATACCTGGAACAGTAGAAAGCTGACATGCTCTGGTTATCATGTGGCTTCCAGATAAAGTGGGGCAGGACAGGCCTGAAAAGATAAGGAGCACAGGGTTGAGAAGGTAGGGTAAAGGGTGGAAAGGGAACAAAAAAAGGGCGGAGATTCTGAGAAGGAGCAGAAAAGTATGAGATCAAGATTGTAACACTGGGATGAAGGTCCTGGCTTAAAACTGAAGGATGTGTGGTAAAGAAATATAGAAAGATGACATTGTCTATGAGATCTTTTGATAATTTTTATTCCAATTTATGATTCCCAGTGTTATAACATTTAAAAGCTTATGGCAGGTCATCTGATTCTTCTTTCAGTTACATGAAATAGCTTCCCCTGCCCTCTCAGTCCTGGCATATTCTTTATTCTTTCGTGCCCAAACAGTTCACTCTGACAGCCTATTTATCACTCCTGAGACTCTGAAGTCAGGGTATTGCAAGTCCCGGAGTTGTCAATAAACTCACTCATGTATCTATGAACTACTTTTTGTTTCCTCTCACAGGCTCAGGCATTCACTATTGACTTAATACCATTTTGACAGTACTTTTTAGTGAGGTTAGAAGTTGAACAGTTTTACTGCTGTTGGGCTGCAGCCAATGATGCTTCCATCTCAGATGGGAGATAAAAAACCCAGAAAGTATAATAAATGTGTTTTTACTTCATTTTTCTATGTCAGTCACAGCTGTTACATTTACAGAATAGCACAAGGCCACACAGCCTTCTGGGCCACATGTTACTCACAAAGAGCTCCAGTATGACTCCCATGCTGGGGATGCATTTCATAACCGAAGGTTATACTCATGTAATCTCTGTCTCAGGCAGGAAGAGAGTTTAAGGAACTGCTGAAACTGAGATAGAAGTTTGCCCTGGGACTCATGGCAACCTTGGAGTGGAAAAGTGGGAACTGTGACTACTCCATGTATGTGATGTATTTTATGTGGCTGTTGGTATGTACTTTGATGGAGTTCAGTATGAAACTTCAGTAAAGTTTTTACTGTGTAGCTCACAAGTTCAGGGAAGTTTGTAGATGCAGCTTGGATGGGCACAGCAGTTGTGATGCAAACGTGATTTACAGGGAGTCCAGGGCAGCAGTGAAGAGTTTATCTTGATTGTGGACTGGATTCATCCTTCTTGGCTTAAAGCTTAGTAAGTGAACAAGAATTCTTTGCACCTCACCTACTTGCTGGAGAAAGGTAGGGACATTTAGGGGGCTGTGAAGTCCATTTATACCCAATCTGAATTATTGCTTAATAAGGTGACTGTCGATACAAGCCCTAGGCCTGATTAGATATGAAGCATGACAGCATTAAGGGGACATTTTACCTTTCATTATTAAACATCTTTAGTTATGGCAAACAAATGAGACCACACAACAGCAGCCTAAAGCAGAGAGGTGAGTGAGGACTTCCCTGCCTGATAACAAATCTATCAATCACTTCAGCTGGCATATGAACTCCCCTGGTGCCAGTGTTTTTTAAGGTCTTGCCCCCATTTGGAGATTTCTGAGACTGCTTTTTAGGGAGGAGTGGGAATGTGACAGCTGCCCACCTCCATTCAGGCTCCGGTGAGAGGCTAGGTCACAGTACTGGAAGGATACTTTGGAAGTATCCAGCTACAGGCCAACAAGCAGGCCAGGTAAATATTAAGCAGATTGTAGCTCTGTGAACACTGCCTAATACAGAAGAGGTGAATAATGTGATATAGTCGTATCTACACAACTATGTATCCTTGTTTTCCACATTGGGCTCTCTACTCTCATTTACTCTTGATTTATTACCCACTGTTCTCATGCTAGTGTTTATTACATTTTCCTTTTCCTTGTGATAAAGCTCTGTGGTTTAACACTTTGGATCAAGTGTCTGAGAGATATCAGATATGGTTCAAGGGTCCTTAAACCACAATGCTATTCTCTAGATTTGTATGTGAGAATTGAAGCTAGTTTTGCCTAAGTTTTGAGAAGCCCTTACTCTCAATAAGTAATCCTCTCCCCTGCTTTGCAGTTTCTTGCAGAGGAATTACATAAACATGCCTTGAGAATCTGCCAGGTGTAATGTCTCTTTTGTTGTGCTTCTTGAGATAACAGAATTAAGTAGGAATATCATAAACTTCTTACTTAATATTCTATTACACCTCATAAAAACAATACCATCGTGGGCATAACAAGAACGGTAACTTTCAAATTTTATTAAGTTGTTTGGCAGCTAAGGAGCCAACAACTCTCCCTAGATTTTAGATGCAGTGTTTGAAGACAATCTAGATGAATATCCTTTATAATTTACCAGAAGGGGCAGAATGGGTGCTATGAAGCAATGATGAAAATGGGTAGCTTAATCATTAGCTACTACAATTCACATCTGGTTTAGGTACATAACCTAAAGTCAATGGCAGCTTAAGTTAATTCACTGGCTGTGAACTGCAGCAGTTAAAACACCTGAACTGCAGCAGTTAAAACACCTGATTCATGATCCCTGGTGGATTATGCTGTGACAGCTACTGCTCCAGCTGTGGTGGGGGGAGGTCATCTCTCTAGCCTACTGAAGCTAAACGTGACAAAGGAAATGAATCAAAGCTGTAAGGCTTTTTCCTCTGATTTGGGGAGAGCTTTTTTGTAAGGCTTTCTATTATACATTAAGGCTTGTGTATACCTTGCAGCAGTTTGCTAGGTTCCATTCAGTATCAGCCACTCAGCATTCAATGTTTCTTTTGCATCCTGCTGATCCAATTTGAGTGTTATGAAAGTTTCATCCAACTCCACACAGGTGTATATGGCTTGTGTTCCTAGTGAATGAAAGTGTCTGTGGCTTTCATGCATGCCTATCTACCTTGTTGAGTTCCATTATTGCTCAAAACATGTGACTTACTTCTGAACACACAGTTTTTCAAAGAAAATTGGCAGAGCGAGTTGAAGTATACTTGCTGTGGTTTTTGGTCTTGGTGTGCATGTTGCATTTTCCACCACTGATATCTGTACTAATTAACATGACTAATTAATACATTCAAATAGGTAAGACAACAAGCTCTAAGGTGAGTGTATTTCTTGATATCAAACATGCATCTGTGCTGACTCGATCACCAGAATACAGATGTTTTCCTCCCAAACACAGCTTTCCCTTCTCTTCCTTCTTTGCAGCATTCTAATTCAGTCTTACCAGTTTTAATGACTGACTTGCTTTTGTCACATAGAATTTCCATTTCTAGATAAATCTTGCAAATGTCACGGGTATCTGTGATCTGAAAGTCTGCTTTTCAGTACACATTGGATATCTCCATTATGTCCACATTTCTCAAAGACTGATAGTGTATTTTCTCTGGCCCCTCTGAAAAGAAAAAAAGAGTAACTACTGGCATTTGTAATTTTTATTGCATAATTTGCTCTGAGACTATTTTGCTGAAGCTGAAATATATATGGCTGTTTAGGTCTTCCTGTGTTTTTGTAATGCAAGCACCTGCCAGGTTGCTTTTATTCATTGCTTCAGGTCAGAGTGCCTGGCAGGGCAGTACAGTTCATCTAACCTAATCCTTGGAGTAATAAATCCAGGTTCTTTTAAAGTCAATTTTAAGAAAAAACACTTCCAATGTATGATTCATTTCATCCTAATATAGATATCCAAAATAGGTCAAGTGTATGCATTCTAGAAACGCCTCAAGTTAGAAAAGCTGAATCTCTTCCCAAGTGTCCCAAGAACTGCAGTCAACTGCAATTCTGCCAGAGAGACTTCTATTTATTTCCCTGGTGTTGCTGATCATAACACTTGGTCTCATTGCTATCTGTAGGAAATTCCTCAAAGCTGTCTCCACATTAATACATTGGAATGCTATGCATCCATCTGGATTTCCATGAATTTTTACAGTCCCTATTGCTGGTTAAACTGATATTCTTCCTTTGTAAGTTGATTCCTAATCCTGCTCCCAAGCATCTATAACTACTCAGTGCTATGCAATATTAAGCAATGTACCCATTCACTTCTGTAATTCTTGGCTTTAGCAACAATAGTACAGGGCAGGCAGGTCATGTTTAATTTAGCTGAAAGCACATGAGAACAATGCTTAAGTATATGTAAATATGCAGTATAACTAAGCGCAGTTTAGCCAAGTTTAGCAGTAATACTTCCTTTTCCCACTCACTTCATTATTTCTATTTATTTTTCCTCACATCAGAATGACAGGTATGAGACAACAGTGTGGCTGGTGAATTGTTTTTAACTATTTCCAAGCAAATTATGTTCGGGAGATATCCCACCCTTCATATGGAACTTGCAACAAGAATGCTGTAGTATATTGCCAGGATTTATTTTCTGATTTCTTTATGTAATGTATGAATTACTTGTACCCCATATAGTTTAAATATGTTCATAATTAATGTATTTCAGTGGGGCTTTCTGTATCTGTAATATTAAGCATTCTTCTCCTTGGGACTCTGTCTCCCTGGTGTAGGCTGTTCTAAATCAGTGCAACCATGGCCTGTGATGGTCCAAACTGGGAACTCCCATTGGGAGCTGCATCAGAAAACTGCCAGTTTCCCCTTCCCTGGACTATTCTGGTGAATGTACAGCCAAATTCAGACAATCTGTGGAAGATATTTATACCTCTGTGAAAAAGCACTGACTCACTTTACTCACACTGCAATGACTCTTAGGCTCTAACCCAACTTACTACCAACTGAATGCTACACTCTTTCTCAGGGAAGAGCACAAGAAATGCTCCATGTTTTTCCAGAACCCATTGAATGGCTCAAGAACCTTGGACTGAATTTAAAATTCTGCTTACAGTTTGCAATACCCAATAATGGGGCATATAATTTTAATTAGCCTTTGATGTTTGCTGTTCCATTTTGAAATCTGTAATGCTATGGAAGTCTTTGTAACCTGCTGGCATATTCACTGATGCCCCATTGCCTATTCATTATTTAGTTTTTGGCTTGCTCTGTGCTACTGCCTTGTCTTTGCATTTCTGATAGAGCATTCAGGCATTATTTTTTTCCTCTACTGATAGTGTGCTCTCTCATCAAACCTTTCCCAAAAGTATTTTTCCTATATTTAGTCATGCAGCAGCTGCCATCCTCTCTTTCCCTTTTTGTGTTTGTAATGTAGACAGCAATACCAGAACAAAGCTTACTATTCATGATGCAGTGATGTGTGGCATTGAGCAAGAGCTGTTTCATGTTTTGTAGGTAAATGGTCACAGCTTGATAATTCTGGGCAAACATTTAAATTCCTTGTGTAGCCCTGACAGAGGAAGATGGGGACTTTTTACTTCTCCTTTGTAAAAGAAAATTCTTATTTACAGAATCTTCAGATTCTTTCCCTTATTAAGGTAATATATATATTTTTTCCTTCCTCTTTTCTTTTTGTGTTTATATATAAAAAAACTGAAGCACAAAATAAAGGCAAGATTTCTCCATTTAAATTAACATTTTGATTTTCAGTGGTACAACAGTTCTGAGGGCAAATGTCTGATCACCATCACCCGCTGCACTGGTTTAGTTTGCAAAGCCATGCTAGTGTGTGTCAGCTAGAGCACTTTCAGAGAAAACTAACCAAGAAAGTCTGCTTGAGATCTGTATCTAATGGACTCAGCACTGCAATGGGAACCCAAAGAACAAAACTGATTAATAGGTCTTAGGACAGCCTTAAGTCACAGGGGTGTTTGGAACATTTGGTTAAGAATGTAGTCATCTCTATCCAAAACCTTGTAACATGTAGATGTGTTTGGTCACTGCAATAACTGCTGTGATTTACTAATCTTCTATTGTGATAAATTATTTGGTAATGCAGATAAATCTTGGGCTGTTTGGAAAGATAATAAAATAAATATGATCAACATGGCCTCAACTTCGTTTGTACTATGTTAGTATTGGTACTTAGTAACAAACAACTTTAAAAAATCCATTAGAAACAATCTCCTCCAGCTGTGGTCTGAGAATATTGATTTTGAAACTAGAAAGTTTAAATCACATGGTTGCATGTGGATTTCCCACAAAAATGTTCTAACTTTTAGGACCGATGTGATCAATTTCACTCGAAATGCTCTTGGTTATTACTGCTAGCAGCACATATCCTAGCAAAGCTAGTCAATAAGCACTAACATGCAGATTGATACCATCCTCTGTCAGGCAGTTAGAAATTTAATGTATTTGCAGAACAGGACTCTGGGAGTGAAAAATAAAAGAAAAAGTACTAGTTTATTGATTGTGCTCCTGTGACCCATTTTCTATATTTTTTTACTCCATTTGTCACAATGCAGCTGGGATAACCATACATAAGCCTCTGCACCATTCCACAGCAAACTAACAGCTCTGCACTTAATAAATTCAAATTAATAAAATATTAACACCAGAAGCTTGTAACCTAATGAGATATAATACCAATATTTAGAGAGATACTCAAGCATAATTTGTCAACAAGGGTTAGCCACAAGCCAGATTGGAATGTTTTGCCTTCAGCTGTTGCAATGGCAAATGTGGTCTATTACAGAATTTTTGGAATAGAAAAAGAATTTGTTTTCTTTACTGTTTTCATGGTTCAAGGAGATAAAACCATTTTTACTGAAAATGGGAACAAATGGACCTTTAGACAGGTTCTTTTTATTACCACTAGAAGGTCTCTGGAAAAATGAAAGTTTCACCTTAGCTTCCATCTTCATCCACATGTAATAAATTCCATTGGCATGGGAAAAATACAAATACAAAGTAGTCTTTTTTTCTGACAGAAGAAGCCTTTAATGCCCTTTATGTCCTTGATGACTCTTAATTAACTCAGGCAAAGGAGATTCTGACCCTTTACAGAAATACAGACAATACTATCCTCCATATGAAACTGAAACACAAGAAATGTGCTTTCAAAGCAATGGTACAAGAATTAAATTAAATTGGAGAAGAATGTGAATACTGACTTCTTAAATTTCTGAGAAACTAACAGAATTCCTGAGGAATTTAAGAATGCTTGCCATCTATAGTAAACACATAAACTAGGTCGATTGAATGAACTCTCTTGACAGCACGGAAAAAAATAACCTCTCAGGAGAAACCTATTTGTTTGTGCTGTCCAAGGAAGAACTCTGCTCATTCTAAATCACATATACTACTTCTAAACTGCTATTTTAATTGTGCAAGTGTAGCTTTGCACTAGAAGATAGAACTGGATAAGGAGCTATGTTTAATAATGCTTTCTCTCCCAGAATTAATAGATTGTACATGACTGTATTTATTTAATGACTGTAAATATGTATGATATTTGGATTTCAACCTGTAATCCCTAATCTCTATTATTTTCAGTATGGCTGGCTCATAACCCATGAATGACAGTTTGCCTACTGCAGATATTGTGTTTAATATAAAGATAAGATTTATAATTCCTGCAGTTTTTGAAGATGATGTAAGAAGTGTTTGGGATTTGCAGGAAAAGGAGCAGACAGGAAAAGCTGAAGAAATGTACTGTCTCCTTTCGGTAAGATTAGCTGTTACAGTACTATGAATATGTTGCAAGCACATCTCTGATAGAAATCAGTGGCTGCAGGCAGTCATGTGAGGTTTTTCTGAGGCTGCAAAGAGCTACCTCTGAAATTAAGTCAATACCTTCTCTATCTTCCACAACAGGGGAGATAAGGTGCCTAACTTTGCCTATTTGCACCAGAAAGCTTGTTAACTGGCCACAACTGGAACAAATAAAGCTGATTGTGCCCCAAACTGTAACAGGTGACAGGTCAAATAGACCTGGACACAGCCAGGTCAGACATTCATGACTTGTAGGACATCTGGGACAGAGTCAATTGGCAAAAATTGGGCATATGGTGCTGTGTGTGCGTATCCTGCCCTGCCTCCAGTGAAGGTCTCATTTTAGACCCGTCATGCTGTCTGTATGACAGAATAGAATAGAACAGAATAGAATAGAATCATTTCAGTTGGAAGGGCCTACAATGATCATTTGGTTCACCGACACATCTTGGTTGCCTTAGGGAATCTCACATGGCACAATGTGAGTGAGTCTGCTTAAGCAGCAGATTCCTGAGCCTGGTATCCAAACAGCACCAGGCACTCCTGAAGTTAAGTAATTAGTTTTAGTATGTTAAGCCAGTAAGGTCCCTACATTTACCAACTCAAAATGGTGCTTTAGTTGTTCAGTGTCAGCTATGTCTGGGAGTAAAGATGTGGTATTTGGAACTTTCACATGCAACAGCTTAACTTTGAAGACAGAAGGATGGATTGAAAATCTTGATGTTCTGTTACATGCTTATAACTAATGCCTGAATGAAAGCTATCTTTTCTCAGACAGTTGGGCCTACTTGCAATTTTTGTGCTAACTAAATCAAAAAGAAATGGCAGCGCTTCACAAAATAATGGGATGGAGAAGAAAAAAAAAAGATGAGTGAAGATCCTCCAGTGTAATTGTCCCCGGGGCAGCTGCTGACTGGCTAGCTCTGCACTGGGACGATTACTAACGATTGTCTGTGGGTTTGCTCTGGTCTCAGCCTGGCAGCGTGGTC